>OY757938.1:42786928-43289428 GCA_963585895.1 Sepioteuthis lessoniana
ATATTTTCAGGTAACTATTCCTGATATAAATAATGTACAGTTATTTGGTATCAAGAAATTATTTCTATTAATTTGTTTGCATAGAGTTATATAGTTTCAAATAACTAATATTTATCCTTTGTAAATAATTATATTTTCAGGTAACTATTCCTGATATAAATAATGTACAGTTATTTGGTATCAAGAAATTATTACTATTTATTTGTTTGCATAGAGTTATATAGTTTCAAATAACTAATATTTATCCTTTGTAAATAATTATATTTTCAGGTAACTATTCCTGATATAAATAATGTACAGTTATTTGGTATCAAGTAATTATTTCTATTTATTTGTTTGCATAGAGTTATATAGTTTCAAATAACTAATATCCATTGGAATATGAATGATTTTCTGAGTCATTTGGGACACCAACAGGTACTCTGGATCGAAGTGGATCGGGGAGTAATGACAATCAGTGGGTAACTTCACACTTTCCAGATTTTGAGAATTGGAGCTGCAACACGACGGAACCAGATATGAATAGGTGTTACATTTCGCAATTACAAGACGGACCCAGTTGTTTCTTGATACGAAAATTTATTTGCTGTTACCAACATTTATCAGCTGTCGCGAAACGAGAGAGATAGCAAGAAAGAATTACTGATGTCACGTAGAAACACAGGGGGTTTAATTCATGGCAGACGAACAAACAGTGACTTCATTTCTTCTCCACTGACTAAGCCCTCACCCACAAAGGAGCTGCTTGTCTTAACTCCCGACTGGAAACTGAAAGTTGTCCGACTAATTCGTCGTCTGCTAAACAACTGACTCACTAACTCCGACTAAGTAACCGCTAAATAACTCTGCTTATATATATATATATTCTCTTAAATGTTCTGTTCACTAATCTCATAAGAACACGTGTTATTAAAACTTTCAGTGATATGTCTTACTATAATGTCTATCCCCATGTTTATTTTAATATCTTGTCCACCGCCGATATAAAAAAAACCCTGTCAACTTCATATCCTGACATCCGATGTGACACGTGCATGCTTTTGACCTCGCCAATGAGAACTTACACTTCAACTCAAAGTTTTTTCTGAGCTTACAATTTATCCCTAAAATAAAACGATTAACTAATATAATTCATTACAATGCCTTATCATATTACAGAGCCTCACCATCAAATGTAGTTAAGCACTATATCCAGGAGATCTCCTTTTTTTGGGGGGTGGTGTCTTACCACTTTGCAAGGAATATAGTCAACGTATTTTGAAACCCCGCAACAATAGCTAAAACTTGCTATCTTGTCGATCCAATTCGCTCGATATGTTCGCCCTTGTACTCTGTAGCAATGGAAATAAACACTCCAATAAACGTTAGCCCTCTCGGCTCGGGCTGGAGACTACACCGACTGCATGTCTGCACCAACGAGTATCCTGGATATAACACTGAATAATTTCGAAATGAGGCTCTAGTAAGGCTGGAACTTTGAGGAATGCGGAGCACCCGCTTCATTATCATCGCTCCCATGTCCACTCTGGCCCGGAGTGATAGTTCCTGATAGTGTCCTATCTATGGGTCAAATAGAGCTGTTCGACATTTTGACTGAGTGCAAGCAAATTTGAATTGTTAGAAATAGAACTGTTTGACCATTTAATTGAGTGTAAACAAATGACTGATGTCTAATTGAACTGTTAGTGGTGCATAACAATATTTGGATTCATTTGACAGTTTGCAAAAACAATGAGCTCGGGCTAGTTTAAAAATGTTATCAACAAAATATGTTAACAGATCATATATATCTAATATATATTTATAATGAGAATTTGGCATTAAATAATCCACAGTGGTTGATATGGCATAAAACCAACCAATCCATCAACTAGGTGTCTCTCTATCTTATTCTATTTTATTTAATCGCTTATCAATTCATTTATTCATTTTTAGAAATGCTATTTTAAAAACAAATGTCTAAGATTCAGCATATCTGTTGGGAGTGTTTATTTGGCTCTCCAACGAGACCAAAAATCTAATAACTTGACACTAGGTTGAGTTAATGTGGAGGTACCTTGAAGGAAGCGAAACTCCCGCGGAGAAAGTGAAAAGATGGCTTCGTTCCACCGGCATTCCTGCTCCATAGCGCCTCAAACTCCAGGCAATAAACCAAGACTTTAACTCTTCTAGACGAGGGGGCAAGCATTGCCTGGGAAAAAAGGCACCCTAAAACTCATCAGATAAATCTTTAAGAGTGACAGTACCATAAAGTGAATGCAAACATTCATTCATCTTTAGTTATATATATATATATATAGAGAGAGAGAGAGAGAGTGAAAGAAAGAAAAAGTGAAAGAGATGTATGTCTACTAGGGTTATTCAATAGATAAGGGAAATTTAAAAAAAAATTAAAAAAAGAAAATGATCTTTTTCATAATTTTTTTTCAAAAAATGAAAACTCTTCGTTGTTTAGGATTGTTTTATTGCAGAGATTGTTTTAATCTCGCAAAAATATTTGTTTTGAGGTTATTCAAAATGGTACTAAATCAGAGTACTCCTGGCTTGAACAGAGGTCTCTCATCAACATTTTAGTGGCTGAGAAGTGCAAAATTCACTGAATAATCTGTGATGTTTTGGTTTGTGTTTGTTTCTTTGTTTAATGGCACATCATCCTTCGGGAGTTATCTAATGTCAAAGACATCCTTGTAGAAAAACGGAAATGATGATATTCAACCCATAACTGGAGGGATAAAGAGGCATGATTTTGTCCAAAAATACTTATAAATACGCTAAAAATGATTTTGCTACAACGAGCCTGAGTTGAAAAGACAGTCCTTTGAGTGGAAACAAACTGACTCTCAGGTAAAGAAAAAGTTCCGGGTGTAGTGATCAGTAAAGAAGGTCATGCTGATAATCTTCTCGGACATGAAAGTGTTTCCTATTGTCAACTCCTTCGGCAAAATTCCTTTTAATGATTGAATGACCCTTGTATATATATATATATATATATATATATATATAATTATATATGTATGTGTGTGTATGTGTGATTGTAATCAGATACAAATGAGAGATTAAACTCAATAAGATGGATCGTTTTATAACGGCCAAAATTGCTAAATCTCTCTCTCTCTCTCTCTCTCTCTCTCTCTCTCTCTCTCTCTCTCTCTCAACGGCAAGGACTGGGAACCTCTTTCAACGAACTGATCAGATAGACCTAAACTCATTCGGGAACGGAAGATTCGTAAAAAAAATTAATTAATTAATAAAAAAAAATAAACAAAACAAAACAAAACAAAACAAAACAGACAAAACATGAGCATCACTCTCAACTTAAACGTGTCTCCTTCGAAAGCAGGGTTATACGGCGTTACTCGTCGATCTCCAACTGTGATCTAACCTGTAAAATATGTGCGCCTATCAAAAGCTGGTTTTCTGAATTACACGCGAACCGACGAGCGCAGACAAGATCAGGTTGCATACACCCTATGAATGTTACCTGCCCCAAATACAAAATATGCAACTTATTCAATGGTTTAACAAAGTAGATAGAAAATGCATGTGAATGTGACAAAACATGCATCTCATAATCAATTGTTTAAATGCCACATATGAGAACGAATCTGTTAGACAGAGGTTGGCCTGTTGAGTCATTTCTGTGTACGTGGCCAAGCAATAGAGAATTTTCCAGTCGCTATCTTCTGATAAAAACAGTAATTATTATAAGCACACTCTTACTAATTTCTTTTCTTTTCTTTTTTTAAGTCAAATTTCTTTTAAACCAAAAATACCAGAGTTGTTTTTGTGAATTATTATACGAGCAAAATGGCTATTACAAGATAGCATTTATTACCAAATACTAAAAGCATGTACTAAAAATTGTTAGATATTATTCATTACCGAACTCTACAGCGTACAATATAAATAAAAAATGCAAAACCCCAAGTCGACAAAAATTCAATTGATTTTATTATAAAAATCCATTGGAAACTATTTGACTATAAACAGGCATAGAAAATTATTTCAATATGAAAAAGCATTGAAAGTGATTTTGACTATAAAAATGTATTGTAAATTAATTTTTACTATAAAAATGCATTGGAAATGATTCGACAATGAAAATTCATTAGAAATTATTTTACAATAAAAAATGTATTGGAAACAATTTTAGTTATAAAAATGAATTGGAAATTGTTTTTACAATAGAAATGCTTCAGAATTTACCTTACTAAAAATGAATAGGAAATAGTTTTACGATTGAAATGTATTTGAAAATACTTGTTTTATAAAAATGTATTAGAGATTATTACAGTAAAAAGATGTATTAGAAACGTTTTATATATATAAGAGGTAAAGTTATTTTTGGGCTGCTAGATATTCATATTTTTTATTACAGATTTTGCTGAAGAATTTGTTTTCTAAATAATACCTAATGATATCCGTTTCGATTGTATAATGTTCCAGTAGGTATGATAAAACCTGGTATTTTCTTATATACCGTTGATATAGTTGTTGTAGGAAAAGTACTCGATACCAGTCACCTCTTTGTAATAATAGAATAGTCGTAACAGACGACTTTCGTCAGAATATAAGCAAGAGTATAGTTTTGCTATGTGTTTCTAAAATGCAATCAAAGTTGAACAAAGCTTACCTATATATATATATATATACATATAAGCTTACCTATAAGTTTATTGTGGTCTCTGTTTTCATTACAATTGTATATACTTATCAAATTCGATCAAGTCTGACACAGGGATAAATGGAGAAATAAATGAACCAGGAGACTGTGATATGAAAATGTGGTTATTTGAGAGGGTTTATCTGCTTTGAAAATCAGTTTTCGAATTCTTGTTTTTTACTCGTAGTTTATCTGCTGGAGCTGTGGTAGCACTACTCAAGTAAAAACTACTATATATATATATATATATATATATATATCATGTGAGGCACTCAAACCAACTGGCCTAACTTTGTTTTATCGTTGACAAAATATTATATATATATATATATATAATCTTTTATTATATTATTATATTATTATAATATATATATATATATATAATCTTTTGTCAACGATAAAACAAAGTTAGGCCAGTTGGTTTGAGTGCCTCATATGATGCCATTGTTTATCGAAGAGTATTGGAAATCAGTTCGATTTCTCATTGGGGGATTTATACTTCCATCCTTATTCTAAGTTTAGGAATTGAATCACTTCCGGTCAGGTCACACTGAAATATTTAATTTAAGAAGAATTTGCCGTACATTTTTGTGTGTGTGTGTGTGTCTTATACCTACAAGACTCATCACGTTAATTGGCCGTGCATTTACTATGACAAGTTAATGTGGCATCGTTTATGTGCGATGAGGATTAGTAGCTCAGTGGTAGAGTTTCGACTCTGCATTCTGTGATTGCTGGTTCGATCTACACTTCTGATGAGACCTAATAAGGTCGAAACATCTATCCAGTGGTCCGTATGTCACGCACAGTGTTTGCCGGATTTTCTGGTCATGGTACTTCACTTTATAATATAATACCTCTACTTTAAAAAATATACTTTAATTTACAATAAAATTAGCTTTTTATTAAAAAGATTCGGGCTCTCCTTATATATATATACATTACTGTACGGACGCCCCTTATGGACACTGATAAAACGTAAGAGAAAAAGTTAGACGAGAACTGTACAAGAATACTATGAGTTATATTGAACAAATCCTGAAAGCAACTACCCATGAAACACTAACTGTACAGCCCCTTATGGACACTGATAAAACGTAAGAGAAAAAGTTAGACGAGAACTGTACAAGAATACTACGAGTTAGATTGAACAAATCCTGAAAGCAACTACCCATGAAACACTAACTGTACAGCCCCTTATGGACACTGATAAAACGTAAGAGAAAAAGTTAGACGAGAACTGTACAAGAATACTACGAGTTATATTGAACAAATCCTGAAAGCAACTACCCATGAAACACTAACTGTACAGCCACTTACCTCCTATCTCTATAACCACCCAAATAAGACGAGCAAGATATGGGAACACTACAGGAGAAGCAAGAACGAACTCATAAGTGACGTTCTCCTGTAGACTCCTTCATATGAACGTGGCAGTGTTGGCCGACCAATAAGAACTTACCAATAACACCTCTGTACTGACATAGGATGCAGTCTGGATGACCAGTCGGGAGCAACGAATCATAGTGACGAATGGCAAGAGAGATTCAAGGAAATCCATGCAAGCAGCGCGACTTGATGATGATGATGATGATGATGATGATGATATTGTTTATTCAAGTTTGGTTTAAGATCATAGAACTTTCCTTTTATGATTGTAAGTTTTTTTTTTTCACTAGCTTTCTTGCTCGATTCTTTGTTTCAGTGTCCAACTGACAGATAGGTTACCCCTGATTCTGCTCCCAAACGCACTCTAATACCTACATTAGCCAGATAACCACCATATGAAAATGAAATACGAAAAATCCGCACCAATAACAACAAAATTACGTATTATAAAAACAAGAAGTGCCTACACATCATCGAAGCTATCAGTATCAGAAATAGATAACCAAACATAAACAAAACAGCATTCAACACTGACACTAATATACTAAACATTCTCAACAACTAACATGCTAACTAAAGCACACCTACCAATGATAAGCCTTTCCAATCAAAAAAATATACAAATTATACAAAAACGAAAAAAAAATTCTTAATGTTTCTAACGCCAATTGTTTTGAGCCCCTCTGCCCTTGCCTGAGATTTTTTTTTTCCGCGAACACATGTGAACTGTAATTCCACATTTACTGTTCTGCAACCTCAAGTCTAACATGTAAAAAGTCATCTGTTGAGACGGAGTGTATAATAATATTCTCCGACGAAATAAATTTATAATAACAACTTAACCAGGTTTGAGTTTCCTTCTCATTGCACTATATATATGTGTGTGTTTGTGTGTGTGTGTGTGTGTGGTTCGGCACAGTGTTCTCTTGGAATTAGAACATTAATAAAAAGGACAACATAGATCCAATTCAAAATGTAATTTTACTCGACGAAAAAACAATCCTTTACGTCTTGTTTTGTTAATGTTATCACCTTGTTTTAAAGATTATTTCGTCTAAATACTTCTGCTTATGAGGTATACTCTTCAAGAACCTTGCCCTGAAGTTAATACTGGGTCTGGCAGGATGAACCTTCGGGTTTGGAATGTAAATAAAAAGAAGTCAATATAGCCCTTATTCAAAATTTAGTTTTGCAATAAGGAAGAACAATATTTGACATTTTATTCTCTTATTATTTTCATTACGTTTTTGCCATGTAAATACTTGCCCTCTCAAGCTCTACACTCTGGAAGTAATTACCTCTGGTATTGCTGTAATTTCATGAAGAATTAAATCTTTCAGTTCATCAGTTGTCAGCTGCCTTCGTTTAAAGACTTGAGCCTTCAGGTATCCCCAGAGGAATTAATCCTAAGAGGATAGAAATGGTGAGTGAGCTCACGTTTAAAGACTTGAGCTTTCAGGTATCCCCAGAGGAAGTAATTCTAAAGAGATAGATATGGTGAGTGTGCCTACGTTTAAAGACTTGAGCCTTTGAGCATCTCCAGAGGAAGCAATAGATCTGGTGAGCGAACCAGTCATGTGAAAACCTATTAAATTAATTTTAATTAAAAACACATGATGATCGCCATTGCATACTACAACGACAATTGAAATGCTATGGCTGTTGCTGCTTAAAGACATACCAAACGCTTTTCTCTACAAACTATTCAGTCATGAAGCCTTGCTTTTAGGTTTTTTAGCGCTACGTTTGACATTTGTCTTTGGTATTTCATGAGGAATAAAATCTTTCAGTTCGTCAGTTTACTAGGATATTTCCTTTTTAAAGATGAACCAGTCTCCTGAAATTTAAAACCCGTATTTTCATTTCAGCAACTTTTTCAGGTCGATCTAATCTGAAATGCTTACGAAGCTGTTTGCATTTCCTTTCGTGCTAATGCCCTTAGGAAAAGCATGAATCTATCTGTTCTCCTTCCAGCTATAAGTATATGATAAAGTAACCAGTCAAGAAGAAGGAGAACTCCGAATTCAAACCAGCTGTACTCCGCTTAAAAATTACTTCCCAAGCGAACACGGTACAATTGGAATCACCGTCTTTCTCATGATCCACAGGGTTTTTTTAGTTCCTGGGAAAGGTCTAAGTACTGGTCTGCTTTTTTAGGTTTTTTTTTGGGGGGGGGTCTTTTTGTTTTTTGTTTGTTTTTGTTTTGTTTTGTTTTTGTTTTGTTTTTTGCTTTGTTTTGTTTTGTTTTGTTAGTTATTACTAGGTCTGGTCTTCTGGCCTGGATTTGGTAATGCGTATGTATCTACGAATTCCAGAAAATTGTATGCGTCTCATTCTCTTGGATGGATTCTGGTTTGCTGCATCCATTTACGATGCAATTAGCTGTTTCATCTCTTTCTCTATATAACCTACACTTGTTGCGTATAAAAGATTTTCGCTTTATTATTATTATTATTATTATTGGTCAACAGAACAAACTTTGTTATAGTTAACTGAAAGAAAATATCTTATCAGCAAGAGGATGCCGCTATTCCAGCCGACCAACGAGTTAAAATTGAACGAAAGCGAAACCTAGATAAAAAGAACTGAAAATAAGTGAAACATTAAAGTACCAGTGTTATTAATCATTGTGAAAATCTATGGAACAATCCCAGAGAGCTTAGAAAAGAGACTGGAGGAAATAGAGATTCGGGAAGGGATCAAGACGTTCCGGTCGCAGGTCAGTAGGTTGGGGCTGTCGAATACACTGACTGCATCTCTGCTGAGGGGTAAGACTCCCAAAATGAGTGTCCTGCTATTAACATTAAATAATCTGATGGTGAGGCTCCAATAATGCTGGCGTTTTGAGAAATGCGGAGTACCTCCTCATTGCCATCACTCCCATGTCTACTCTGACCCGGAGTGGCAGTACCTGATAGGGTCCTATCAATGGATTAATTAGAACTGTTTCACATTTAAACTGAGAGTCAACAAGTGACTTAGGCTAAACTGAATTGTTTGAAATAGAACTGTTTGATCATTTAACTGTATGTAAACAAATAATTGATGTTTAATAAATAATTAGTGATACAAAGCAATACTTGGAACCATTTAACTTTGTTGACCTATGCTAAAGGGAATTGTTTGAAATAGAACTGTTTGATCATATGACTGATGTTTAATTGAATTGTTAGTGATATATAGCAATACTTGGAACCATTTAACTTTGTTGACTTATGCTAAACTGAATTGTTTGAAATAGAACTGTTTGATCATATGAATGATGTTTAATTGAATTGCTAATGATATATAGCAATACTTAGAACTATTAAACTTTGTTGGCTTATGCTTACAAATCATATACATCTAATATATATGTATAAAGAAGATTTTGCATTAAATAACTTACAATGGTTCATATGCTATGAAACATAACTAGAACCAAACCTTCCAGACTATAGCACAGTTGAGATACTGAGGAGAGTCCTTGAGAGCTGAGAAGACTTGCGGTCCGTCGGACTTCAGTAAAGGCCATTTTGTTACAACAGTCTGAAAACTCGTTAAGTGAAGAAGAAGAAGAAGAAGAAGAAGAAGAAGAAGAAGAAGAAGAAGAAGAAGAAGAAGAAGAAGAAGAAGAAGAAAGTGAAAAGATAAACTAATACTTGGATCTCGCTTGAGAGCTGAAAAGCATGTGTCGGAGATATCAACTGTTGTAAGTGCACTGGAAACGGTCAACAAAAACTTAGAAAAAGACTTGGGGAATTGGAAATCAGAGGAAGAATTGAGACAATCCAGACCACAGCATTGTTAAGATCGGTTAAAACACTGAGAAGAATCCTGGAGATCTGAGGATAATGGCTGTTTGTCAGACTCAAGTGAAAAGCCAACAGTTTCAACCGGCATAGGAAGCTCTTGATGAGAAAATGATAATTTAAAGGCTTCTCTTTTTGCTAAATTTGTGTGGGTGCCCAACTGTTCCGTTACAAGTGTGAACCGCTAGATTGTGTACACAGGTGGTTTATAGTACTGAAAGCTTTTATAGAACCAAACAGGCTCTTTGAATTGTGTACCGGTTTACAACAGATTCCCTGAACAAAACTACTTAGGTTTGGCATTTCGGGTCTTTTTCTTATTCCTGATGCCTTGCCAAGATTAAAGTGGTTAGTCTGCCCTACTATTTACCTATTGCTGGGGAAGGAGAGAAAAAAAGGATACATACCATACTCAAGGGTATTAACTCGAAATGAAAATGCAAAACCCATGATGCAGAATTAGAACTGTGCTCGTCGGGTCCATTTCCTTATAACTCCCACACAACACAAGATTATATATATATATATATATATATATATATATATATATATATATATATATATATAAGACCGGCCCATAGGCAAAATGGTAAGAGAGTTCGCCTCTTTTGGTCAATTCATCAAACAAGCTTAAAGGAAAGACTGCTGCTCAACTACACACACAAACAAATATATATATATGTAGTATTCAATAAGGGACGTCCAAAGTATTTTGTTTTTTACGAGTTTTTTTAAGAGTTTGTTGAAAGAAATAATGTCTTTGTTGATGGTAATTAAATTAGATTCATTGAACACCACCCTACAATCCCAACATTATGTGGCCAACCCAATATATATATATATATATATATATATATATATATATATATATATTGGTATACTGCTGGAGAAGCAAAGACGAGATCGTAAGTGATGTGCTCCTGTGGACCCCCGCACATGGCCAATCAAAAGCAGGACGACCAGCTCGAACATTCATACAGCAGCTATGTGATGATACGGGATGTAACCCCGAAGACCTGCCGAAGGTGATGAATGATAGGGAGACGTGGAGAGAGAGGGTCAGGGATATCCGTGCTAGCCACACGTCATGATGATGATGAAGATTAATTAAGTTATATCAAAATATTTTCAGATCGCCGCTCGTTTAGTGCCTCTTTCAGAACACATATCTGTACAAGGGTTCCATGGAAGACGAAAAGCTTTTAATGCCGCATGTTTTCAACCGCTACGCCCCTAATGTTGGGAAAGGAAAACTAATAGCCGATATAAATGGCGCCAGTTTCGTAGTAACGAAGTTGAAAGATTGCCTTAGGAACTGCAGCTCCGGACTGTCCTGTCAGCGAATAGTAAAATACGCTGACTGTATCCTCTGCAGAGGGTAACACCTGACACACATGCAAAAAGGAGTATCGTAGGTATGAGACTAAGCTGCATCTCATGGCGAGGCTATAATTCTGGTTAGTGTGGAATACCCTTTTATTGCCTAGCGCAGTCGACTGGGGCCGTAGAATACACCGACTGAAGCTCTACAGAGGGGTAAGATCACACATACACCCCAACGAGCGTCCTAGATATGATATTAAACCTGCTGATGATGTGGATCAAGTCTTGGAGCTTTGGGGAATGTAGAGCACCCCTTCATTGCCATGTTCTTACGGTAAACTGAATTGTTCGAAATAGAACTGTTTTGACATTTAACCGTGTGTAAATAAAAACTATACTTATACAAACTAAATTGTTTGAATTAGAACTCTTTAACTAAACTGAATAGCTCGAAATGTTTTTGACAGTTAAACTGTGTACTTATGCTCAGCCGAATTGTTTGAAATAGAACTGTTTATTTGAATAAAAATGGATTTGGCATTAAATAACGTACAAAGATTGATATGCTATAAAACCCAAACAAACAAACAATATTTAACTGTGTGTAAATAAATGAAAAGTGTTTAACTGAATAATTTATATTAAATAGCGATTCGAGACACCAATTAACTGTGCGCAAACAAATGATTAATAGCATATAGAATTATTCGTATTTGATAGAAATACTTGAAAACATTTAATTGTTTGCAAAAAAAATGAGTTTCGGCTTGTTTAAAAAATGTTATCTACAAAATGTGTTTACAAATCATATATATCTAATATATATGATTTGTAAACACGTTTTGTGGATTTGGCATTAACAAACCTACAATGGTTGATATGCTATAAAACCCAACCAACCAAACCTTTTATTACTCCCAGGTCCATTATAACCCAGAGTGATAGTACCTGTAAAGGTTCCGACTATTGGTCAAATAGCACTGTTTTAACATTATTGATATTAGATAAGAATCATTGATATCATATAACTGCATATTTTTCCATTGAGAACACCTAATTGGACCTATAATTGTTTACTACGGATTATTATTATCTTTATCATTTTATTCTATGTGACTTTTTTTACACCAGCGTTCACTTTTGTCTATGAGAGTCTTCTCAGATCTCCTGGACTCACCTCAGTATTCAAACGGATCTTAACAATGCTATGGTCTAGATGGTCTCGTTTCTTCCTCTGATTCCAAGTTCCTCAAGTCAAAAGCCTTTGGGGACCGTTCCAAGTGCACCAACCACAATTGGCATCACCGTCATCCTTATGTTTCACAGTTCTTATTATTGTTATTATTACTATTATTATAACTCTTAATTCTACTGCTACTGCCACTATAATTATCATTATTATTATTATGTACAATATCATTTACTTGAAACCATATTGTTGTGTATAAACAAATAGTTATTATTAATAGAAATGATTATTTGAAACCATAGAACTCAGTGCAAATTACTTGTATTAAGAATTCTTGATATCATGACTGTGTGCAAATAAAAATAAAACTCTTAAGAAATAATATTAATATGAACGTACAATGAACGCAATTTTTTAACCTATAGACATAAAATAACCCTAGACAGGTTGACAAGCTTTTAAAATCAGTTAATGATGGTTATCAATTCAGCTCCGGATCTGTCTTCAAGATTTATTCTCGGAGACTTTCCAATCAGTGTCTTCTAAAAGACTTTCCAACAATGTAAAAGGCTACAAAGCAGTGGATGTTTGAAGAACTTCCTCTTCTTTGAAATCGACTGCCTTCCTCCAGGCCGACAAATTTCGTCTATCTGAACCGAATGAACTAATATATACAAGAACAAAGACAAACAAATCCTGATTTCATAGGATAAGTCTAGAAAAATCTATTTGAACAACTCATTATGAGCATTGTTGACAAGTCATTGGTGTTAGTTTACTATCTCGGTAGGGAGTAAAGTTAGCAAGAGATTTCAGTCATACCATGAGAAAGAGGAATCATGGGAAGGCCTATTTTGAATAGAGCTTATCAGTTATGTCAAGTGAAAAATTGCATCACTTACTTTGTACCTTTTCATTCCTAATCTGAGCACAGTTTTCAAGCGGTTAAAAAACAAACCAACTTTTTATTTACTCAACACCTTTTATCTATCCTTGTAAGGTTCGCTCTAGTTTCAAAAGCGCCTTTTCGTTTATCTGTAAATACCGAAGTGTTGTCGGCACCCATCAGATAGCAGCTTTGTTGGAACTCGTTCAAAATCCGACTGCCAAAACCTTGAAAATGCTCACCTTTGATAATAATAATAATAATAATAATAATAATAATAATAAAACATGAAAGTGATAATTATACCAATCGTGATTGATGCATTTACAGTCACCAGAAGGATTATTGAAGGGACTGGAGGACTTGGACATAAGAGGACGAGTGGAGACCATCCAAATTACTACATTATCGAGATCGGCCAGAATACTGAGAAGAGTCCTGAAGACTTGAGGAGACTTGCTGTCACTTAAACTCCAGAGAAAAACTCTCAAGGAGTAAATAATGATAATAATAATAATACCGAAGACCAGACCTTATAATAATCAACAAAAAAAAGAAAATCTGCAAAGTTGTCGACTTTGCTGTCCCGGCAGACCACAGAATAAAACTGAAAGAATGTGAAAAGAGAGATAAGTACCTTGACCTTGCTAGAGAATTGAAAAAACTATGGAACATGAAGGTGACAATTATACCAATTGTGATTAGTGCTTTTGGCACGGTAACTAAAGGATTATTAAAGGGCCTGGAAGATTTAGAAGTTGGCGGCCGAGTGGAGACCATCCAAACAACAGGATTACAGAAAACTGCCAGAATACTGAGAAGAGTTCTGGAGACTTGAGGAGACTTGCTGTCACTCAATCTCCAGTGAAAACCATCAACTTACGCTGATGTGAAAAACTCTAATGAGTAATAATAATAATAATAATAATAATAATAATACAACCACCCGCAGCAACAATAACAATAATAACCGTTAGAAAAGGACAGATTCCTTTAAGTCTATTTCATTTGCATTTCTCTGTTGAATGGTTAAAGAAAAATTAATTCTCTCTCTCTCTCTCTCTCTCTCTCTCTCTCTCTCTCTCTCTCTCTCTCTCATTAACACGCACACACACTCTCTCTCTTTGGCTCTTTATCTTTTCCTCTCTCTTTTCGGCGTGACTTTTTATCCAAATTTACCATGTTCATTAAAATTTACCATGTTCATTAAAATTTACCATGTTCATTAAAAATCCAGAGTTTAATGGAATTTAGCATGACAATATATTTTTTTTTAAATGAACGAAAATAAATTTCTATTTTTATTTTTATTTTTATGATATTTTTATCTTTATATTTTATCTTATTCTTTATTTCTACTTATTTCATTTCTTTCTATTTTATTTCTATCAATTCTTAATTTAATTTTACTTATTTATTATCTGATTTTTATTCATTTTTTTTTTCTTTTTAATGTTTTTGCTTTTCCTTTTTGATGCTTTATATCTACTTAATTTTTATTTTGTTTTTTATCTATTTTGTACTTTTATAATTCCTTTTTTTTTAATTCTTTTTTTTTATTTTTTCCTATTTCTTATTTTATTTTTACGGATTTTTTTTTTTTCTTTACCAATTTTTTAGTTGATTTTTATCTATCTTTTATTTTAACTTATTTTTATTTGCTTTTTATTCATTTGTTTTATTTGAATTTTATTTTACTTTTTTTTTTCATTTTTTTTTATTTTTACTTATTCCTTTTTTTTCATTTATTTTGTTTATTTTGTTTATTTTTAATCTATATCTTTTATTTTGTATAATTGTTGACTTTGGCTCGAAGACGCGAATACTAGATGTTTATTTTTTATTTATTCTCAATTACTTTTTTTTTTTTTTTGCTGCTGCTTCTTTTATTTATTTATCTATTTTTCTAATTTTATTTTTAATCTTTTTTTTTTTTTCCTCCGTAAAAGGGGTGATAGCCCTCTTCAGGGGATACTGCCAGTCTATTCTAAGCCCTGCCGACAGAGTTCTTTAGAGTATCAAGAAACACTATTCCAAAAAAAGAACTTGTCTTATTTCTATATGGTTTGTTAATGATCAGGAAATTTCGTCTGATGATTCTTTTTGTAATAAGAAATCTCTAAGATCTTATAAAGAAATATGTTAAATGTAAATTTTTATTGCCAGAAAAAAAAAAATCGTAATTTCTCAAGGGAGATAACTTGCAACTAATCATAATTATACATTTTATAAGTAGAATAAGACAAAGTTTAATGGCTGCCAAAGACAAGATTCAAGCGAAAATGTTATCTAATCATATTAATGACTGTATCTAACAATACAAATTCATAGTAGAGTTTGAGACAATTTACTTCATCTTAACCGGCCCATTGGCCAAGTGGGTAAAGTGTTTGCTGATGGCCCAGCAGACCGGGGTTCAATCCGAGGTCAAGTCATACGAAAGACTTTTTTTTTTTAAAGTACTTGATACCTCCTTGCGTAACACTCATCATTATATGAGATACGAATCAAGGGTAAAGTGGAGCAATCTAGAGAAAGGAGAAGCGTCTTCCTCTACACCTCGGTGTAGTAGCTATTGAAACTGGAGACTTTGAGTCTCCCTCGACTACGGTCGGCCAATTTTACTTCAACTGCATTCTTTGCTCTCTCAAGAGTTAAATTCAGAATTTATATCAGAGAAACAAACAAACAAAGGCTCCTGTATCTTATTATCAGTGATCGATATAAAACAATCTTTAGATTCAATGAAATTGTCAAGCTGCTACAGTAACAGAAATTGCCAAGCTGCAACACCAACAGAAATCACATAATATGCAATTACAGTGAACTAGCGCAAAAAGAGTATAAAACTAAACACGACTTGATGAGGAAGGTAATCCACTGGGAATTGTGCAAGAGGTTTAAATTTGACCATACGAACGAGTGGTAAATGCACTGCCTGAATCCATCCTGAAAATTGAGACGCATAAATTTTTCTGTGATTTTGAGATACAAACGGATCACCTATTCTTGGCCAGGCGAAATAGACTTTGTGATAGTCAACAAAAAAAAAAAAAAAGAAGAAAAACTGCCAAACAGTGAACTTTGTCGTACTGGAAAGTGAAAAGAGAGATAAAATCTGGACCTAGCAAGAGAACTTTTTAAAAAATTATGGAACATGAAGGTGACAGTGATACCAATTGTAATTGGTGCACTTGCAGCAATCTCCAAAAGATTGGTAAGGGGACTGGAAGACTTGGAAATTAGAAGACGAGTGGAGATCATTCAGACTATTTTATTATTATTATTAAGAATACTGAGAAGAGTCCTGGAAACTTGAGGAGAATTGCTGTCATCGAAACTCAAGTGAGAAACCATCAGCTAACGCTGGTATGAGAAACTCTCAAAGGATAATAATAATAATAATAATAATAATAATAATAATAATAATAGGTAACTAACTGTCACTCAGGCTCCAGAGAAAGATCGTCAGCTAAGGCCGGTGTGAAAAAATCACGATGAGTATAATAATAATAATAATAATAATTCTTCATGTAAAAATTTTAACTAAGATTTTTAAAAAAATACCCCCCCCCCCGACGAGTGTTCTGGATATGACACTAAACCATTTCATAGTTTAGTTCTGGAGCTTTGGGGAATGTAGAGTACCCCTTCATTGTCAGTACTCTCAGGTCCACTCTGACCTGAAATGGTAGGGTTCGATCAATGGGTCAAATAGAATTGTTTTATAATTTTACAGCGTGCAAACAAATGACTGGTTTTGAACTGAATTATTCGTGTTAGATAGGAATACTTGAAACCATTTAATTGTTTGCAAACAAACGAGCTCTGGATTGTTTAAAAATTTTATCTAAAAACTATTCATATACAAATCATATATATTTGATATATAAATAAACAGGATTCGGCATTAAATAACCTACAAAGGCTGATATGCCATAAAACGCAACCAACCTCTTCAGATCAGCAGACGAACCTGGTTTCACAGTTAAATGGTTTCAAGTGGACCAATCTAATACTAATAGCATACAAGTAATTATACGGTTGGTTAGTTTTACAGCATGTCAATTCTTGTTGGTGTATTTTATGCTGGATTTAATTATATAGGGTATAAAAATATATCTTATCAATCATTTTAAACAGCCAATTGCTTCATACTTAGTTGTAACATCAATGTTGTAAGAGCCAATGAATTAATGTTGCTCAAATTCGTTTTAAACATTATCCCAAGCATCTATTTGACCCATTGATCAAATCCTAATAGATTTTACCTCGCCGGGTCAGAGTAAACCTTTTGGTAACGAAAGTATCACTCCAGATTCTTAAAAGAATTCATCAAAATCATAAAATAATGGAACAATTTCACAATAATATAAATAAAGAAATCCTTCAAACTTCTTTTTAGTTCCTGGAGCTGATGATAAAAGCAGTCTTGTGGTTACTAATCGTTTTTGCATAACATTTCTTGACTGAGTCAACTTTGATATGATTCAAAATTTATGAACCCAGTTTGACTCATCTTACAGCGTAAGTATCGAAAGAAAAAATAAGACGAGAAATGATGGAGGCTTTGAAAGAATTTTTGAATCTCTTTGAAGTTTTTGAATTTTAAACAAAACTGTTTTTTCTTTTCGTAAATCCATTGATAGATGAATAAAGAAAAGACTTAGATAGATAGATAGATAGATAGATAGATATGAACAGAATGAGATAGATAGATAGATAGATAGATAGATTTCCTTCTCCTAATTTAGAGCGAGAATCTCTACATATGCCTGCACCAGTGCATAACCACAGTGGAATGTCAGATTCTTTAAATAGGATTTTATTCAGAGACATTCTGAGAACGTTTCAACACACAACAATTACTCTTTTGTCACTCCATCCATTAATATGAAATCGCGATCGTTAAACCTTGTGTTATTTTCTTCTGATTTTTTTTTTTTTTTTTTTTTTTTTTTTGTCTACGGCGATCCACACTGCTTGCCTGCTTATTTCACCAGAGTCAGGGAAAAATATCTTATCAGTCGACTTGGCCTTTTCGCCCTCAGCATACCATGATTCACGAGTTCCTAGTCTTTCGAATTTAATTCGGTTACGTACGATTACCGCTACATTACTCCTGTTATCAGGGAGTTGAACATGGTGATGTTAATAGTGATGATGGGAATAGGTAGGTAACTATAGCAACCCAGCCCAACTGAGATCTCAAGTCAAGGGATTAGGTCTGTTGGTGGCTTACTGAAAACTTTAACAGCCCGTGTTCGCACTAAAAGATAGGAATAAAATTAAATACCTACTGTTATATATATTTTTCTTCTTCAACTTCAACGTTCTAAAACAGCAAGCGACGTGAAATGTCTCTCTGGCTTTTCATTGTACAGAAAATACTTAATATATCACTTGTGATAACAAGAGAACATCACTGGGTAGACTGACTGACAGGACAGTGCCCGAGAGCCCGAAGCATCCAAAACCCTTAAGAGCAAAAATCTCATTTTCGAAGTGGCCTTAAATGAGCCAAATTATCTATAGCTAAAAAAGAAATAACACCACGAATCCCTGGAGTGTGATATATTGCAGATTAATTGCATTAGATAGAAATACTTGATACCATATCCTCACCATCCTCAAGTCGCTCTGACAGCACTGATTTCCCTCTCTCTCTCTCTCTCTCTCTCTCTCTCTCTCTCTCTCTCTCTCTCTCTCTCTTTCCATCCGTTCCACTCATCCATCGTTCCTGGCAGGTTATCCAAACTACTTCCTGTGTCCGCACAGAGCTCGCGTAAGTAAGTGATAACATATAACTATAATTCAAATAGTCCTAATAGACGGATTGATTGATTTTAACAGCATATCAACCTGTCTAGAATTATTTTATGCTTAGAGATTAGGGAATCGCATTCATCGTACTATTATAGTTACATTTTTTGTATATATTTCTTAACAGATTATTACACACACTTAAAAGATATCAAGAATTTCTATGAAATACTAATAAATTATACCCAATTATGGAGCTTCAAGTAATTATTTCTATTTAATAATAACAACTCGCTTGCTCACAGTCATCAAAATTAAAGTCATCTAACTATAATTAATCAAATGTCTTCTTTTAATCGTCTTTGTTTTGTTTTTTTTTGTTGGCTTGTCATAGCCCAACTCAAGGATGGGTAGAGCTATAACGAACAAAATTTCTGTGGTTATATATATATATATATATATATATATATATATAAGTTTCTTCTTTTGTTGGTTTAAAGAGAGAAAAAAAGGAAATATTTCAAAATTAATTGGTTCACTAAGTGATTTATATCTTTAAGAATAATTTATTTCGTTCTTACATCCATGTATGTTTCCAGCTTGTTCCTTTCGTCAGAGAACGTTTAGTAGTTTACTGGGTTTTTTGCTTGGATGTGGCATAAGGCCAATTTACAATATGTATAATTTAGAAAATAAGAGTTTTAGCATCTTACAAAGTGTTTTGTTTATGGGGAGGTTGAGGGGTCTTTGTAGATTTTTTTCTCGATATACATTGGTGTTGGATTGGTTCACTTACCCTTGATCCGTACCTTATAATGAAATGTAATAAACAAGGGGGAGTCAAGTAGCATTTTTTGAGTCTTTGGTATGTCACTTGAAGCTGGGATTGAACACCAGTCTCCCGGCCCTTCGGCGAACACTCTAACCATTATGCTACCCATTGGCATAATATATATATATATATATACTCTCCCCGAGCGTGGGTTGAGCACTCTGGCGGAGGAATTATCCGCTTCCACCCACATTATGCAAAGGCAAAATGTAAACAAACGAAAGTGACTACATAATGCCTTATAATTCCCAAGCTGACGTGTGTCGTCTGTTGGCTAAGCGGTAAGATACTAAGTCTAACGTAAAGTTTGGCGGGTTTCGACCCCAGCTTCAGGTGTACTACGTGTCTAGCCACAAAAAGAGTTGTGATACAACGAAACAGCCTGTCAGTGGATGACAATATATATATATATATATATATATATATATATATATAGTGAGATAAGAGTGGATCAGTAAGCTCGCAGCCTAATACAACTCGTAGTTTTATATATAACTACGTGTTGTATTAGGTTGAGAGCTTACTGATCCACCCTTCTCACTATATATATAATTTCAGTATAAAGATTCTAAATGAAATCCAACACTATTTCCTGGAGATTTCTGTAGATGCAACTTCCCAGTGCATTAAGATTAGCAAGTTTCGGTTAATGCATTTGATATTAGCATGATTCCATACTATTGTGGGTCTGCGATTATCTACAATTTCATGAAATTAAAATGTGTTATAACGGCCAACAATGAGCAGAAAACTGTCTTGTTGATGTTGCAGCATTCACCAGTTAAAGATATCAGTATCAAAATTACAAAACAAAATTCTCCATTGCCCAGTTGGCTGGGGCTGTAGAATACACCAACTGCTTCTTTGCAAAGGGGTAAGACTCCACAAACAAGTGTCCTGGATAGGACACTAAACAATCTGATGGTGAGGCTCCAGTAATGCGGGAGTTTTGGAGAATGCAGAGTACACCTTCACTGCCATCGCTCCAAGGTCCACTCTGGCCTAGAGTGGTAGCACCTGATAGAGTCCTATCTATGAGTCAAATAGAACAAAACTGGATATTTATGCTAAACTGAATTGCTTGAAATAGAATTGTTTTGGTATTTAAACTGAGTACTTACGCTAAACTAAATTATTTAAAATAGAACTGTTTTGATATTCAACTGTGTGTATACAAAAACTATATTTATACTAAACGGAATTGTTTGAAATAGAACTGTTTTGACTAAACTGAATAGCTTGAAATAGAAATGTTTTTGACGATTAAACATGATGAACTGAATTGTTTGAAATTGAACTGTTTATTTGTATAAAAATGGATTTGTATAAAAATGGATTTGTATAAAAATGGATTTGGCATTAAGTAACTTACAAAGGTTGATATACCGTAAAACCCAAAACAAACAAAAAAACATTCTCCACTTGCAATAATGACCCAGATATTCGTCATACTGGCCTTCTTAGTATAAAACTAAACTGTGTCTGATAACGAGGCTCTGGTTATGGAGTTGGTGGTGAGGATGGGATGAAAAATGTAGGAATTCAGTAAATAATTATCTCCTTTAAAAAGAACTGGCACGTCCAGAAGGTCTCGGTAAGGTGTCACATGACAGTATTGAAACCCCTTCTCGACCTCTAGTCGCTGCTGTTCTTTGAACTGTAGAGACATTGTCTCTGATCTTGCCAGGGAATTGTAAACCCTCATGGATATTTTACCGACATTTATCAAGTAAGCCTTTTCCATTTTTGTACCCCTTCTACATACAGCTTGTTCATGGAACAAAATGTTTATAGTTTATCTTATGTTTATTCGGGTTTTCTTTTGTTAACACCACTAATATGTATCCTGTATATATCATATGGTTAATATTCCTGTATGATAAATATTGCCCCCTACTATAAAAGATATGACTAAAACGAACCAGTAACGTAAAATGAGGATTATTTTTAGCATCTAAGTGTTCTAGTTTGTTTGCTTTTTTTGTTTGTTTGATGCCATGTCATGATAAGATAGGAATCATCATCATCATCATGCCCGTGGTGTAGTCGTTATCGTCGTAGGAAATGGACACGGCGACACGAGTTCAAATCCTGGACGAAACTGATTGCATTTCACTTAGCACTAATACCCTTGGGGAAGGTATGAATCCAATTATTCTCCCTCCAGCTATGGGTAAATAGTAGGACAGACTAGGTTCTTCAGGCTTGGTTAAGCAACAAGTCTAGGAGAAGGGAAACTTTGAATTCAAACCTGTTAAACTCCGCTTAAAAATTGACCTCGTGTCATATCCTGCCCGAGCGGAGGGGTTGGTAAATAGTATCATCATCATGTCGCACCGCTAGCACGGATCTCCCTGATCCTCTCTCACCACCCATCTCTATCGTCCATCGCTCCCGGTAGGTCTTCAAGGCTGCATCCTGTATCGGCACTGAGCTGTTGTATATGAGTTCTAGCTGGTCGTCCTGCCTTTGCTCGTCCACGTGATGGGGCCCACAGGAATACGTCGCTTATGAGTTCGTCCTTACTTCTTCAGCAGTGTCCTGCATGTCTGGTTTCTCTAACTTGGATAGTTTTCGAGATGGGTGGTAGGTGGCCGTACAAGTGCTGTTTTGTCGGGTGCTGCTTCCAGTTGTGTGCAAATTATTTGTACAAAGAATAGTTGCCTTAGATTATAATTGTTTGCAAATGATTATTATCAAATAGGAAAAGTTACTTGAAACCATATAAGTACTCGCTAAAAAAAGACTGACTTCGGCAAGGATTGACATACCGTAAAACCAACCAAACAACCAAACAAACAAATCAAACCCAGCGTGACCTGACCAGTCCAACTTTTAAGCATTTACAAATACTATAAGGAATTGAAAATTGAATAACTATAAAGCAATACCCCACCACTGTATGGCCACCTATCTCCCATCTCACCAACCGTCCAAGTGAGACGAAGCACTGCTGAAGAAGTAAGGACGACTTTCTTCTATGGACGCACCAGAGCTAGCCGGCCAGCAAAGACTTACATACATTATATCTGTGCGGACACTGGATGCTGTCTAAACTACCCACCAAAAACGATAGCCACAAGGGACGGGTGGCAAGAGAGAGTCAGGGGATTCCGTGCTGTCAGTACGACTTGACGATGCTGATGAAATATCAATATAAATAATCAAAAATATATATATATATATAAATGAACACAAATTGATATAGATATAAATTAAATGATAATTAGACCTTAATAATTTAACAGTATTGTTAAATATTTTTAAATGGCACAAATTCATGTTTTGGCTTCTTTGTTAAACGGCATATCAACTTTCGTTGGTTATTTAATGCCAAAGCCAATTTCCAAAGGCGATAGTGGTACTATTTATCCCATAGCTGAAGCATACGGGGGTTCATGCCTTCCCCAACAGTATTAGTCCAAAAGTAGATGTAATAGCGAGACTGGAGTTTAAAATGGCTTACAACAATATCGCAGTCAATCACGTAAGCCAACTCGGCCACAGGGAATCCTCCCACAAATTTATTGGGAAAAAAGATGAAACATCGTCAATCATTACACCTCAATTACAAAAATGGTCATTGTGTGTGTGTGTGTGTGTGTGTGTGTGTGTGTGTGTGTGTGTGTGTGTGTGTGACACAGGGACTCATAAAAATTCAAATGTTTAGGTAGACCAAATACTAAAATAGCACTTCTGTGCTTATATCTACCGAGAACCAAAAATAAAATTGCCTAAATATATATAAAGGATAAAGCTTTCGTCAATGGGGGGGGCAGTATTTGCTACATATTCATATTTGTTGTCAGTTTTAATATGGTAATAAATAACACTGAATAATATCCGTTTTTTAATTTATCTGTCGCTGCCTCCCACCAGACAGGACTTGTCACAAGGTCAAAAGCCCGAAGGCCAATTAAAGTGGGGATAAAGAGGAGGGGAAGGTTGAGCATGAGCCGAGACTCGAACCCTGCTGGTCATTGACCCACTATGTGCAATGTGGTTCTAATGAGTCAAGTAGTTTCACGAATCCAAATCTGGATCCGGGCACGTAGGCCAGGTTATAGCTTGAACTAGACAGCAAGGTCTAGTGCTATACATAGGGGACAAAGGTTGCAGCCCGCCCACCAGAAGGTGGCCCAGCCGAAGTTGGGAGCCTTTCAGCCGCAAATCTGCCAGTGGTTTCGATACCCCATCTGGCACGAATGCCAGACGGCCCAGCAAAAGCTAGGGAAGTATAATATCCGTTTTTAATGCACAATGTTCTACTAGTAATAACAAATTCCTGGGATATTTGTTTTTGAAGAAAATTGACTTGTTATTTTAAAAAAAGTTGTTAGAGGTGGACTTATTTATGGGTGATACTGTAAGTGTTCGTGAGACGGATTTTGTCATAAATTTTCTTTAAGATTCCCTTTGGTTCAGATCGGTAGGGGCTTAGAATATCCTAACTGTGTCCATTGCAGAGACCCATTACCCCTTAAAAAAAGGGCTGTCCTGAATATGACTCTAAACTGCACCCAAGAGAGAAACTCCAGTTCTGGAGATCTGCAGAATGTGGAGTACCCCTTTATTGCTATTACTCCCAGGCCCACTATGACTCCGAGTGATAGTACCTGTTAGGGTTCCATTAATGGGTCAAATAGATCTGCCTAAAAAATGTTTACATTTTATTGGACTGTGTGCAAGAAACAACTACATAAGCTTAAATAACCCAAGACGGGCTAGCATGTCGTTAAAATCAGTCAGTTGTTTTGTTCAGATTCTACTTTGTTGTCTCCTACCTTCCTTTTTTAATGTCGTTGTTGTTGTTTGTTTGTGGTTGTTGTTTGTTTTTCTCATAGCTTTCATTTCTTTCCCGCCAACCTCAGAGATAACGGTACCATTCACTTTGGAAATGACTTCATTAAACAGATTCTCTGATATCTTTCATGACGTTTTCAGAAGAAAAAAAAAGTGTTTATTTTTAAAACGTTATCTCGCTGCATTTGAATGTCATGGATAAATCTAAAATTCGATACTATAAGAACTCCAATACATGAAGTTTAGAGCCAACTTTAATGTTATGACTAATTATTTATAAATATACCGAAATTATAGAGCAGTTATACTTCAGTGGTCGATCAATTGCGCCAAAAGTATTAACTTCTTAAATGAAAATAAAGATAAGTAAATCCTATATCACGATCTGGGGTGCCTAGCGTTGGGATAAACTTTGCAGTGTAGCTAAAGGAGGAAGAAATAGGCACCATCCTGCACCCCCAATCTTCACGAATGGCACCTTTTCAACATAAAAAAAAAACTCTTCACATGTTTTGCGATTCTTATTTGTCAATCCCGTCGATGGGGTTTTCAATACTTTATACCCGACTGAGAGGTAAGAGTCTCTTTCAAAAAAGGGTGTGTCCAGAGTATGACACTAAACAACATCTGATTGTGAGGTTCTAGCTGTCAAGATCTCTGGAGTGTGGTTGGTTGGTTGATTGGTTGGTTGGTTGGATTTACGGCGTATCAACACTTTTCGGGTCATTTAACACCAAATTAAGTAATGTTGATAAAAGTTTCCAACAATTCAATTTGGTATAAGTAGAGATTTTTATTTACAAGTCCTATTTCAAACAATTCAGTTCAGCAATATAAGTATACAGTTTAACGGTCAAAAACAGTTCTATTTCAAACTATTCAGTTAAGTCAACAAACTTAAATGGTTTTGAGTATTGCTATGTGTCACTAAAAGTTCAATTAAACATCAGTCATTTATCTACACACAGTTAAATGTAAAAACAGGTCAGTTTAGCATAAGTACACAATTTAAATGTGAAAACGGTTCTTTTTCAAACAATTCAGTTTAGCATCAGTACACAGTCAAAATGTCAAAACAGTTCTATTTCAAACTATTCAGTTTAGTCAACAAACTTAAATGGTTTCAAGTATTATTATGAATCACTATAAGTTCAAGTATTACTATGAATTCAATTAAACATCAGTCATTTATTTACTCACAGTTAAATGTAAAAACAGTTCTCTCTCAAACAATTCAGCTTAGCATAAGTACGCAATTTAAATGTCAAAAACAGTTCTTTTTCAAACAATTCAGTTTAGCATAAGTGTACAATTTAGTTCTATTCAACCCATGAATCGGACCCTGTCAGGTGTTTACACTTCGGGCCAGAGTGGACCTTGAAGCGATGGCAATAAAGAGGTACACCGCATTCCCCAAAGTTCCTGTATTACAAAACACTCACCATCAGATTGTTTAATGTCATATACAGGATACTCGTTGGTGGAGCCTTACCCTTCTGCAGAGATGCAGTCGGAGTATCCAGCAGCCCCAGCCGATTGAGCCACTGGAATGTGGAGTATGCCTTCATTAACATTATTCCCAGATCTAGTAATGACTGTAATTAAATAGAATTAATTACTTGAAACCATATAGTTATTAGCATTAGATAAGAATACTTGAAATCATACAACTCTGTTCAAATTATTTGTACGAGATAGAAATACTTGTTGGGGAGTCCTTGTCATGTAGTGACTAACATGCTGAACTACCACAATGCAGTAAGCGAGTTCAAACTCCAGTCGCGCTATTGCGTTCACTTTCGGACAAATAGCATTGGGAAATGTGTAAACCCCCTTATCCACCCTCTCAGATATGGGTTAAATAATATCACATCTGTTCTTCCACAGGGTTGGCTTTGGCATTAAATAACCCACGAAGATTGATATGTCATTAAACAAAGAAAACAAGAAAGCAAGGAATACTTGATATCATATAAGTAAAATAAAGTTAGCAACCGTAGTCGAGGGCGACCCGAAGGCTTCCTTTTCAATAGCTACTACACCGAGATGTAGAGGAAGGCGCTACGCCATTCCCAGAATTGCTCCACTTTACCTTTGATCCTTACCTTATAATGCTGAGTGCTAAGCAAGGTGGAATCAAGTACCATCTTTGAAGTCTTTGGTATGACGCGACCTGGGATTGTAACCTGGTCTCCCGGACCATTGGCGAACACTACTCATTAGACCACTGAGCGCAAAAAACTTAAGAAACGACTACATAACTGTAAATACAAAGGTACAATGAATGCAAATCTCAATCTTGAAGCACTAGATAACGCAAGATGGGTTGACATGCCGTTAAAATCAATATTATCATTATTATACTTTTGTACTTTAGGAGGAGCCCGTGGGGTAATGATTATCGTCGTAGGACATGGACACGGCGACACGAGTTCAAATCCTGGACGAGACTGATTGCATTTCACATAGCACTAATACCCTTAGGAAAGGTATGAATCCAATTATTCTCCCTCCAGCTATGCGTAAATAGTAGGGCAGACTGAATTCTTCAGCCTTAGTGAGGCAACTAGTCTAGGAGAAGGAAAAGTCTGAATTCAAACCTGTTAAACTCCGCTTTAAAAAATTAACCTTGTGTCATATCCTACCTGAGCGGAGGGGTTGGGTAAATAGGATTATACTTTTGTACTCGGCCTAATGTTACAGGTGTGGTCCCATTTGACGTCATCTATTTTTATGTAGTCTTCTTCCCCTTCCATCTATTTTTATTACCGCCGACAGCCTAATGTGTCACCCCTACTACTTTTATGTTTTTGCGACCACAACTGGCATATTTGTGTATATTTTTCATATGATATTCATCAGGTTTGGTGGTCTATTCAGGCATACCGTATATATAACTCGTTTCTGAAAAGAACTGAAGAAAGACATATGAAAATAAAATGAGTGATATTATTATTTTAATAAAAAAAAATATACTGATGTTATTTTTTAAAGACGTAACGATGAGGTCTCAACTCTTCTGCAAAATGAGATCACATTTTTATTTTTAGATTGATTTTAACATGTCAGCCTGTCAAAGTTTACTTAATCCCTCGACGTTAGGGAATCATTGTACGTTCATACTAATATTTTTCCTGTTGTTTCTTTAAGATGATTTTTTTACTCACAGCTATATGATATCGAATATTCCGATCTAATACAAATAATTTGCACACAGTTGTATGGTTTCAAGTAACTAATTATAAAAGTTAACAACTATAGCTTCAAGCAAGTATTTTTAATACAAATAATTTACATCTATATTTGCCCAGTCGGCTGGGGCTGTAGAATACACCGACTGCTTCTCTGCAGAGGGGTAAGACTCCCCCAACGAGTGTCCTATTTCAAACAATTCAGTTTAGCATAAGTACACAGTTTAGTCCTATTTGACCCATAGATAGGACCCTATCAGCTGCTACCACTCCGAGGCCAGAGTGAACCTGGGAGCGATGGTAATGAAGGGGTACTCCGCCCTTCCCAAAATTCCAACATTACTGGAACCTCACCATCAGATTGTTCAGTGTCATACTCAGGACACCCGTTGGGGAGGGGCTTACCCCTCTGCAGAGAAGCAGTTAGTGTATTCTACAGCCTCAGCTGACTGGACAAGTGAAATTTGGGTACCTCAACAAATATTTTAGAAGTTTCGATAAAATATTTGATTTGAACCGTTTAAATACGCTTATTAATCAAATCTTTATTTATTCCCCTCGATATGCAATGATGATGTTTTGTTCCTTAGCTATAGTCACCTACACATATAGAAATAAAATAATGTAGCAAAAATAAGATACGCCGACGACTTTATATCCGGTTAAAACAACGCGCTGCATTTGTACCTTCACATACATAAACACTATATGCCACCCAGACATAAACACAATAATACGCAACTATAACCCACACCAACACACGCACACACACCCACACACACTCACAATCACAAGTAAAGTTTTTTACAAAATCCCAATGATCTTTTTAGCTGTATTTTTTCGATTCTCGATTCATTTCATTTTGTTAAATGCCAGATGATTTTTGTTTTGTAAAAAACTCCATGAAACCCAGGGGTCGCAGTCTAAATTCCATGCAATTAGATATATATATCTAATATATATTCATTTATTATTATATAAATAAACATTTATATAAAAACATGATATATATATATATATATATATATATATATATATATATATATATATATATATATATAAACACAGGCATATGGTTTAAAGTATTCCTTGGTCAGAATGGACCTGGTAGTAATAGCTCCCCAGGATTTCAGAACCAAAGCCTCACCACCAATATATGTCCTTGTGCTTTTTTTATGCGATGGCTTCTCCAAATTTTATAACCCGACAATTCCCCTCGATATACCATAACTCCATGATAGCAAGTTTGATTTTCACTGTTATTCATTCCTAATTGGAGCGTTATAATTTCAAGGGAAGAATTACCTTGATCAAAGGATGTCATTATCATGAGTACGAGCTAGTTTAGCAAATCTTGACAAGGTGGCGAGTAAGGTTGTCAGGTTGTGCGCTCCTATTCGAGACCTTGTGCCAGATTAATCTGTTCTCCATGCCCATTCACTCAATAAAATTTCAGAAGATACGCCAGGAATGGGTCATCATTTTGAAGTACTCCATATATAAGGGTATAAAGTGAGTCATGCTTTAAACATGCGAGCGTTCGGGTGAGATAGGGAGGGAAGCGAGAAAGAAAGAGATTGAATCTGGGAAAAGTTCCAAGTAGATCATTGGTAAGGTGAACAGAAGCTGATTTTAAAAGGCACGAAAAGCTTCGAAGGAATGCGCGAAAGTAAAATCCATGAATTCCGTCTGGACAGACAGCAGGTAAGAAAAAAAAACTATTGAAATATGGTGGGTTGGCAAGCGAAACACGTTAAGAAGAAAGAAAGAAAGAAAGAAAGAAAGAAAGAAGGGAAGGAGGGACAGAGAGAGAGAGAGAGAGAGAGAGAGAGAGAGAGAGAGATGAGAAAAGGAAGGAGAGAATATGCTGGCTGCTACTAGTCAGGAATGATGAAATAGTCATAAAAATGTAACCTAATACTAGTCGACGGGAGGGCTTGAGCATGTCTCCTTTTGCGAAGGGTTCTTCTGCAGGCAACTCCAAATTGAGGCAGTATTAGGAGTCAAGTTGTGATTCAGCGATCAGCACGGCAGAGGTGGATAAACATGTAGACCCACGGTCGGTATAAGCGCTGAGTGCTAGGGCGAAGCTTTGGGTCGTCCGCTTCTAAATATAGTACCAAGATCATCGTGTCTTTTGAGGCACAGACAGGAAACAAAGTACCGACTGACTGACTGCTGAGAGAGCGAGAGATAAATAAAGAGTACTACATAAATGCGCACACATATACACACACACACACACACATATATATATATATATATATATCTTTTCGTTGCGTTCAGAAAACTAAAAACATGAGTTGAAACAAAACGAGATTTTTGCATGTGATAAATGTAAGGAAAAAAGGAACAAAAAAACAGAAAACTCCTTCCATTTAAAAGATACTTTAACAAATATCATAAACTAAAACAAAGAAACTTCAAAAATGAAATCTTGAAAAGATTTTATAAAAAAGGAATCATTCTTTTATAAATACTTATAGAAAAAAAAAGACATCTATTTTCTATCAAAAAAATAAATAAACTTAGAAAAAAATACCTCTGTGTGTGTGTGTGTGTGTGTGTGTGTGTGTGTGTGTGTGTGTGTGTGTGTGTGTATCGGAAAAAACAACATATTAATTTTAAAAATCATTTTTTGGGTCATACAACATCTTATAATAACATCGCCCTGAAGGCGGTTTAAATAACCGATACGAAAAACGGGGGCTTATTATTAATCTATGAATAAATACACTCGCTTAATATCTTGATTTTTCATAATTACATTTGCCCAGTCGGCAGGGGCTTTAGAATACACCGACTGCATCTCTGCAAGGGTGTAAGACACGCTCCCAGCGAGTGTCCTGGGTATGGCACTAAACAATCTGATGGTGAGATTCCAGTAATGCTAGAGCTTTGGAGAATGCAGAGTACCCCTTCATTGCAATCGCTCCCATGTCCACTCTGGCCCGGAGTGGGAGCACCTGATAGGATCCTATCTATGGGTCAAATAGAACTAAACTGCGTACTTACGCTAAATAGAACTGTTTTGACATATAAACTGCGTACTAATACTAAACAGAATTGTTTGAAATGAAACTATTTTTGTATGCTAAACTGAACTGTTAGAAATCGAACTGATTATTTGTATAAAAATGGATTTGGCATTGAATAACCTACAAAGGTTGATATGCCATAAAACCCAAACAACCAACCAATCTGGTCTATACTTACTATTCTTTTGTGTCTTATCTCTTCTTATACCCAGAAAAACAATTTCCAACTGCCCCAAAGCAGAATTCTTAAAAAAGAGATTTCCGGTTTTTCAACTCGACGGTTAGCTCAGAAATAACAGAAATTATAAACTTGGTTGTTAGTGCTGATCAAGCCAAATCACGATTGCCGGAGGTAAGAAGTTTAGATAGATTCGTTCTTAATATAAATTTTGATTTAATGCCCAGATATTTTGGGTTCAATCCCAAATCAAAAGTTATTTTATAAATGAATTAAAACTTGAAGTTCTGAAAATAGTCTTGCTTCTTCGACAAACAATTTTGTTTATGCATATGCAAATAATAAGCATAATTATTAGATATGAGCAAAAGTTCGCAGCACTATTTAAAAATAACTATAGACACATTTGAAAATCGGTTTTTTTTTAGTTGTTAAACTTACATTTTTTTAGTTGTTAAACTTACATTTTTAAGTATATTATTACCAAAACCCTCAAAGTGTGACACAAGGTCGATTTTTAAGTAGGATACAGCTGAAGTGGGTGTTTATGGGGTATCGGTTATCACCGTCAAAATTGATTCAATGACTTGAATTTAGAACCTGGACGAAGTTGATTGAGTTTGAATTCGCGCTAATGCCCTAGGAAAAGGAACCATCTCTTCTCTCCCGTGTTATGGATAAATAATAGGACAGTCTAAGTTCTTTAGCCATGGCATGGCAACCAGTCTTGGTTATGGAAAAACCAGCCTTTAAAAAATGTCTTTTTGTCGCATCCCGCCCCTGGTGGAGGGGTTGGGTAAATACATAGTTGGTTTGAATTCAAAGTTTTCCTTCTCCTAGACCGGTAACCGAATCAAGATTAAAGAGCCCAGTCAGCTTTACTATTTACCCAAAGCTAAAGGGATAACAGATGGATTTATGCCTTTCTCAAGAGAAGAAATATATATATATATATATATATATATATATATATATATATATATATATCAAATTCGTAACTCTTTAAAATGAATTTCGAGTGCAAATTATATCAGATAATTTTGAAACATAACGCTACTAACGATATTAAAATGCAAAGAGTTGGCTTATTTTTCGTCTCATTTTAAAACTGAATATAATTCAGAAGATACATTATATACATTGCCCTGATGATGGTTTAATATAAAAACCGAAACGTTGAACATTTGTAAATAATTCAGCTATAAATAGAATCATTCTCTGAATACCTTGCTTTGAATTCATTTCCATTCATTTTATATATATATATATATATATATATATATATATATATATATATCCCTCACATTAATCATAGCAAGCGGGATTAGCAAATCATTGTAAGTGAGTTTGATTCTCACTGAGTACCACATATTTCTAATCTTGCACTACGTCAAAGATAAGCCATCAGTCCCTCCCGGTTTATACTCATAAGCCCACCTCTCTATACAAGGGAATTTCTCACCCTATATGTGAAATATCGGTCATAAATGAACACACATCAAACAACTTTTATTAAATTTAATTTTCTTCTAAAATAAAAGTAGCAGGATTTTATTATTTCAAGTGCAAAACGAAAGTTATTTGATGTCATATATATATATATATATATAAGTGTGCGACCTGAAGGCTCCTTTTTCAATAGCTACCATACCGAGGTATAGAGGAAGGTGCTACTCCTTTACTTGGATTGCTCCACTTTACCCTTGATCCGTACCTAATAATGCTGAGTGGGTATCAAGTGGGTATCAAGTATCATTTTTGAGTTTTTGGTATAACTCGACCCGGGATTGAACCCCCGTTTCACCGAACCATTTGCGAACACTAGCCACTGGGCCTATGATTGTGTGATAATAGTTTATAGATAACATTATTTTTAAACGAGCCAGAACTGATTTGTTTGCACAAAGTTAAAGTTTCAAATATTGCTATCACAAAATTCTATTCAATATTAATCATTTGTTGACTCATATTCAAATGGTTTCAAGTATTCGTATCTAGCACTAATGATTCTATTTACATACAGTTAAATAATTTCTAATACGGATTTTTTTCTCATCTTAGTCATTCTATTTATCAAGTATTCCTCATACAAACAATTTCCACACAGATATATGGTTTCAAATAACTAATAATAATCCCCAGTAAAAAAAAAAAATTGAACTGTTTTATTTGACCCATAGATGAGGCTCCAACAGGTATTACCACTCTGGGCCTGCGAAGACCTTAGAGCAATGGCAATGAAATGTCACTCCACATAATCAAAGCTTCAGGACTGGAGCCTCACCATCATGTGCAGTTCGTGTCAAACCCAGGACACGGTTTCAAGTATTGCTATCTAACACTGATGATTCTATATGATATTAATCATTTGTTTGCACACAGTTTAAATGGTTTCAAATATTGCTATCTCAACGCAGTTGGCTCTACCCCGATTCTTTCTTGCATCTTTAAGATAAAATAGGGTTGGCTAGTTGTTTGCCATTTGGGCATTTTGAAGAATATGGTCTGGACAATTATATAGGTGCTAGAGGTTGACATGAATTGACGATCGATCGGGTTGGGCTTCTCCCATTGCCATTTTAACTTAGTAAGAACCAAAGTAGAGTGTTGAGAGTCACGTGAACATTTCGGTTGCCGGGCCACGGATTGTTCAATTACCAGGATTCAATCTCAAACATTACGGGTCGCCATCCACGGCCAACAGGTGGGTTCGTTGGGGTGGGCGTCTTACTCCTGTACATAGTTAAAGACGGCATATTCTACAACTCCAACTGACAAGGTGGCCGGGACTTTTGAACAGACTTCTGACATAGGGGAGAAATAGGGCGCTGCAATTCAGAAAAATCTTTTTACTCTTGTTTATCAGAGACACGTGTAAAGTAAAATGACCCTTTTTCTATTGCACAAGTTAAAATTGTTGAAAAGTCGCCATTCTTGAACAATATGTTCTGTGGAAGTGATTCGTCCTCTCACCGCCGTACTGCCGGCTATATTTATAGCAGCCTCCTATCAGACAGGCTTTGACACAGGGCCTTTTTTATTGTGAGAGTCCCACTGCACTGTCGGCGAGGTCAAGAATGAACTGACTGTATCCTCAGCAGAAGGATAAGACCCTCCATCCACCATATAAAAAAGGGGTCCTGAGAAAGACTCTAAATTACATCCAGTGAAAAGGCTACAGTTTTGGAACTCTAGGGTGGGGGATACCCCTTCACTGCCATTACTCCCAGGTCCACTCTGATCCAGAGTGAGGGACTATATTAGGCTCCAATCTATGGGAAATTACTTGAGAGAGAGAGAGAGAGAGAGAGAGAGAGAGAGAGAGAGTGTGTGTGTGTGTGTGTGTGCGTCTGTGTGTGTGATTATTAATATCAAATGCTTGCCTACTGTATCCCCTTCAAAAGATAAGCCCTCCTTCAAATAGGTGTCCTGGTTATGACTCTGAACCATATATGGTGGTGAGGCTCCAGTTCTGGAGTTCTGAGCAATGTGGAGTACTTCATTGCCATTACCCCCTGGTGCACTCTGACTTGGAGTGGTAGTACCTGTTAGGCTCCCATCTATCGGTCAAATACATCTGTTTGGAAATTATTTGTATTGGATATGATTACTTGAAACCATATGTATGCTAACAAATGATTATTGCTAATTAAAGTGCATTTTTAAAGAAAATACCATGAAACGAAGAAATCATCGTTATGGAAATTTACTAAGCTTTTTGCTTAGATGTGGCACAAGGCCATATGAAAGGGGCACCCAATGAGACTCGAACTCACTCGTGTAGGTTTGCTAGTCGAGCTTGCTAACCATTACACCACCAGAGGCGCCTGAAGAAATCATCGTTATGGTTACAATAAAACATTTACTAATGAATCAAATTCAACTTTCTACTAATGTTAGACATTCACTTTTGTTTCACTTGAAATGTTACGATATGTTCGAAGTTGCTACTGAATGCTGAAAAAAATAATTGGATAAAGGGAATACATACGAGGGTTGCACAAAAAGATCTTGCCTCACCGAGGAACAGCCGTAGCTGAACATTTTTGTTGTGGCAGTACACTACCAATTCTTATAACGCTAGAAAAACTAATCAAGATTTTTCTTGCAACACACTACCACTTGGTATAAAGTTAGAAAAAATTAATTAGTTTTTCTACTTTTAAAAGTAATGGTAAGTAGTATGTTGCCATAATAAAAAAAATGTTCTTTCTATGAAGAATCTTAGAACTTTTTGAACGACCATCGTACATATCATACCACAACATGAATTTGTCATTATTAGAAATTGATTCTTTCAAATCAATTTCTTTATAATTGTTTATCTATTACATGTTTTGTTTTTCTTTCTTTTTTTCTTTCTTTTCTTCTTTTTTTTTTTCTTTTTTTCTTTCTTTTCTTCTTTTTTTTTCTTTTTTTCTTTCTTTTCTACTTTTTTCTTTCTTTTTTTCTTTCTTTTCTTCTTATTTTTTCTTTTATTTTATTTTTTTTTTTTTTCTCCACAATGCTCGGGTAGTTTTTTTAATCTTCGGTAACGAAAGAAGTAGAGATTGAAAATAAACATGAAGCGTCCCCTATACCCAGGAGTTTACTAAAACTTTTCTACTTATATAAAAGTAAAAGTAAAGTTGGCGACCATAGTCGAGGGTGACCCGAAGGCTCCCTTTTCGATAGCTACTACACCAAGGTGTAGGGGAGGGCGCTACTCCTTTCCCTGGATTGCTCCACTTTACCCTTGATCCGTACCTTATAATGCTGAGTGTTAAGCAAGGAGGCATCAAGTACCATTTTTTGAGTCTTTGGTATGACTCGACCTGGGATTGAACCCAGGTCTCCCGGGCCATTGGCGAACACTCTAACCGCTAGGCCAATGTTCGGTTCTACTTATATATGAAATGTTATACACAACACACACTCTCTCTCACTCTCTCTCTCTCTCTCTCTCTCTCTCTCTCTATCTATCTATCTATCTACCTATCTGTCTGTCTGTCTCACACACACACACACATATATATACATATATATAAGCCTATGCTATGAATATATATTTATATACAGTTGACCCTTTTTCTAGAAAATTATAAGCGATGTATCCTTCCACGTCCCAGAAGACTCTCAGTAAGACATTCTTCAATGACAACTGCACCCGAAATTTTTTCTTTACCGGAGAGTGTGTGTTTCCACCTCATGGAAAGTCTTTTAGACTCAGACTCGTAGTTGAAAAATGTTTAACACATTTGTAAACATTTTTTTTTACTAAAGCATGCTTCCATAGTGCCTGGAAGCTATAATCGTTTACAAATAATCATCATTAGCTACTTGAAACCATATAATTGGTTGCAAATAAAACGACTGACTTCGACAGTTAACAACGGTTGGCAATTATCAAACTAACCATCAACATCTCTCTCTCTCTCTCTCTCTCTCTCTCTCTCTCTCTCTCTCTCAACGCTACTGCGTATAATTCCAGTGACTTTCGGCTAAAGAGCTTAACTTACGCGGGTTAAATATAAATAAACAAACATATTTGTAATCAAGCGACTAAAATCTGCCAGCCCCAACTTTGAAGCCGGAAGTGGTTTCCTCATGTTTTGTTCTCGAGACGACTTAAAGCAAATTTACTGATTTTTTTTTGTTTTTTTCTTTGTTGTTTGTTTATTTTTTATTTTATTTTATTTTATTTTATTTTTAGTCCCATGACAAGCAGTTCATCGCCTTTCTTTACTTCCATTCTGTGATCAGCTTGAACGGCAAAATCCATTAGTTCACAAGTTCTTTTGTAATTATTAATTAGAACCAGGTCTGGTATTTTGGGCTAAGTAATACCGGGCCATTGGCCTAATGAGTAGAGTGTTCGCCAATGATCCGAGAGACCAGGGTTCAATCCCATGTTGAGTCATACCAAACATTCAAAAAATGGTACTTGAAGCCGCCTTGGTTAACACTCAGCATTATAAAGTAAAGTTGGTGACCGTAGTCGAGGGCGACCTGAAGGCTCCCTTTTCAATAGCTACAACACTGAGGTGTAGGGGGGCGCTACTCTTTTCCCTGAATTGCTCCCCTTTACCCTTGATACGTACCTTATATTGCTGAGTATTAAGCAAGGAGGTATCAAGTACCATTTTTAAAGTCTTTGGTATGACGCGACCTGGTATTGAACCCCGTCTCCCGGACCATTGGCGAACCTTTTGGTCGCCCTCGACTGCTATCACCAACTTACACAGCATTATAAGGTAAGGGTAAAGTGGAGTAATCCACGGAATGAAGTAGCGCCCTCGCCTACACTTTGGTGTAGTAGCTATTGAAAAGGGAGCCTTCGGGTTACCCTCAACAAAGGTCGCCAACTTTATTCTACCTTTATTTTTCGCTGGGATTCATACATCAGAATCAGAGAGAATTTTGTATATTACTATTATTTTACTCTTTTGAGAGTTTTTCACGCCAGCGTTATCAAGGGATCTTTCATTGGAGTTTGAGTGAGAGCAAATCTTCTCAAGTCCCCAGAACTATTCTCAGTATTCTGACCGATGTTAGTAATGCTGTAGTTTGGATAACCTCGGCACGAACTCCGATTTCCGACTCTTCCAGTCCTCTTTCTCAGCATTTGAAGACCGTTCTGAGTGTACAAAAATAATTGGTATAACTGTCATTTTCATGTTCCATAACTTTATTATTATTATTATTATTGTACTCTTTGGAGAGTTTTTCACACCAGCGTTTGTTGATGATTTCTCACTGGAGTTTGAGTAAGAGTAAGTCTCCTCAAGTCTCCAGGACTCTCCTCAGTATTCTAGCCTATCTTAATAGTGCTGCTATTGTTGTACAAATCTTTCCCGTCTGTTGTAACTGGTAGTTTTCGCTGGAGTTAAAGTGACAGTAAATCTCTACGGTTCTGAAGGACTCTTGAAAGTATCCTAGTTAAATTGACAGCAAGTCTTTTCGGTTCTGAAGGACTCTTATAAGTATCCTAGTTAATCTCAGCATTGCTGTGGTCTGAATGGTCTCAGTTCTACATATGGTCTTCAGTTCTCCCTTTTTTTCCAGGTTTTTCGGATTTTTTCAATAGCTCTAACTCTAATTCTTATCACTATTACCTTCATGTACAAAAATATTTTCTGCTCTCTAGCGAGGTGTTGGTATTTATCCATATTTACCAACCGCTCCGCTCGAGCAGGATATGACACAAGGTCAATTTTTAAAGAGGAGTATAAGTGCTATGTGAAATGCAATGAGACTAGTCCAGGATTCGAACTCGTGTTGCCATGTCCATTTCCTATGACGATAACCATTACACCAGGTGTTGGTATTTATCTAGTTTTAGTCTCTTACATAGTTCCCATTTATCATAATTACTCTTTGTGAGTTTTTCACATCAGCATTAGTAGGGGGTCTTTCATTGGAATCTGGGTGACAGCAAGTTCCTTCAAGTCTCCAGAACTTTTTTTTCTGGGTATATTCTAGCCGATATTTACAATGCTATAGTCTGGATGGTCTTAATTCTTCCTCTGACTTCCGATTCTTCCAGTCTTTTTTTTTTTTTTTTCATGCCTTAATGGACTGTTCCCAGAAGACCAGTAACAATTGTTATCACCGTCACCCTCATGCTCCACAGCTATTCCAGCTCTCTGGCAAGATCCAAGAATTTATTTATCTTTTCATCTTTTTTTCTTTTTAATTCTGTAATCCGCTAGGACAACAAAATCCACGAGAGGACAAGTTTGTTTTTTGTTTTGTTTGTTTGTTTGTTTGTTTGTTTGTTAATTAACATTAGGTCGGTTATTCTGGCAAGGATTTGGTGATCCGTTTGTATTTCAAAGACCATGAAAATGTTGGGTGTCTTATTTTCTTGTACAGATTCTGGTTTTTACATAGACTATTTTATGGTCAAATTTTAATGTCCTGTACAAATCTCAGTGGATCTCTTCTCGACCCAGTAGTTCCTAGTCTATTATTCTTCACGTGCCAGTTTGCTGCATTCGCTTATTATGTGGTTAACTGTTTCATCTCTTTCACCACACAGCCTATAATTGCTATTCTCACACCTATTATTAATTTATACACTTCAAACCATATGATAGCATATAAATTATCAATTAGTATTAAGAATTTGAAGCTATAATTGCTTACAGATATTGTTTGCGATAACTAAAGACGATAATCATTTGTACGAGCCAGAATCTATCCTAAAAAATAGAACACCCAATATTCTCTGGGTCTTTGAAATACATATGGATCTAACTATCTCAGTTAATTTATATCTATCTATCTATCTCAGTCGGCTGCTTATCTATCTATCTATCTATCACAATCTGTCCCCTATCTATCAGTCTATCTATTGGAGGTGCCCGTGGAGTAATGGTTATCGTCGTAGGAAATGGACACGGCGACACGAGTTCAAATCCTGGACGAGACTGATTGCATTCCACATAGCACTAATACTCTCGGGAAAGGTATGAATCCAATTATTCTCCCTCCAGCTATGGATAAATAGTAGGACAGACTAGGTTCTTCAGCCTTGTTGAGGCAACTAGTCTAGGAGAAGGAAAACTCTGAATTCAAACCTGTTAAACTCTGCTTAAAAATTGACCTTGTGTCATATCCTACCCGAGCGGAGGGGTTGGTAAATAGGATCAGTCTATCTATCGTTGGGAGTGCGATAATGCTTGCAAAAAAATTGACTTCGGCGTTAAATAATACAACAAGATTTGACATGCCGTAAAAACAACCAACATCAGCTCACTCACCCACTTGGCACGGTGCCGGGCAATTCTAAACTAAGTGAATATCAGTATCTAACATCTACTTTGACCCACTAAACAATTCTACAAAAAAGATGTTTCACTGAGATCCACTTGAAAAGAAATGATCAGGTGGTGCGCTAATTACCGCTTGGTAGTTGCTGACGTGATAGTTCTAAAGAAGTTTCTTTGTTTCTTGAGCGACTGACATGGGATTTCTTTGTCCTGTGTCATTAAAAGCAACTGGCTGAGCGAACTGGGCTATAAAATAAGCTTACTAAAACATTATAGCACTCTCAAAGGTTAAAGTGAAATAGATTGATAGAAAGAGACAGAGAGAAAAAAAAGTGTGTGTGTGTGTGTGTGTGTGTGTGTGTGTGTGTGTGTGTGTGTGTGTGTGTGTGTGTGTGTGTGTGTGTGTAATTATTAATATCAAATGTTTGCCAACTGTATGCCTTCCCCTCTGAGGGAGGTCCTGAATATGACTCTTAACAAGTGATGAGGTTCCAGTGCTGGAGTTCAAATACACCTATTTGGAAATTATTAGTATTGGATAGGAATACTTGAAACTATACAACTGTGTCCAAACTAATATTTATTGGCAAGTAAAAAAGGGCATTTTGAAAAATACAGAGGAACATTGAAAATATCGCTACGGTTATGATCAATCATTTACTAATGAATCAAATTTCGGCATTAATTGACCCATCAGGAGTTTATATAGCGTTAAACAAATAAACCAAAAAAAAAAAAAAAAAACTATTCTTCATTTCTTATTTTCTCTGATTTCTATCCACCGATCTGTGCTTATCTATCTATCTGTCTATCTATCTATCTATCTCTTCCGTTTCTCTCCCTCTATTTTCCCTTCTTCTTTCCATCCATCCATTTCACTATCTATCTATCTATCTATCTCTTTTCTCTCACTCCCTATCTATCTATCTATCTATCTATCTATCTCTTTTCTCCCCCTCCCTATCTATCTATCTATCTATCTCTTTTCTCTCACTCCCTATCTATCTATCTATCTATCTCTTTTCTCTCCCTCCCTATCTATCTATCTATCTATCTATCTATCTATCACTTCCGTTTATTTTCCTCTAATTTTCCTTCTTCCTTCCTTTCTTTCCTACCTTCTATTTTACAGAAGCAAATTATAACTGTGAAATATACTGTTTATGCTTCCCTCCTCTCTCTCCCTCCCTTTCTCCCCCCTCTCTCTCTCCCTCCCTTTCTCCCCCCCTCTCTCTCTCTAATAGTTGCTTTCTTTTTCATTGTTACAAGTAGCGTGTTTTTTCTCCTCTCTCTTTTCCTCACTAGCAAAACAAAATGCTTCCCTATATAGAAAATTTATATTTGTGCGTTCTGATAAACAAAGGATGACGAGAGAAAAAAAAAAGAAATCCCAGGCAGAAAAACTCTCAAGATTTGAAGAAAAAAGGATTTAAAAAGTAGAGAGAAAAAAAAAAACCTCGAAGCAAAGCAGAGAATCTTTATTTCAAATTAATATTAATCAAAATTAATATTAATAATATTTGATATTAACATTACCTAATACTAAAATTAATTTGATTAACATTTTTGTTGATCATTCAAAATTTTAAAAAAGACTAGATAACGTGAGAATACATTGGACCCCCGTTGTAACAGCGACCCATGATTATATTGAGGCTTCTATTAAGGAAAAGGTTAAGGTTTCTAATAATTATTTTACTATAATCTCCGCTATATTGAGAATTTAAATAAGGAAAAATGTCGTCCAGAGTGAATGCAGACCTTACCATGTTACCATTATTTTTCAAATTGTTCAGGAAATTTCTTTATTCTCTTAGTTATTATTTACGAAACTTTGCTTAGATATGGTACACAAGCATCAGATTGCTTCGGTAGTCATCTTTCTAGGGTATGAACTTCTTCATTCCACAGCTATGAGTTAAATAGTACCACTACAAGGATGGCTTGGCATTGAATAACTCACGAAGGTTGATAAACTAAGAAACCAAATCAAACATATTTGAGAATTGTACAGACTCCTTGCTGCCTAACATTCAACACACACACACACACACACACACACACACACACACACATATATATATATATACCAAATCCTTCTGCCACGGCATGGATGGGGCACAAGGTCAATTTTTAACATGTTTGAATTCAAAGATTTCCTTCTCCTTGATTGGTTACCAAGGCAAAAGAACCTTCTTTTCATTACTTTTTATCCATAACTGGAGGAAGAAGATATTAATTCATGCCTTTCCCAAGGGCATTAGCGCGAAATGAAACGTAAGCAGCTTCGTCCAGGATTTGAAATCGGGTCACCGATTTCATTTCCTACGAAGATGATCGTTACACTGAGCGCGCCTCCATATACATTTGCAAAAGTGGAAAGTTCAGACAAATCTTGGAAGGATGATGACTCATCTCAAAATTGTAGATTGGTTGGTTGGTTTCTTTGTTTAATGGCCTATCAAACTTTGTAGTTTATTTAATGCCAAAGCCATTCTCCTAGAAGAACAGTAGTGGTACTATTTAACCCATAGCTGGGAGGATAAGGGGGTTCATACCTTTCCCAAGGGTATTTGCCTGAAAGTGAACGTAATAGTGCAACTGGAGTTCGAACTCGCAGTCCATCGCTTTAACCATTACACCACGAGGACACCCCCCAAAATTGTAGAATATAGACATGCATTTTTTATATAGCGGAAGTATATATTATAAATTGAATTACCCTGACTATAATACCAGACAAGCACTGCGTACGATATACAGAACCACTGGATTCCTATTTCGACCTTATTAGGTCTCATCAGCAGTGTATACCATGATCTCCCCCATTGGGGATCGAACCTGGGACCTCAGAATGAAGAGTCGAAACTCTACCACTGAAGAATGAACAGCGACCTCAGAATGAAGAGTCGAAACTCTACAACATCGCACAGAAGCGATGCCAAATTGGTAATTCAATTTATAATTGTAGAATATAGTTTTCATACAGGTTGTACACCTGAAGAATGCCAAAGAATCAATCGACTGAAACGTCGTGATGATACGAAAAGAAACACAAAAAAATGAGTTGAGCATTTTAGACAATTATTTGAATAATAATGAAAATTCTTCTAGAAAATCATTAAACTTAATTTTAGACTTTTTAATTGACAGTGAGTGATTGTCTTAATTTTAACTTTAATTGTATTTAATTTAAATTTATACAGAAAAATAATTGGCTATCTCAAATTCCAAGTTGGACTGGAAATTTCTTTATTCTCTAAGTCAAAACATTTAACATTACTTTGATAAAAATGTCACTGGATACGGTTATTTAATAAGATTCACTTTGTTATGGCGCAAGGCGCACTCACTAGAACTTGAACTCACTATTATTGCTTGCTGGTCTAGTTTTCTAACTATTGCGAGATGCCCTAGTTACGGGTAGATACAAACAGAATGAGATTATTCGGAATGCCGGGTATTTCAGAATAACTGATATCATTTCGTTATCTAATAACTCTCAAATAATAATTTTATAATTTTCGTTCAAACGATCTCAGATTTTAACTGCATGAGTAGAAACAACTAAAAATTATATGCTTAATTTTTATCGGGTATAGAAATACTATACTCTAGAAAAGAAAAGGTGTTTAAATATTAAACAATTTTTAGTTATTTCTACACGTCTTTACAATTTGAGATCATTTAAACGAAAATTAGTCAAGATATTATATTACAAAACGATATCATTTTTTTAAACACCCTGGACATAAAAAATGATATATATATTTTTTTAATACCCGGTATATCTAAAATTATATAATTTTTTAAAAACACCCTATGCGTCTAAAATGATATCAATTTATTTAAAGCACCCTATACATTTAAAATTATATAATTTTTTTAAACACCCTGGACATCTAAATGGATATCATTTTTTAAATCTATCTATCTCAATCGGCTGCTTATCTATCTGTCTATCTGTTACAATCTGTCCCCTATCTATCTGTTTATCTATCGTTGGGAGTGCTATAATGCTTGCAAAAAATTGACTTTGGCGTTAAATAACACAACAAGGTTTGACATGCCGTAAAAGCAACCAACATCAGCTCACTCACCCACTTGGCACTTTTTAAATAATTAATTTAAAAGTAGAAAAATAAATCAAAAACAAAAACAAAAAGATTAAAGGAAGAATGTTAGTCTTGAACGAAGCAAAAAAATCCAACAAATAAACAAACAAAAACTTGAAAATCACACGAGACTTTAACTAAATTGTAAAAAAAAAAAAAAAATAAAAAGTAGAGAGAATTTTCCTCCGCTTTCATTACAGCACTCCAAGAAAGGCTGCAGAGGTGCAAATGCCGGTTGGTATGTAGGTGGATGTGTGAACATAAACGAATTCACCTGGTTCTTTTAAATCATTCAAGACAAATACTTTCGGTTAAATTCCTATTTGCCACACGCTCCAGACGTCGCCAAAGTATTATAAGTATCGGGGGTGCATCTAAATCAACCCACAAGAAAGGGAGAACAATTTCTAGTGGGGGGACAGTAAATATCTGTTATTTGTAAGAATTAGAACACAAAAATTAGTTCTCAGCATATTCAGAATGGGGTGCTAGTTGATTTTCGTGGGGTCTTTCTTCTCCTTGCCTATGTGTTTATGTATATGTGTGTATATATATATATATATATATATATATATATATATATATATATATATATATATATATACGTGTGTATATATGTGTGTGTAAATATATATATATATACGTGTGTTGTCGGGGCAAGGGGCAAGGAATTGATTAAAATCTTATATATGAAACATCCATCCTTTTATGGGCACAGTCCGTGTCCTTATTCGCTCAGTTATTTAGGCTGGAGAATTGTTTCAAGCTAAAAATAGACATGAGAGATTCTCCAATCGCTGGACTTTCCCGGATGTAAAGAGGGAATAAGGGTAGGATAATATTAGGGAGTTCTGTTCATTGCCCCCACCCCATCCCCACCTGCAAACTAGTAATCAGAAACAACGGAAGAAGAAGAAGAAAAATTTCTAACTTTACAATCCCATGAGTAGAACAAAACAATATCTATTTTTTCTTTGCCGAAAAAGATCCTCTGGGCGAGCAGAGCATTGTTTGTGAGTTCGATTCTCACTAAGTGCCATATACTTGGGGTTTAGTCCTGAACTAATCAAAGCTTAGTAAAAGACAACATAGGGCAAAATTCATCGTTTATACATAGAAATATGCACAGATTTCGCCAGTATGCAGGGATGCCTTTGTTAAGCAAGCATGTCACGCTAGACAGTATTGTGACCATGTGCCAAATTCAATAAATATATTGCATGGGTCCTGTAACGTAGTGGTTTGCAAAATAGTCTCACAAGTAACCACAACAGAGTTCTATCTTCACTGAGTACCTCTCTATTATGGCCTTGAATCAAACTATATATATATATATATATATATATATATATATATATATATATATATATATATATATATATATATGGCAGGAGCATAACACATAAATCAATTAATACTGCAATTACAATCACAAATCAGGAAGTGGAATGCAGATTTCCTTGATAATTAGTCTGTCGAAATGTAATCTTCTTACACTTTATATATATATATATATATATATATATATATATATATATATATATATATTCATCTGTGTAGGGGAAAAATTTATGCAAGATGCTACATTGAAGAGTGATTCATCTTTTAATGTGTCAAATTACCCTGTCTATCGCTAGTTTCTCTGGAAATCAATTAGATAGATAGATAGATAGATAGATAGATAGATAGATAGATAGATAATTTGGTTAAAATAGAAATTAATATACTTTTTTTTCGATTGAAATAAACAAAAACAAAACACCGATACCTTGAGGAAATTGTCATTTAAATCTCACTGGAGGACCCAGCGTTTATGCAAATTACGCCTTCAAATCAATCATTTAAACTTACTATCTTTTATTATCCATAATGTTTTGGCTTTTGTTTTTGTTCGTTTCTTTGTTTTTCGACAATTCGACTAGAAAATGAATTATAGTCTTAATTCGATTCCAATCTTTTAAAAGTACACATTACTGCTCACTATAAAGATCGATCCTTGATGCTGATACGACGCAACCTAGTAAAAATTGTCTCTTGTAATTTGGAGAGGAGATGGGCCACGCCAAGTAACTTCCATTTCCCAGAGAAATGCCATGAAGAGAAGTCACTCAGCATACTACCCAGACGACCTATTAGGTTATAGAAAACATCTAACTAGCCACCCCAACGCCTTATTCAACACCAAACTGGCTTTACGCCAGACTAAATTCAGTCTGTGCATGCTACTTGATTAGACACAAAGAGATAGTTAAAATGTTAGTCTTGCAGACCATGGATAGTGAGTTCGATCCTCAACTGTGCCCTCGTAATCCTATGCCCGATTAGGCAAAGTTTTAATCAATATCTACAAACTTTATGCAACGAACATAAATATTTCTATGAGGTTTGATATAAGTTAAATGAGTGTCATGTATGTGTGTGTGTGTGTGTGTGTGCAAGATGACCCGTAATTTTACTGGGTACTCGTGGTCACTGTGGTCCATAATTATACTGATGCTTCTATTTAGGAAGGAGTAAGGTTTTCTAGTTTATAGTTCATAGTTAACAGTTGTATATGATAATATTGATGCTTCTATTTAGGAAGAAGGAAAGGACTATAATTAGTATTCAATAATTAAGAGCAATCCATGATTATATTGATGTTTCAGTTTAGGAAGGAGGAAATAATTCTAATCAGTATTTCATAGTTATCTCCGTAATATCAAGAATTTGGATGATCCCAAAATGATATTCGTCCAAAACAAAGACACCTCCTCACACACACCAAACTATTATTCATTTATAAATTGAACAAAAAGTCATAAGTCATAAAATACACGCGCACACACACACACACACACACACACACACACACACATATATATATATATATATATATATATATATATATATACCATTGTGCGAATTCTAAATATCTATATATATATATTTTTCATTTGTTTGCTTAAAATAATTGACCAACTTTGAGGAAACCTTTCTCGTAATCACTTTTACTTCACAGTGTGTTTTAATGTTACTTGTTTTTCGGGTCTGAGAAGGGTCTGTTTAGCACCTGTGATGTCTCGGAACATTTTAGCTTATAACTGATCAAGAAGGTCTAATTTGGTCAGTGAGCCAATAAAATCGGCGTCTGCAGAAGTGATGCCCACCACCCCACCATCACAGGAGTAAAGAAACTCCTGAGAAGAAAATTGCTGAGAAAGGATTTATTCTACCAACAGACTCCATGCTTAATGGGGTAAATTTGATGATACTTGGCATGTGGACTCCCTTAACCTAAAGGAGTGTTTTAAAGGCATCTGAAGGGATTGGGGACAGATAGCATCTGCTCTTAGCCTGCATTGACCACGAAGGTCTAATTCGTTATGAAAGTAAATCAAATTTTACAAAGCTTTTCAGGGCGATTTTTTTACGTACAATGTAAACAAAAAAGTCAACCAAATAAAAAGCTATACAAAGATTCATGCAAACATATAGAAAAATGAATATTTAGGCAACAGCCCTTCATTAATACAGGTTTGATTAAAACCATCTGATAAAGAAAAAATATATATATATATAATTTTTGATAAATAAAAACTAATGATAAAATAAAAAGATATTTTTTAAAATGTGGCCCTAAGTATATGTGACCTTAAATTATATTATATAGCTGTGTATGTGATATTTCTGTTCCTTGTTGACGTTTATAAAAGCTAGACCATGTAAATATTTCTCAAACACTTTCGAACAGCTTCTCGTTTTTAAATCAGGTAAAAACTGTAGATGGTATATACTTTTCAATATTTAAATACTTTCAAACTTGGCGTTTCCCCTCTGTACTTAATGATGACGTAATATACCACGTGACAAAGTTATACAGTAAATTAGATATGTCTTTCAGTTGATAAATAATTCTACAAAGTCCTCGTTCCCAGTTTGAAGATGATTATATATAGTCTACCGTTTCGTGCTTTTTCATGGTAAGAACTTAAAAAATTTCATGTTGATTTTTACACCAAAGGCTGTATGATATAGTCACCAACCTGGACCCATACAAACCCAACGGTTTCACAAAAAATTGTGTCTGACTGGGTTCGTCATTAAAGTATAACTGTGAAGTTTCATTAAAATTGGTAATAATAGGTATAGCAATCCTGATCATTAAGTGACTCTCTCTCTCTCTCTCTCTCTCTCTATCTATCTATCTATCTATCATCCATCGCTTCCGGCCGGTCTTACAAACTACATCCTGTGTCCACATAGAGCTTTACTGGTCGGCTAACATTGGCATGACCATGTGAAGGGATCCACAAGAAAATGTGACTTATGAGTTCATCATTCCTTTTTCAGCATGTCATTTTCATCTTATTTGGATGGTTTCAGAAATGGGAGGTAAGTGGCCGTACAGCAGTTGTTTGGTGGGGTGTTGCTTCCAGGATTTATTCAATATCATTACGAAATATTTAGGTTCTGACGTAAATTTTATCTTGGGAATAATATAAAACTATTTCTGGTCACACCAAAATAGGCAATTTGATTTTTAAGACAAAATAAGACACAATGAATTTTTTAAATAAATGTAAAAACAACCAAATCATTCAATCTAAAAACTTATTTGATTGTTATTTGATCAAATACTACATGAGATTCTAAAGAATGGTTTTACTCTTCAAAATGATAAAGAAAAGAAAATTATATATATATATATATATATATATATATATATATATATATATATATATATATATATATATATAATTTTGATGAATAAAAAGTAATGATAAAATTTAGGTAAGAAAATATTATTTTCATTGAAAATGATAAAGAAAAATATATATATATATAATTTTTGATGAATAAAAACCAATGATAAAATAAAAAGATATTTTTTAAAATGTGGCCCCTAAGTATGTGTAGCCTTAAACTATTTTATATAGCTGCGTATATGATATTTCTGTTCTAATGTTCAAAGTCATTAAGTGTCTCTGTAATATTTTAAAATCGTAACAAGAAGAAAATGTTGGCGACTTTTGGTATAACATAAGCGTATATTTTACGCGTATTTGCAGTAATATTTACGAGAAATAAATGATCTTCTTCACTTGTTAGATAATGGGAACAAATTTAAATTTACCACGTTTTATTTTAATCAAATTCTCTTTTATTTTTATCTCTTAATGTAAATAAAGTATTTCCAGGGAGGTTTTTTGTTTTGTTTTGTTTTGGTTTAGTTTTGGTTTGGTTTTTTTTTTTTTTTTTTTTTTGTTTTGTTTTTTAGTTTTTCTTTTTTTTTCTTTTTCTTTCTTTTTTTTTTTTTTTTTTTTTTTTTTGCTTGTTCATTTGTATTGGTGATCTATCCTAAAAATAAGCAAAAGATAGAAAAAAAAATAAGAAGCAAAATCTATTCATGTATATTGACGGAAACGCTAGATAAAGTCTCAGGTTACCTCGGTAATTGGACCCTGTCGAGACGGGATCTCGAATAAAATTTCTTTTTGGTCCGAGAACTTAGATTTCAGTTTACTTACAACTCGTAAATAATTCTTTATTTCTGCGATCATCTGATCAACCGATTCCTGAGATGTTCAATGCAATTGAGAACAGAACCCAAGACGGGGAGAAAAAGAAACAAGATACAACGACAGACTTTCTACTCTCAGAGACGAGTATTTCTTTCTTTATTCCTTTTCAGTTAGAGGCGCGGGAAAGTCAGCGAATAGTGATAAAAGTTAGGTGGATACTTCCTGACATCTTTATCATCAGGATAAAGCTTGCTTACTACTCGAATTGAGGTGCCGGCACGCTTAAATTTGTTACAGCTGATATATATATATATATATATATATATATATATATATATATATATATATATATATATATATATATATATATATTCAAATTTCATCTTTTTACAATAGTTTCAGTCAACTATGATTCATTCTATATGAATTATGAGAAAAATACTTTGTGTCCTTCTAACGAACTAGGCTAATAGATTACGGCTAGTGAGTTCGATTCTCACAAGGTACCTTATACTTATGGTGTTGTGTTGCAACTAAGCTAAACTCAGTGACTACGTAAGTACGTCAACTCAGCTAAGAGAATGAAAGCCGATTGTATGCATTTAACTAGCCCCTTCATCACGGACAGGAAGTGGCACAAGGTCAATTTTAAAGAGGATTAAAGATGCTTTGAATTCAAACTTATATGAAATAAAAGTAATTAAAGTTCCGCCTTCATACTATCGTTTCATTACTCGAAGTTTCATTATCAACTATGGAATAAAGAACGTAATCATAAGATTAAATTTTATTAGCTTTTTTAGAGTTTAGAATAAATTTCTTTTTCTGTCGTTTCAAATTCATTATCTGAACGTTTCGTTTATTTACCAACTTAATCCGTTTATTTACCAACAATTGGAAATTTATGAAAAAAAAAAGAGTAATACAGAAAAGAAAAATTTTAGAATAAACAAAAAAAAAATGTCTGCGAGGTTGTCATGACAACGTATCTCGGAACACCAATGGTTACGGTTCTTTAAAATGTTAGAACGAAAAACGTTGGAAATCGTGCTTGTGTTAATTATCAAAGATATAAAATTGAAAACTTTAAAGATATCACTGTTGTATATTCATTCTTTTCAGAAATCTAAATTTATTTCCAAATCTTTATATATATATATATATATATATATATATATATATATATATATATATATATATATATATATATATATATGGGGGGTCATCTAAGCGCACGTGTGGTTACCCGTTACCTGTAAGCGATAACATGTCTTCTATGAGACCCCAATACACGAATCATATCATTCATACAGTCAAATAGTAAAACATCGTATAAACGTACCGGTGTAGTAACCAGGCTATGATTCACTATAACTGTATATATTTTTGAATGTTTCTAGGAAGACACTGACACTTACATTTATATCTATCTATCGTCTGATGATCGTGCACACTACGTGAAACTTAAAGTAACGGACTTTGTGTCCATAATTTGATATTTTTCTCGGTTGTATAAATGCTCTGCTGTTGTGCTGTCGAGCACTTTTTAAACAAACCTTTCTCATAAATATATATATATATATATATATATATATATATATATATACATATATATATATATATATATATATATATATATATATAACGGTATTTTTTCATTTAATTAGCACTTTCTTTTATTTACTTTGTCCAATAATGTTTGTGGTGGGGGTTACCTTACATAGGCTGTTCAATTATTGATATTAAAAGAAAATTTGGCATATTTCAAAAAATGAGATTAAATTGAATAAAAAAATACGATAAAACAAAATGAAATAAAATAAAAACTGATACGTGCACAAACCAAAGAACAATTATACATTTTTATATATTTTTTTCTTTTCTTTTTGTCATTATTTTTTCTTTTTTTTTTCCCCCTGTAATAAAATCCAATAATTCCATGGCCTACCTTCTGACTTTCTTCCTTAGCCAGACCGGCTTTTGGGGCCCTGTATGTAGACATGCTTCTCTAACGTTTGGTTGTTCTGTAAAAAAAGGGTGTTTTTTTTTTGCAATATGAGACCGAGAAAGAAATTCCGCCGCTTTCTCGAAACTGCAGCAACGACTAAGAAAGTGGCCAACTGTTTCCTACCGACGATTCTGACAATCTGGCCGGCCGATTTGCTAGAACGGGTAAAAGGTAAAGAGTGGCTGAAATGTTTCTCTACTACCTCTTTGCCTTACTTCTTACACCCCCCTCTCCAACCAAACCTCACCGCCCCACCTTAGCCTCAGCCTCCTTTCATTTCCTTGATCACCAACCCCTTACTCCCCACGATGCATCTCCAACCCCTCAATTTACATCCGCCTACCTTCTGTTACCCCACCCTCCGTAACGTTCACCTTAATCAGAATTGACGTGCGTGAGCGTCTTTTAGTGTGTGACCTGCCGGCATGCTGAATTTGCATGTCACGTGGCTAACGCTTTTTTTTTTTTTTTTTTTTGGTCGACCGAAACAAGAAGCGGTGCCTCTGTGTATTCATTTATTTGTTTTCTTCATTTTTCTTTTTTTTTCTTTTTTTTTTTTTTGTCTTATTTTTTCTTCTGGATTCCCTCTCTCTCTCTCTCTCTCTCTCTCTCTCTCTCTTTCTCTCTCTCTCTCTCTCTCGTATTATTATTATTATAATTATTATCTTCTCTTTGTTCCAGCTTCCTCTTCTATTTTTTCATCTTCATCAATTACCGTCTCTTCCTTTTTTTTCTTATTTTTTTTTCTTTTTTCCCCGAAACTTTTCCTCGTTCGTTTTTGAAGGTACGTGCGCAACCAAATATGGTGTACGACAACGATGGAGGGGAGAGCCAAACAGCAGTTGAAAATGCGGTGCTGGTGATGACGGTGGCAGAGGCAATCGACAGAAATGGGAGGATGGTGATGGAGATGAGTGATAAATAAATAAATAAACAAACAAAGAAGAAGAAGAATATATATATATATATGTGTGTGTGTGTGTGTGTGTGTGTGTGTACACACATGAGGAAGAGGATGAGGATGGCGATGATGATAATGATGGAGACGACGATGTTGATGATGTTGATGATGGTGATAACGTCAAGATGACGAGAGGTCTGGGAATACCAACAAGCAGGAAGAAAAAAAGGAGGATAGAATTGAAGTTATTTCTTGCCATTTTCAGCACTCGCTCTACAACTGGATATGAACAAGTACACATATCCATACATGTACGCACACACATTCACTCACAAAAGAAATACATATTATACCGAGAGAGAGAGAAGGAAAGAGAGAGAGAGAGATGAGAACACATACACACAGACATACGTATGAAAATATATTGAGATGAAACCGCACAAGGTCTTCAGTGTATGATTTTATATATAGAATTATTTGTCAACGTTTAACGTTTCGGTTTTTAGTCCTTCATCAGGCGTATGAGTTATTAAAGGAAATGAAAAAGATGATAATGTTTTAAAACATTCTCATCTTTTCCGTTTCATTTAATAATTCACACGCCCTTATGAAGGTCTAAAAACCGAAACATTTAACGTGGCAAATAATTCTATAAATAAAATCCTCCTCAGAAGACCTTGTGTTTTTGTTTTTTGTTTTTTTTTATCTCTAGACATTTTCATACTGACAGATTTTTTTCTCAGCTTTTTCCCTCACGCATGGTTGGATATATAATATATAATATAATGGATAAAAAAATTCTATGTAAGAAAAAAGCCGCTAAAGAGCTGTTTATTTATATTGAAATATTAATTATACAATATAATATACAATACAATATAAAATGTTACAAGAAATATTTACATATTAAATATTTTGACAATTACCTGTAAACTTTTAAAATAAAAACTGTTTTTGAAAACTTAATATTCAAATATTTTATACACACACACACACACACACACACATATGAATTTATATATATATATATAGTTTCGTTTGATAGCATATCAACGATTATTGTATATTTAATGCCAAATCCTGTTTTAAATATAAATCAAATGTATATGACTTGTAAACCCATTTTGTTGATACAAAAGCTAAATAATCATACAATTATATTTTTAGCAATTCAATTTAACATACGTCAATAAAGTTAAATGGTTCCAAGTATTGCTATTTATCACGAACAATTCAATTAAACATCGATCATTTGTTAACATACAATTAAATTATCAAACAGTTCTATTTCAAGCAATTGAATTTAGTATAAGTCATTTGTTTGCACTCAGTTTAAATGTCAAACAGTTCTATTTGACCCATAGATAGAACTCAGTTAAGTGCTACCACTCCAAGCCACAGTGGACCTGGGAGCAATGGCAGTGAAGGGGTACTCCGCATTCCCCAAACCTCCGGCATTACTTGAACCTCACCATCAGATTTCTTAGTCTCATATCTAGGTCACTCGTCGGTATCCCCTGTATATTCTACAGCCCCTGCCGACTGGACAATTATGTGTGTGCGTATATATATACATATATATATATGTTAACACACACACACACACACACACACACACACATATATATATATATATATGAAGGTCATTCAAAAAGTTATAAGGCTAACCCTGAAAGGAGAGCTATAGTAGAATTTTTTGTTGTGGCAACATACTACCTCTTCTTATAAAACTAGAAATATTTTGATTAGTTTTTCAAGTTTTCTGAGAAGTGGTAGTGCGTTGCTACAGCAAAAATGTTCAGCTATCGCTCTTCTGTCTTGGTGAGGTTTTGAACTTTTTAAAAGAACTCGATATATATACATATATATATATATATATATATATATATATATATATATACCGGCTGTTTTCGTTTGTTTGTTTGTTTGTTTGATACTTTAAATACACTCTGATTCATGTACTGTTGTAAAATATATGGTGGAGTATGTGTCCTGGGTTTATGATATATCGAGTGACCTTTCGATATCACCAGAACAGGCAGATGAATTTGCACCGAATTTATATCAGTTTAAAAATGTTGCTCAAGTGAACACTTGGCGAAAATTTCTATTTTCTCAGTTGTTTCCTGAAATTCTATCTCGAAGTGTTTTCCATTTTATTATACAGATTGTTGCTTTCACCTTTCATGCCTTTTTTATTATTTTACTTGTTTCTTTATATATATATTTATATATATATATATATATATATATATATATATATATATATATATATATATATTGTTGTTGTTTTTGTTTTTTTTGTTTTTTTACAGACCTTTCTGAAATATTCTGAAGAATGTACTGTAAAAACAGCAGAGAAGAAGGTATGGAATAATTAAGATAGTGCAGGCAGTATGAAAACGTTGTAGAATCCATTGTCCAAAATTTTATGTTTAAGACAACGAACATGAAGACATTCTCTGAAAAAGAATAAGAAATATTGAAAATACTTGAAACATAAAAACTGAAGAATGTGTCGGCAAAAACGTTGTGTTTTTATACACCAGACATGAAGACAAATGTGTTAAAATGCAAATAAATCAAACAATAGAGAGTGTTTAGAAGTTTTTTGAGGGAAAATCTTCTATTCAAATCAAAGGAGGTGACAACAAATATTCCGAAAATATACAGAATAATGAAATACTTTAAACAATAAAGAAATATTCATTTGGTTTAGTTGGGTTTTATGGCATATCAACCATTGTAGATTATTTAATGCCAATTCCATTTTTATACATATATACAGTTCTATTTCAAACAATTCAGTTTAGCATAAGTACACAGTTTAAATGTCTAAACAGTTCTATTTCAAACAATTCAGCTTAGCATAACTACAGTTTAAAATGTCAAAAACAGTTCTATTTCAAACAATTTAGTTTGGAATAAGTACACAGTTTTTCATTTTTTTTTTTTTGTTTTTTACCCAGTTAGATATAGAAACAGTTTTATTTCAAGCAATTCATTTTAGTATAGATGCACAGTTTAGTTCTTTTTGACCCATAGATAGGATCCTATCAAGTGCTTCCACTCGGGGCCAGAACGAACCTTGCAACAATGGCAATAAAGGAGTACTTTACATTCCCCAAAGCTACAATATTACTGGAGCCTCACCATCAGATTGTTTAGTGTCCTATCCAGGATACTCATTGAGGGAGCCTTACCCCTCGGCAGAGATACTGTCTGTGTATTCTACAGCCTCAGTCGACTGGGATAAGAAATATTCGTGTATATAATCCCCATGGTCAAACTATGATATATAAAATCAAATCTAGTAAAGAAAAAATCAAACACCCCGCAAAAAAGGGATAAAATCAAATATGATAAAATCAAATTTAAAGAGTCATGCTACTTGTTACATGTGGACTTTGTTTTTTATGAATAAAATTTAATTTCTGACGAGGCAACACCTATAGCCAAATATGTCACTCTAATTTTCTCATGCCATCGGATTATATTACAAACCTTGAAACCTTACCAATATATCATCATCATGTCGTGCTGGTAGCGCTGATATCCCTGACCCTCTCTCGCCACTTTTCCCAATCGTTCATCGCCTCAGGCAGGTCTTCTGGACAACATCCCGTATCCTCACATAGTTGCTGAATGTATGTTCGTGCTGGTCGTCCTGATTTTGCACGGCCATGTGTGGGGGTCCATAATATATATATATATATATATATATATATATATATATATATATATATATATATCGGGCGCAAGATCAATTGTCGTCTAAATTACGAAAAAATAAAACAACACTGGTATCTCACTTTATCAGACATATTTACAAATCTATTCAAAGAAAAAACTTTGGCTTTGACGACGGCTTTCAAACGACTTCTGTATTTCCTTCAAATCTTTCCGACTTTCTCCTTGTTTAAATTAGTAAATGCTGCTATCATCCTTGTCTTTAGTTAATCTTTGATGCAACACCAAGTTTTGTTGGTCTCTCACTTAATTGTGCCCCACTCATAATGATCAAGAGGATTGCAAACTGAATGACGAGACGGCCAGATGTGATGTTGTGGTCGCAGATATTTTCTTACCACCAACACTCGGTTCTCCTATTTTGTGGCATGGCACACAACCTGATTGCCAGACAGAGGGTCTTCCAGCAGCCAGCATCTTGATCCATGGTAGCACTAACTCCCCCAGTCAGCTGATGTAGGTCTCCATTTTAAGAGTGAGGCCATGTGGGAAGAAGAAGGAAGTTATAACGTCACCATCACAAGTGACCTCCACAAACAAATAATGTGGAATGGACGTTTGGTTTTTCATCAATATGAACATGAATCTGTTCACAGATTGGCAGCCAGGGACTCTGAAAGCTTTGTATTGGAACTTCCGCCGTGAATGCCAATGGTACAGTATACCGATCGTAAATGTCTGGAGGTGTGAATTGCATCAAGATGTTGCTTTCCTCACAGACTGTGCTTAAGTAACTCTAGTTTGTTGCACAGTAAATAAAAACCGAAAGTCAATAAAGTTCATGGTTGAAATTATTTAAAACAGTGACCCTTTGGATTCTGCATATATATATATATATATATATATATTTGATTGGACATAATAGATATTTTTTGTCTACATATTTTTTGTTAATCCTTTCGCATTGCCGTATTAATCTTATGATATTCGACAGGAATTGGTTTAAAAAAAACATTCATGCCCAACAACAGAATTACGGAAAATTCTTACCGAAAACACAACAATATTTGAACATCAAGATAATAAGCAAAAACTACAGATTCTCGAAGCACAACATATTAGGAACATACAACCCTAACTTAACAGAATTAATTTTGAAACCAGAGCTGATGTACTTAAATGTCTTTAGCTACTCATGCTATCTATTAGAAACCATATTTACCCAACCCCTCCGCTCGGGCAGGATATGACACAAGGTCAATTTTTAAGTGGAGTTTAACAGGTTTGAATTCAGAGTTTTCCTTCTCCTAGACTAGTTGCCTCACCAAGGCTGAAGAAGCCAGTCTATCCTACTATTTACCCATAGCTGGAGGGAGAATAATTGGATTCATACCTTTCCCAAGGGTATTAGTGCTATGTGAAATGCAATCAGTCTCGTCCTGGACTTGAACTCGTGTCGCCGTGTCCATTTCCTACGACAGTAACCATTACACCACGGGCACCTCCATCTATAGAAACAAATTCGAAAAGTAAACGCTACACAATACAAAAGTACAGACGCTCTTCTTACAAAGTAGTAATGCACATACAAAAGTTACATCACTTTTGTGATAGATCCTCTCCAGATGAGGGCCCAAAGTAAGCAGAAAATACTCGGGAAATAACTAATCATGGAATATTTATCAACTAATTCCCGCCGAATATCATAAGATAAATACGGCAATTCGAAAGGATTAACAAAAAATATGTAGACAAAAAATGTATATAATGTTCAACCAAATATGTATTAATGAATAAATGCTGCCAATATATATATATATATATATATATATATGGTGTAAGTTGGGAAAATATGAGGAACAATGTGTCCGAAATAGTTGGATAATCAGTGCATTTCCTATCGAGGTCGGATGCCGAGGTTTCATTATCAACTCAACCTCTGCATTCTTGACTAATCTTGGACTTCCTCCATCAAACAAGAAAAATGCATAAAAAAGATTGAAGATAATGTTCGAACTGCATCAGCGTGGATATGACAACCCCATAGAGTGACAAAGTCTGGTGGTATCGTGAGTTATTGCTAGGTCGCTCTTGGTTAGTGGTAGTGATGCGTCGACCTCGAAACCTGAAACCAGAATCATCATCTGATGAAGGCTTTGTTGGAACCAATGGTGCTGTACAAACATCGGTCATTGTATGATACATATATACACAGATAGATAGATATTCAGTCTAGCTTAGTATGACACAGGACTAAAAGTGTGAGGTATATATATATATATCTTTTTATATAGAAATAAAAAAATTCACTTCCTTGGTGTCATAAATTTATTTCTGGTCATTATGACCATCATCAGAAGCTGCTTAACATCTGATGATGGTCGTCACAAGCAGAAATAGATTTATAATGACACCAAGAAGTGAATTTTTTCTTTTAATATTTTTTATGAAAAAATTTTTGACTCTACACTTTGAGTTTTGATGTATTCTAATCCCAGATTAATTATACGTCGATAGCCGTTGACGTTGAGCACTTAAATTGGATACTCCTACCCCTTGGATTTCCTCCTCGGATTATATATATATATAGAGAGAGAGAGAGAGAAAGAGAATGATAGAGAGACAAACAAATAGAGTGAGAGCGGGAGAGAATTTAAGGAGAATCAAAGGCATATTATAAATAGACATAGCCACTTAAGCTTATATTTGTATATACAATAAAGATAAGTTGATAACAACCTGATAAAATGCATTTTTAAAATGTTCTTTCTTTTGCAATATACATACATATAGAGAGAAATATCGAAAAATATATATGCACACACATACACACACACACACACACACATACATATATAAAGAGTGGGAGAGTGAAGGTGGAAGATAGAGAAATTAATTCATTGAGATAGATAGATAGATAGATAGATAGATAGATAGATAGATAGATACTTTTAGAAATGAAGGGACCAGGAATTTGAAATACATCAAGAAATGCGATGAAGTCGAATCTCAAAAGACACAATGGGCAAAAAGAAAAAAGAAGAGAGCGAAGAACGAATAAAGAGAAGAAATAAAAAAGGAAATAATGAAAAAAAAACCCAGCAACAAACAGCAAAAGTATGAAGAAAAGGGTCAAATAAAATAAATAAGAACTAGAACGTCTTTATTTACTATCAATGAAACAGAAAATTTAAGTACGTCATAGTGAGTGTGATCTTACTTTAAAAGGTAATCTTCCACTAAACTCCCACAATGAAAAGCAAACACTCCTGAAAGAAAGAGACGTAAGAAAGAAAGAAAGAAAGAAAGAAAGAAAGAAAGAGACCAAAATGATAAGAAAAGAAAGAAAAGAAGAAGCTAACAATTAAGGAAAGAATTAAGAAAGAGACAAAAGAAAGTAAGAAAAGATAAGAAAGAGACAAAAAAGGAAAGGAAAGGAAAGAATGAAGAAGAAAGAGACGAAAGAAAGTAGGGGAAAGAAGAAAGAGACAAAGAAAGAAAAAAATGAAGAAGACAGAGACCAAAGAATTCAGAAAAGAAAGACCAAAATGTAAGGAAAGAAAAAAGAAGAAAGAGATAAGAAATGACAAAAAAAGAAAGAAAAGAATGAAAAAAAGACAAACAAAAAACTTAGAAACAGGAAGAAGCGAAAGATAAAAATCTAAGGAAAGAAAGAATAGTTTGATGGCTGTTTGGGTTTTATAGCGTATCAACCTTTGTAGGTTATTTAATGCCTGATCCATTTTTATACAAATAGTAAAAAGTAAAGTTGGCGACCAGAGTCGAGGGCAACCAGAAAGCTCCCTTTTCAATAGCTACTACACCGAGGTATAGGGAAGGGTGATACTCCTTTCCTAGGATTGCTCCACTTTACCCTTGATACGTACCTTAAATTACTGTGTTAAACAAGGAGGTATCAAATACCATTTTTACAGTCTTTGGTATGACGCGACCTGGGATTGAACCTCGGTCACCCGGACCATTGGCGAACACTCTACCCACTTGACCAATTATACAAATAAACAGTCCTATTTTTAACAATTCAGTTTAGCATAAGTACACAGTTTAATTGTCACAAACATTTCTATTTCAAGCTATTCAGTTCAGTCAAATAGTTCTAATTCAAACAAATTAGATGAGTATAAGTATAGTTTTTCTTTACACAGAGTTAAATGTTAAAAACAGTTCTATTTCAAGCAATTCAGTTTAGAATAAGTACACAGTTTAGTTCTATTTGACCAATAGATAAGGTCCTATCAGATACTACCACTCCAGGCCAAAGTGGACCTGGGAACGATGGCAATGAAGAGGTACTCCCTAAAGCTCCGGCATCACTGGAACCTCACCATCAGATTATTTAGTATCATATCTAGGACACTCGTTGGCGGAGGTCATACCCCTCTGCAGAGGTGCAGTCGTTGTATTCTATAACCCCAGCCAACTGAGCAAGGAAGAAAGAAGAAAGAGACTAAAAAAAGAATGAAGAAAAAACAGGCACAAAAGAATTAAGGAAAGAAAACAAGAGAAAGGCAAAAAAAAACAATAGGAAAGAAATGAAGAAAGAGACAAAAAATGTAAGGAAAGAAAGAAAAAGCGACAAAAGGAATAAGGAAAGAAAGAAGAAAAAAGCAATAAAGAAGAGGCAAAAATAAGCGAAAAGAATGAAAGAAACAAAGACAAAAAGAGTTAGGAAAGAAAGAAAAAATATATGAAATAGATATGAAAAAAAAGAAAAAGAAAAGGTCTGAGAAAGAAATGATAGAAAGAAGAAAGAAATTAAAAAGTAAAGAAATAAATAACTAAAAAGAGATGGATGAACTTAAGAAAGAAGAAAGCTATCAAGAAAGAAAGAAGTTCAGAGAGTGGAAGTATGGATGTAGGAATTTTTTTTAAAAGACTGAGAAAAAAAAAAAAAAAAGAAAAGAAAAGTAGAAAGAAAGACCAAAAAATGTTTAGAAATGCGGAAGATGATAGCCAGAAAAATGAGAAGAAGAAAGAGTTATTCTTGGAAGCAATTACGAGAAATAATAACTTTGCGGAACAGAAATAATAATAGTTCCAATTATGCGATTTATATTGCACAAAACAAAACTGCCCGGCTATTTACGCCCCGACTTCTAAATGTGGTTCCTTTACCGCCATAATATTTAGAAAAATAAGCCCTTACATAAATATTTTACCATTCATTACACGCTAATACATTATACATTTTCCCATAAACATAATATACGCCTAGCAAAGGCATGGACTGCTGTAGATAGGTTATCGATCATATGGAAGTCTAATCAATTCGATAGACTAAAACGGGATTTCTTCCAAACTGTGGCTGCGTCATTACTACTGTGTGGATGCACCACGAAATGCATAGAAAAAAGCTATATGGGAACTACACAAGAATGCTGCGAGCTACTTTGAACAAATCCTGGAAACGACATCCCACAAAACAGCATTTGTACAGCCACTTACTTCCCATCTCAAAAACCATCGAAACAAAACGAACAAGAAATACGGGACAATGATGGAGAAGCAAGAACGACTCATAAGTGACGTTCTCCAATGGATCCCTTCACATGGACGTTCCACTGTTTGTCAACAAGAATTTACATACAGCAGCTCTGTGTGGGCACAGGATGTAGTTTGGAAAACCTGCCGAAAGCGATGGATGATAGGGACGGATGGAGAGAGAGTCAGGGAAATCCATGCTGTCAGTGCTACTTGATTATGAAGACGATGAAGCATACATAGCGTAATATATATATATATATATATATATTGTCATCCAGACTGTTTCGTAGTATCACAACTCTTCCAGCGAGATGCTTCAAGTTGAAATCGAAACCATATTGATCTTACGTCAGTCGGATATCTTACCCCGAGCCATCGTCATTCTGAGCGTAAGTGAAGGATTTTTTTTTCGTATAACTTTTTACATAACTTTTACGTTATCGGCTACTGGAGAGCTCTATTCATGAGAAGAGCTATTGCATTTCGGCGTTTGATGCAGCCGACAAATTCTCCACTCGAGTGCTCAAACCACGGGGTGGAGGGGTATATATATATATATATATATACATATATGTATATATATATATTCGAAGTTGACTGAATGTAGAAATCGTTCAAACGTTTAAGGTTTTTGAGCCTTTTCGCTTGTTTTCCCAGTCATTTTCCAGAATTAAATAGGTTAATTATAATCAAGCCATATAAAGAATGAATGGTTTGTTTCTTTTACATATTTGTCTTTAACAAAGATGATGGGTTGCTATTCAAATGAGATTGGTATGAGTCGGTGGGTTTTGGGCTTTTTTTTTTACTGTTAGTCTTGCATAATATCCGCGTATTTGTATTATCGTTTATTATACAATAAACGATAATACAAATACGCGGATATTAGAGTTTCGAATGGTATGCGCTTGTTGAGATGATATCTGAGAGCACTCTGGTCTGATTTGAAACAGATGAAACGTCTGTGATTGATTCGCTGATTGGTTTTAACAGCACATAAACCCATCTAGTGTTATCTTATGCCTAGAGCTAAGGGAAATGCGTTCATTGTACATTATTATTCATATTATTTGTATAGTTGTTTTTTAAGCTATTTGATATCAAGTATTCCTATCTAATACAAATAATTTATGCGCAGTTGTATGGCTCCAACTATTCTTATATAATACCAATATTCATATGGTTTCAAGTAATTATTTATGTAAAAGTAATGTGTAGAATAACAATGATAATACTGATATTTACCGGTCCAGGGGTTCCAACCAGCGTCCAGTTAGCAGACAGAAATAAAATGTGTTGTAACTCAATACAGACTCTGCGCCATAACTAAATAACCCGGTATATATATATATATATATATATATACCAAGATGTCCAACACCTTAAGCATTGCACAGTCCAGCAAATGCAAACTGCCCCTCGTGATCTCCTCACTAGAGAATGTCTGCGCATAAATCTGAACAGAGGCAACGAATATGCCGGCCTCGATTAACGTGTCTTTCCAACTAGCCAGATCGGATCCTGTTGGCAGCGCTATGTTGAATCTTGACTTTAGTAGTTATAAAGTCTGCACTCACTTTAAACGTAACTCAACTCGACTGAGTGTTGACTTTATTCACAGTCTTTTGTTTGCATTCAGTTAAATGGTTTCAAGTAACATAATTTTTTAGTTGGCGATCGTAGTCGAGGGCTACCCGCTAGCCCTCGACTACCCGCTAGCCCTCTTAATACAAATAATTTACAATTTTATGGCATCATGTATTCCTATCAAATACAAATAATTTTGAAACATATCTAATTGGCTTATACATGGGATACTAACAGATACTACCACTCCGAGTCAGAGTGAACCTGGGATGGCAATGGGGGGATACTTCACACTTTCCAAATCTCCGAAAGTGGAGCATTACTAACGTATGGAGTTTAGTGTCATACACAGGACACTCCAGGAGAAGGCGTTCGAGCTATAATGGATATTGCTGTAGGAATTGAATCCTTGTTTAAAGCCTGATCGGCGCTGTTTGCATTTAACATAGCGTTAATAGCCTTTGAAAGGTATGAGTCCAAATCTTCTCCGTCTTCACTTACTATGGGTAAATAGTAGGGCAGACTGGGTTCTTAAACCTTAGTACGGTAAACAAGTCAAGGACAAAAATTCTGAATTCTACCCTGTCAAACTCCGCAGACACAAGACACTTCTTTTTTTGGGAGGGGGTCTGCAATGGATTGTATCAGAGTATTCTACTGCCACAGCCGACAAGGCTTTTTTTATTGAATATATTTTGGAAGGGTAAACTAAATTTGAGGAATTATGTGCCAAGAGTGATAGTTTAGTTTGTTTAATGATCCGTCAACTCCCAATGGGTTATTTAAATGCTAAAATCTAATACATTTCTCTGGGGTTGATTGTAATCATATTTTCAATGTACCTTTGTAACTAAAAATAAATAATTAGCAATGAATAACATGGGTTTCAAGTAACTAATTATAATAATCCTTCGTAAACAATTATAGCTCCAGTAGCTACTCTTAATCCAAATAATATACAGTTATATGACATCAAGTATTTCTATCTAATATGAATAATTTTCAACTAGATATATTTCAGTCATAGATGGAATCTAATAGGTACTACCACCGTGGGTCAGAGTGGACCTGTGAGTAATGGCTATGAAGTATTCGACTCTCAGTAAAGCTCCAGAACTTGAGCTTCACTATCATATGCAGTTTAGAGTCATACATAGTACAATCCTTTTTTTGAGAGAGAGCGGGTCTTACCCTTCTGCAGCCGATACAGGGCTTATGAGCCTTCTAGATACGGTGGTAGTAGTAGCTTGTTTGAAGTAAGAATTCAAATACTCAATTCAAATACTTGAGGCTTGAACTATAAAATCCAAAAACAAAATAATCCCGAACAAGATAGTCTTCAAACAAGCAGAGGTGTTCTAAATGTATTTGGCAAGTTAGAATATTACCCCTTCTCACATTGTCTCAGGAAACCAGTCGTCATCATACAGATTCTTAATATTCTTGTGAATGTCCTTTTACAGAGGCTCGAATTTACTGACTGCATTTCCTGAAGAGGAGTACCCCCCCCCCATCCGTAAATGACTTTGTGGTATGACACTTCTCTGCATCCGATGTTGAGGCTTCAGTTCTGGAGTGAGGAGCTACTCTTTCATTTCCATTACTCGTAGGTACTGTGACTTGTTTTGGAGGTGCCCGTGGTGTCATGGTTATTGTCATAGGAATTGGACACGGCGACACGAGTTCAAATCCTGGATGAGACTGAATGCATTTCACATAGCACTAATACCCTTGGGAAAGGTATGAATCCAATTATTCTCCCTCCAGCTATGGGTAAATAGTAGGACAGACTAGGTTCTTCAGCCTTGGTGAGGCAACTAGTCTAGGAGAAGGAAAACTCTGAATTCAAACCTATTAAACTCCGCTTTTTTTTTTTTTTTTTTTAACGAAAGCATGGACAGCTATCAATAGGCTATCGACTATATGGAAATCAGACCTAACCGATAAAATGAAACGCAGTTTCTTCCAGGCAGCGGTCACATCGATACTGCTATATGGATGCACTACATGGACGCTAACAAAACGGCTGGAGAAGAAACTAGATGGCAATTACACAAGAATGCTGCGTGCAATCCTGAACAAGTCCTGGCAGCAACACCCCACAAGACACCAACTGTACGGCCACCTGCCCCCTATCACGAAAACTATTCAAGTTAGACGAACCAGACATGCAGGACATTGCTGGAGAAGCAGAGATGAACTCATAAGAGATGTACTCTTATGGATCCCCACACACGGCCGCGCAAAAGCAGGACGACCAGCACGAACGTACATTCAGCAGCTATGTGAGGATACAGGTTGTTGTCCTGAAGACCTACCTAGGGCGATGAACGATAGGGAGGAGTGGCGAGAGAGGGTCAGGGATATCCGTGCTGCCAGCACGATATGATGATGATGAAACTCCGCTTAAAAATCGACCTTATGTCATATCCTGCCCGAGCGGAGGGGTTGGTAAATATGATTACTCGTAGGTACATTCTGATCCGAAGTTGTAGAACCAGTTACGGTTTTCTCATTCTCTTATTGAAATAATCCATCTCCGCAGGTCAAATCTTTGATGAAACTTGATACACTTGACGGTGGCCTCAGCCTCCTCCCAATTCGCCTAGCCTTAGCTATCAGCCCAGGAGGCAACAGTCAAAACTAATAACCTCTACTGCCATCGCTCCAACAAATATCTCTAATCTCCCTCTTTCTTCCCTTTTACTGTCGCTCTTAACCCCTCCCTTCTTTCATTGTTATATTTATCTTTGATTTATTTTATTTATCTATTTCCTTTTTATAAAAAAAAAAACAATTCTCATTCTGAAAAAGTTCCTCTTTTTAATAAAGAACGAAATATAATTACTGAATCTGTTGTCAGTGTTGGTTTATCAGCGTTTACACTTATTTTTCTCATCTTGTCAGATTTACCAAAATCTACCATTTCTTCTTATATATGCGTGTGTGTGCGTATATATGTGTCATTAATATTAGATATTCACCCAGTGAACACGCTGACGGCATTCTTTACAAAAGGGTTAAACCTCCCTCAAAAGAGTGTCCTGATTATAACAGTACACAACATCTAGTGGTGATCCTCCAGTGCTGGAGCTTTGGGGAGTGTTAGGTCACCTCTTCATTGCCATTATTCTGTGGTCCACTTTGACCCGCAGTAGTTGTACTCATTAGGGTCCCATCTATTGGTCTAATATATGTATTTGAAAATTATTAAATAGGGACACTTGAAACCATATAACTTTGTGTAAATTATTTGATAGGAAAACTTGAAACCATATAACTGTAATTTTTATCTAATAATTGTCATCTAACTGTAACAATTTAATTCAACTACAGTCATTTGTTTGCACACAGTTAAATGATTTTACATATACATAGATTTGACACCCGACAAATTCAGGATTCCGTATACTGACTTGAAACCTAAAATCGACAAATTCCTTCACGCAAAATGGCAACAACGTTGGAATAAACAAGTCCCGATTGCGCATTGGTCATACAAGGCATATTCACTCTTTCATACTGAAATAGAAACAACTACCGTGTTCGACATGTCAAATGCCTTGCACCGTTAAATACATTTTCATAGGATGTAGAGAATTCGTTCTCACCAGAAAGTGATTTCTCACGGTGAATCGTTTGAGCGATCTATTCGACAACGTCAAAATGGATAATATTCTGTCTTTCTTGAGAGAGAGAAATAGGATTGTACCCAAAAATATGTTGAATTGAAAACATTTAATCGTGGGCAAATAAATGAGATCCTGCTTATCTAAAACGTTATCTGCAATGTATTCGTTTAGAAATCTTTGGTTATATATATATACATATATGCATGTATATATATTATAAAAAAATTATTTTTAAGGAAAAAAATCAAGCTGACCATGTGTGGCACTTGATTTGGCCTGAGTGGAAAAGAGAGAAGTAATCCCAGACTGTGCGGCACCAAAAAGTGACTTCCTCCTTTTGTCAAACAAATATTTGAGCATGAGTACGAATTCGGGGACCAAACTGTAAAGGCACAAAAAATTAGCCAGCAAGTTGGTTTCGTCACTCGCTTCTTGAATGAAGCTCCCCAAGAAATAAAAGTAAAAATAAATGAAAATCGACTACTGAAGTTCTACTAAGAAAACTCAACTAAAAGAAAATTCAACTGAAAGAAAATTCAACTAAAAGAAAATTCACCTGAGAATTCAGCGAAAATGAACCTTGAAGAAAACTCGAAATTTAATGAACTCTGAAACTTTTCGATAAAAAAAAAGAAAAGAAAAATACTCAAATTCAAAGAATTTTGTTTCTCGGACACTCTCTCGCATAAGTTTCCTGCAAATTGCTCTAAAATTTGCAACACTTTATCTTTTCTATCCTTTTCTTGCTCGTTTCCTTTGTATAAAATTCCCTTTTAAAAACTTTATTGTCTGTATCATCTTTTCGAATCAGTATCCGAACTAGAAAGCTGCAGAACTTACTCTTTAAATTTACAGTTTGAATTACCGTTAATGGCACACTAAATACATTCCCCAGTTAAATACTAAACTTGGCTTTAATGTCACTCACTTCATAACAAATTTATTCCCACTTAAACTTTCCTTATATTGAATTTGTAGGGAATAAATGAACAAATAAATAATTAAGTTGAATTAAAATAATGCAGAAACTCCCAGAGGCCTCTGACAGGAATAGGGGCGACGCACGCGCAAAGAAAAGGGACCATCCTGACAAAAGGAGAAATCTCATTCGCTTCTCAGCTGTGACCGGCGAAGTGACAACATCTAAATCCCCTTGCTGCTAGTGGAAGGCCACGTGGCCGCTCTAAAGCGCCACGTTGGCAAACCTTTCACTAGTAGCAGCCGTCTCGGTTAACAGTATGGTAAAATATAAAAAGTATCAAAATGGCCCTATCGAACTACGAACTAAAACACTGGACTTGGACAAACTCCCAAAAGCGACTAACATGTCGTTAAAGCTTTATATACCGAATACGTTTTTAAAGCTTTAAATAGCGAATAAGGACACATATATACCCCAGAAATGACCAACACATTTTTAACACCTTGACTGGGGGATTCACCCATTTCAATTGTATTCAGGGAGAATTTCTTCATCTATTGACTGGTTGTTGAACGCAGAAATAAAGGAAAAATATAAAAATATGTCTTCGTCTCTTATCTGTTACTATCTGCTTTCATATAATTCACAAGAATTTGGCATTAAATAACCAAAGAAGGTTTATGAAGGTTGATATTCCATAAAACCCTGGCAACCAAATAACAACTAGTCGAGATTTTGACTATAAAATCATATAATGGGTATTTATTTATAAGTATCAAAGCGAATAAAGTAAAAAAAAAAAAAAAAACTTTCGCTGGTTTTTCTTCCAAGATGTCGTCGGGTCATTACAAGGTCTCAAATGAAACGCTTTGAGCCAAAGGTAGATAGAAACTACACAAGAATAATACTTGCTCTTTTGAACAAATCCAGGAAACAGCTGCAGTACGGCCACTTACCTCGCATCTTACAAACCATCCGAGGAAGACGAAGAAGATATGTTGGACACTGTTGGGGAAGTAAAAATAAACTTACAAGTGACGTTGTTTTATAGACTCCTACACATGGATACACCAGTTTTGGCCCACCAGCAAAGACTGACGTACATCAGCTATATGCGGACACTGTATGCAGTCTACAGGACCTGCTAGGAGCGATAGACGATTGGTATGGATGGAGAGGGACACCGTGTTATCAACAAGACATGTTGATGGTGTAGGGATTATATCACTTGATTTCCAAAATTGTATTTCTAAAATGCGCTGGGTAGCGTGACCAAAGTAGCATTATACGACACGTGGAAAGTCGAAACACACACACACACACACACACACACTCTCTCTCTCTCTCTCTCTCTCTCTCTCTCTCTCTCTCTCTCTCTCAAACACACACACACACACACACACACCAGAAAGCATGCCCAAGTTTATGCATCTTCCGACAAGATGGGGGGGGCTTTGATCCCAGCAAACCTCGTAAGTCGTACTACGTACAGTACCATGTTTTGACCAAAGCCTTCATTCTACTTTCATTTTATAAAGGACTCTTCAACAACTTGACAGGACTTTCTCTTCATAATATACTCTGAATATTTCATATATTTCCTGTATTACTTCTATTTAGTTTGTTGTTAAATTATTGTGAATTGTTTTATACTGTTTGACACGAGGAAATATTCAAAGCATAATATATTTCTTCTGCTTCACGGGTCCGAATCGTGTTCCTCATTCTCTTATAACTGAGGCGGTAAGTTTTAATACACAGATACGAAAAATATACGAAGACGAACCTTCAAGTCGTCGATACTAAAGCCGACTCTATCTTATCCCACAATGGTATATATATATATATATATATATGTGTGTGTGTGTGTGTGTGTGTGTGTGTGTATAGATATATTCATATATATATATATGTATGTATATATATGCATGAGTGTATGTGTGTATATATAAATGTGTGTATATATATATATGTGTGTGTGTATTGCGTGTGGGTATATATATGTATGAGTATACATATGTATATATATATAAGTGTGTGTATATATATATGTGTGTTTATGTACATATATGTGTATATGTATGTGTGTGTGTTTATATGTGCGTGTCTATGCATATATATATATATATATATAACCGTGCACTAAGATTCAAATATTTCAACATGTAAAGCTAAAAGGCATTCCTGAGTCTTTTTCCAATTTTATATATTTGTTATTTTATATATATTTGATATGAGTAAATGTGGTTGCAGAATATTAATAGCAATTGATAACACCTGTTCCTGAACCGCTACATTTCAGCCATAAATATGGCCTCATCCAGAACTTTCAAGTTTTTGTGTAGCCAAAATCTTCTTTTCGAGAATATATCTTATTCCTATCCCACCAATCAGCCATTTTGCAGTTCACTGTTAAACTCTGGATTTCTTTCAGATCTGTTAGAGGGAGTACTCGTGGTGAAGTGGCTAACGTCCAGGACTGCAACATCGTAGAAAACGAGTATAAAATCCAGTCTAGCGCTTACATATGTACTTTTGAACAAATACGTTTGCAAAAGGTTTGAACCCGATTATACTCAAGCTATGTAGTAAATGGTAACCCCACGGTTATTCTTCAAGAATGGCTTTGGCTTTAAGTAACACACGAAGATTGATACGCCATTAAACAAAGAATTAAAAAAATAAGATCTGTAAGCCATAGACACAGAACTGATTTGGTTTGGTTTCTTTGAAACGATTGAAGAAGCTAGACGGCTATTACACAAGAATGTTGAGAGCAATATTGAACAAGTCCTGGCGGCTACATCCAACAAAGCACCAACTATACGGCCACCTGCCTCCCATCACGAAAACTATACAAGTTAGATGAGCCAGACTTGCAGGACACTGCTGGAGAAGCAAGGACGAACTCATCAGTGATGTACTCCCATGGACCCCCACATATGGCCAAGCAAAATCAGGACGACCAGCAAGAACATACATACAGCAGCTATGTAAGGATACGAGATGTAGCCCTGAAGACCTGCTAGAACCGATGAACGATAGGGAGAAGTGGCAAGAGAGGGTCAGGGATATCCGTGCTAGCAGCACGACATGATGATGATGATGATGTTGATGATGATTTAAGATTACACGGCAGTGAGCAAATTATTTGTATTATAATAGTGTTATATTTTGACCTTCGACCCGGCCCAAAATGCCATTCAAGGTGATGCACCGGAAGGAATTGATACATTCCAATGGCAGTTAGGAGAGGAAATCGCGTGGGTGGAAATTGGCTAACAAAATAGGACAAGCTAAAAAATCCCATGATACTCTCATAGACTGACGCACTGGAAGAGAGTGACCTCTGAACTGTATGACAGTTATTTCCGCTTGATGACGATTAAACATGCGATTTCAAAGATCGAGTAGGCGATCGAGTGGACGTTGAACTATTATATAACTCAGTTGAGTTCAAGTCCCAGTTCGAGTTCCAGTTTGCAGACAGATGGAGATGGAGTTATAGACGAGATGTGGTAGGGAAAGCCACACCCGGCCGAGGGGGGCCTCGGGAACCCCGATGGAGTTTGGGGACCAGAGAAGATGCTGATAAGGTGCAGTAAAGAAAGCCAGCACCCAGCAGAGTGGACCCCAGGGCCTCCGGTTGAGCATCAGGAGAACGAGAAAGACACAACGTTGACGGTCATAACAATGGGGGTCAAAATATTTCAGTTCTGTTCGGTCTCCAGCTCCTTCTCACAGTAAAACCCCCACACAAACTTTTCGAACCCTTGCAATAAAGTGAGAGGTAAATATTTTTATAAAGAAGTCTTCCTGCGTGCGTTATTATCATTGCGTCTGTCTTTGTCATTGCGTCTTTATGTTGCATTCTCACATACTTGTTCATGCAGAAATACACATATATATGCTGGATACATACCGACGCAATGAACAACAGACGCAGGAAGACTTCTTTAACAAAATATTTACCTCTCACTTTATTGCAAGGGTTCGAAAAGGTTGTGTAGGGTTTTACTGTGAGAGGTTGCTGGAGACCGAACATAACTGAAATATTTTGACCCCAAAGTTATGGCCATCAACGTTGTGTCCTCGTTTTTCTGATGCTCAACCGGAGCCCTGGGGTCCACTCTGCTGGGTGCTGGCTTTCTTTACTGCATCTTATCAGCATCTTCTCTGGACCCCAATTCATCAGGGCTTCCCGAGGGCCCCTTCCGCCGGGTGTGGCTTTCCTTACCACATCTCTTCTCCAACTCCGTCCGATCTTCAACTCAACTGGCTCGTCGAACTCAACTGAGTTATATAATCGTTCGACGCCCACTCGATCTTTGAAATCGAATGTTTAATCGTCATCAAGCGGAAATAACAGTCATGCAGTTCGGAGATCACTCTCTTCCGGTGCATCACTCTGTAGTGGCACAGTGGGACCTTCACCTTGTCCCATATTATCAGCCTTAATCCGCCCACGCGATCTCTTTCGATTACTGGCCATTGGAATGTGTCATTTCCTTCCGGTGCATCACCTTGGAATAGCATTTTTGGGCCGGGTCGAAGGTCAAAATATCACATTTATTATTGTGTCGTTGTGATGCTGTAGATGACGATATAACAATAGTAGGTAAATAGAGATTATTGTTCGGAATTGTTGATAAATAAGGATTAGTGTTAGATTAAAATACTAGATTAAAAGTGATTAGTGTTAAAAATAGTAGATGAATAGGGATTAGTGAAATAATCGACAAATAGCAATTAGTGATAAATAGGAATGCTTCAAACCAGTTAACTGTATGCAAACAAATGAGCCCTAACTACACGTTTTCAAAATAAAGTCATCTACATCTATTTGCTTACAAATCCTTATATATATATATATATATATATATAAAAACTTCCAATGTGAACGATATGTAGTACTGAATGCCTCTTCCGAACATCTGAAGATGTGAATTGCGTCATGATGTTGCTTTCCTTACGGATGATGCCCGACTGCCTCTAATATGCCGCACAGAAGACAAAACCCGAGACAAAGTACATGTGCACAGTTGATAATTTGTAATGGCAACAATTTACCCATAGCATTTAATATATATATATATATATATATAAGATTTGGAATTAAATAACCCACAAGGGTTGATATGTTATAAAACACCAACCAACCCACCAACCAAACAGTAGTTTGTCATTAAATATGGTATTTTTTGTGATATTTTGATCCTTGCTAAAATGTGTACGATATTTGCTAAAATGTGGAGTATATACTGGCTCGGTGCCAAGACCCCAGCACCTTCCAGCATGAGAAAAATTTCTTAAGGCGAAACAAACCCTCCACCCCGAGCGATCTTCTTTAGGAATTGAGAATTTCTGGTCCAAATGAACCTCACAGTCTCAGTTTTTGTTAATTATATAAATCTCTCTTTGCAAATCTCAAATCAGTTCCTGAGCAAGGTTATCTACAACCTCAGCAGCAGCCCACACTGCCGACCTCTTCTCCGCACGACGTCTATGCTGTCCGAGGGAAGAGGAAAATACAATAAAAATTGGTGTTAGTATCGCTACAGGACGAGGTGGAACAGAACGTCGGTCTCCCATAGGAGCAACAGCTTCCAATTTTTACACCCAACAACCGGAAGTTTGTAAGGGGGTTGATTCCTGAGTTACACGATATTTGTCTGTGCTTCCCACAAGACAGGACTTGACACAAGGTCAATGACCCGAGGGTCGATTATAGTGAGGATTTAGGGGAGGGGAAGGTCGGGTACGAGTTTCGGCTCGAACCCTGCTTGACTATGCTGGTCATCGACCCACTTAGTGCAATGTGGGCCAGATGAGTCTGGGTCCATGCACGTATGCCTGATTTTAGCTTAAATTAGACCACCCTATACAAGGGTGACAATGACGCAGCTCGCCCATCCAAAGGTGACCCAGCCGAAGCGTAGGGCCTTTCGGCCTCAAGTCTGCCATGGAGCATTGACCGTCCCGCACGGATACCCTGAGTTACCCTGACTAAGAGTGTCAGTCTAAACTATAATCTTATACGTAGGGTCAGCATAGATTCATGCCTTTCCTAAGGGTATTAGTGCGAAGTGAAACGCAAACAGGATCATCCATATGTACTTTCAACCTTAAAGTTGCTGTTTTGGTTTGGTTTATTTTGTTTTATGGCATATCAACCTTCATGGGTTATTCAATGCCAAAATCCTCCTTGCAAAAGAGTTATAATGATACTAGTTAAACTATAGCTGAGGATGTAAGGGGTTTCATACTTTTCCCAATGGTATTAGACCGAAAGAGAAAGTAACAGCGTGACTGGAGTTCGAACCCGGTACGATGCACGTTAATCAGTACTCCACAAGGACTCCCCTTATATATATATATATATATATATATATATATATATATATTGTCATCCACAGACAGACTGTTTCCTTGTATCACAACTCTTCAGTGTGGCCAGACACGTAGGACGCTTGAAACTGGGATCGAAACCCGCCCAACTATACGTTAGACTTAGTATTAGACCACTCAGCCAACAGGCGTACCACGTCAGCTAGGGAATTGTAAGGTATTAAGTAATAGCGTTCGTTTGTTTACATTTTATACCTAACCGGATGCCAGAGTGCTCAATTCGTTCGAAGAGCTTTACATTATGCGAGCGGTTGTCGTAAATTCCTTCGCCAGAGTGCTCAACCCCCATGGAGGAGCGTATATATTGTCATCCACTGATCCTTCTGTTTAAGATAAAGCGAAGGATTCTAATTAGCATTTGGTTATATCTGCTGTTGTTGTTTAATGGCATATCAACCTTCGTTGGTTATTTAATGCCAAAACCATCCTTGTAAAAGAACCGAAGTGGTACTATTTAACTTACGGCTGAGGGATGGGTAAGAAGGTTCATGCCTTTTCGAAGAGTATTCGTCCGAAAGTGAACGTAAATGTGCGACTGGACTTCGAACTTGCTTTCAACGATTTCGCAGTCTATTTATTGTCTAGTTTGTTATCTTTGATATGTGCTTGTCACGATTTGAATGCCTAGCTCCTTTGTTTATTTTAATTTTTATCAGTCGTGCTTGCAATTGAATTCGTTGTCAAAATTAGATATCTTTTAAGTCCGGCTTCAGTACATACATCGGTAGCAATATCTCATCTACAAAAAGGAAAGAAAAGCATGGACTGCTTTTGACAGGCTATAGATCATATGGAATTTCTGATCTCTCTGATAAAATAAAAACGGGAATTCTTCCAAACTGTAGCCGTTAACCTATACGCCACAGGAACTCTCCCACGTACACCCAGTTGTAGTTTTTCATATAAACAAAGTTTAGTATAGCACAAGGCCAGAAATATGGAGCACTACTAAAATTCTATGCAACTAATCTGCTAACCAATACACAACACCTGGTGCCCAAGAAAGAAAAAAAGCTGTCAAAAATTTGATTTATTTTTAGATACTTTATTAGAATCATAAGCAGATTTTCAATATCCCATTACATTTTATAAATAGCACAATTATTTGTGTCATGATTTTTATATGATATTATATGATATCGATTAGATTTGGATGTGTTTTATGGCATATCAACCATTGTTAGTTTGTTAATACCAAATCCTCTTTATACATACATATTAAATATACATGATTCGGTTTGGTTGTGTTTTATACCATATCAACCATTGTAGGTTATTTAATGGCAAATCATCTTTATACATACATATTAAATATATATGATTTGGTTGTGTTGAGTTGTTTGGCATATCAACCATTGTAGGTCATTCAATGCCAAATCCTCTTTACACATATACGAGCTGCATGCGATAAGTTTCCAGACTTTTTTCGTATGGGCACTTTTATTGATAGTACACACATGAAACTCTAGTCCCCTTCGAAGTAATCTCCTCCGGCTGCAATGTACTTTTTGTGCCATTCCAACAACTTCTGGAAGGCCCCATGGAAGTCTTCTTGTGAGAGCGTGTCAATGACCTTTGTCACAGCCTCTTTCATCTACTCAATTGTCTCATAACGACAGCCTCTGGGCTTAGGGAATAACCAAAAGTCACAAGGACCAAGGTCTGGACTATAGGGAGGGTGAGGAACTGTCTTGATGCCCATCTTGGTCAAATAGTCTGTGACAAGGATGGAGTTGTGGACCGGTGCATAGTCCTGCTGGAAATACCACTGACCCGATTTCAAGTGTGCTGGCCTCTTCCGACGGAATCTCTTCCTGAACTCCCTTAAAATCTCAACATAGTAACCCTAACCCTAACCCTTTGGCCAATCAACTCTGGTGTATTGACTTCGTTACTCCTCCCATACCTCTCATCATAGTGAGAGAGAGGAATACTTGAAACCATTTAACTGAGGGCAAACAAATGAACTCTAACAACCCGTTTAAAAATAAAGTTGCCAACAAAGTATTCGCTGACAAATCATATATATATATATGTATATATATATATATAAATACGATGATCATTAAATAAGTTCCTAGACTTATTTCGTATGGGCACTTTTATTGATAGTACACACATGAAACTCTAGTCCCCTTCGAAGTAATCTTCTTTGGCTGCAATCCACTTGCTGTGCCGTTCCAACAAATTCTGGAAGGCCCCATAGAAATCCTCTTGTGTGAGCGTGCCAATGACCTTCGTCATAGCCGCTTTCATCTCCTCAATTGTCTCTTAACGATAGCCTTTGAGCTTAGGGAATAACCAAAAGTCACAGGGGGTAAGGTCTGGACTATATGGAGGCTGAGGAACTGTCTTGATGCCCATCTTGGTCAAATAGTCTGTGACAAGGATGGAGTTGTGGGGTGGTGCATTGTCATAGTGGAAATACCACTGACCCGATTTGAAGAGTGCTGGCCTCTTCCCTAGGAATCTTTTCCTGAACTCCCTTAAAACCGAAACATAGTAACCCTAACCCTAACACTTTGGTCAATCAATTGTGGTATTCTGACTTCCTTACTCCTCCCATACCTCTCATCATCCCTCACAGACTCCCTGCCTTCCTTGAATCTCTTATGCCACTCAAAAACTGATGCTCGATTCATGCAAGATGCTCCAAAAGCAGTCTGAAGCATTCCATACGTTTCTGTGGCTTTTTTTCCAAGTTTAAAACAGAATTTTATTGCATATCGTTCGTCTAAAGTGTCCTCGCGTCCAGATTGCATTTTTGAAATTCCCCCGCTGTGACAATTAGGCTTTAGTAGGGTGTATTCCAATTGCTGCTGTAGCTGTTCATTTGAAGCTGAAATCATAAAAATTGGTCAGTCATCTCATAAGATGTATAGCAATAGCAAGAGTCTACGACAATTTTAAATGCCCATACAAAAAAGTCTGGAAACATATTGAATGCACCACGTATATATTCTTATCAAATACAAACATGATATATATATATATATATATATATATATATATATATATATATATATATATATATTCCTATCAAATACAAATATGATATACATAGTTACATGGCTTTAAGTAACCAATGCCAACAATATTTTATAAATACTTTTAGTTTTAAGTAACTTTTTTAATACAAATAATTTGCATAGAGTCAAATGGTTTCAAGTATTCCAGTCAAACGTCACTAATTCTATTCAGTAACAATCATTTGTTTGTACACAGATGGTTTCACCTATGTATTTACCCAAATACTCCGGTATGAGTAGAATGTGACACAAGGTCAGTTTTTAAGCAGAATACTTGAGTAAATTCAAGGTTTTCTTTCTCCAAGACAGGTTGCCTAACCAAGGCAATAGAACCTAGTCTGCCCCACACCTAGTCGGAAGGAAAAGAGATGGATTCATGCCTTTCCCAAAAGGATTAGCACAAAACGAAATACAAACAGCCTTGTACAGAATTTGAAGCCGGGTTGCGGATTCCGTTTCCTTCGACGATAACCGTTACGCAAAGAACGCTACCGTTTCACATATTTCTGTTTAACACTAAAAAATTTTAAACAAATCTATTTGATCCATTGACAGGACTCTGACAGGTACTAAAACGCCGGGTCAGAGTGGACCTGGGAGTAATGACAATAAAGAGATGACTCTCCACTCCTCAGATATCTATAATTGTAGCCTCACTACTAGATGCAGATTAATGTCTTAGACAGCGCCCCCCACCCCTCTTTTGAGGGAGAGGTTTTCCCTCTCTGCTGATCTGCAGTGGATACAGTCGGTGTTATAGTCAGTGGCTTCGTGCCAGACGATGTCAGGACGATTTTCTCATTTGTACTTGGAATGAAGTAACAATAGAACTCTTCACAATAAAGAGAGATTTAGCTTTTCCTGAACTGCAACAAGTAGTTTTAGTGTTAAAACAATGTCTGCTCTGTAATTACAAACGGTTTCGTGCTGCACAGATAATAATCAACTCTTTACATGAACGTGTGAACGAATTAGCTAAACTAATTTGAGGCCTGTTGGGATTGTGTTTTCAACCGAAAAACCAGACTGGTTTGGTTCATTGCTGAACATTGTCGAAGGTATGAGAGGGGTAAGCCGATTTGAATATGAAGCAAAAAGGCAAATATTTAGAAACTGCCAGCAGAGTCAAGTAAAATCTGGAAAATAATTTCGAGTGTAAAAAAAATGAGGCGTGTTCAAAAAGTGTCGAGACAAAAGCTGTATTTATCAAAAACAGAAACGAACAATGAATGAAACGTTCATTTTCTCCAAAATACGAGGTGTCTCTAAAAAGTATCGAGACTGGAGCTGTATTTACCAAAAACAGAAACGAAAAATGAATGAAACGTTCATTTTCTCCAAAATACGAAGTGTCTCTAAAAAGTATCGAGACTGAAGCTGTTTTTACCAAAAACAGAAACGAAAAATGAATGAAACGTTCATTTTCGCCAAAATACGAAGTGTCTCTAAAAAGTATCGAGACTGAAGCTGTATTTACCAAAACAGCAATGAACAATGAATGAAACGTTATTTTTCTCCAAAGTATCGAGACTGAAGCTGTATTTACCACAACATAAATGAACGCTGAGTGAAACGTTAATCTGTACACTTAACACGCCTTGGTGATAATACTTCTTGAGAAACTATATTATTCTTTTCTTGATTACCTTTCGTAATATATAGCTCAGTCGGCTGAAGCTGTAGAATATAGCAACAAGAGGTAAACCCTCACAATGAGTGTCCTGGGTGTGACACTAAACCGTATCTGATGGTGAGGCTCTAGTCCAGGAGCTTTAGGACTCCTTTATTGCCATTACTCCCGGTTCCACTTTGACCCAAACTGATAGAACCTGTTAGGGTCCTATCAATGGCTCAACCAGAACGATATAATTATTTACTATATTTGAAACCATTTAACTGCGTGCAAATAAATGACTGATGTTAAATAGAATTATTAGTGAAGTTGTGCCGTTATATTTCTTTCGATTTCTTCTAAATGTGGAGTAATGGTTAAAGTGCGGGACTGCGACGTCGAAGTAAGTGAGTTCGAACTTCAGTTGCGTTATTACGTTTACTTTCAGACTAATACCCTTGGAATAGCTCAGAATCCCCTGCCCCCACCCCCAGCTATGGGTTAAACAGCACCACTAGTTATTCTGCAAGAGTGTCTTTGACATCAAATAACCCACGAAGATTGATATGCCATTAAGCAAAGAAACCAAACCAAATATCTTCCAAGTCCTTAAATCTTATTCTAAGGATTAATTCTTAGTTTAGGAAGCAAGAAAAAGAACGAGATCGACTGAGAATGAAAGCTGTTGCACCTGCACCAACCTGTGCTTTGCCGAAAACGGCAGATCAAAAAGTATCGAAAATTATCACTTAATCATCTGTATAAAGCCTACACGTCTCATCACTTTATTATATAAGTTGCTTAACGGTGCCCAGGTATTCATTCAAAATTTAAATCATAAAATTCAAAAATTCAACCTTCAATCTCGATACTTTTAATACTACCTTGTATTTACATTTAAGTCTACAAACAGAAACCCTGAAACTCAATAAAACTGTTAGTATTAGATAGATAGATAGATAGATAGATAGATAGATAGATAGATAGATAGATAGATTTGATCAGACTAATATATGAACTTTATAGATAGATAGATAGATAGATAATCTTTAACTAAAGCAGCAGAAGGTACCCCGCAAAAACAATTACTGACGCCGACTACGCCGATGACATAGCGACACTGGCAAATACACCCGACCAAGCCGAAACACTACTGCATAGTTTGGAACGAGCAGCTGAAGGCATAGGCCTCTATGTCAATGCACACAAAATGGAATATATGTGCTATAATCAAACGGGGACATCTCCACTCTAGAAGGAACCCCTCTTAAACTAGTAGACAAATTCACTTACCTTGGAAGCAGCGTCTCATCAAGCGAAAAGGACATCGAGACGAGGTTAACGAAAGCATGGACAGCTATCAATAGGCTATCGATTATATGGAAATCAGACCTAACCGATAAAATGAAACGCAGTTTCTTCCAGGCAGCGGTCGTGTCGATACTGCTGTATGAATGCACTACATGGACTCTAACAAAACGGCTGGAGAAGAAACTAGACGGCAATTACACAAGAATGCTGCGAGCAATCTTGAACAAGTCCTGGCGGCAACACCCCACAAGACACCAACTGTACGGCCACCTGCCTCCTATCACGAAAACTATTCAAGTTAGACGAACCAGACATGCAGGACACTGCTGGAGAAGCAGGAACGAATTCATAAGTAATGTACTCTTATGGACCCCCACATATGGCCGAGCAAAAGCAGGACGACCAGCACGAACATACATTCAGCAACTATGTGAGGATACGGGATGTAGTCCAGAAGACCTGCCAGAGGCGATGAACGATAGGGAGAAGTGGCGAGAGAGGGTCAGGGATATCCGTGCTACCAGCGTGACATGATGATGATGATGATGATGATGATATATCTCTAGTAAAAATAAAACCAATAAATATGTCCGCAAGGTGTATACTAATGTTTCAACTACTATATATGCATAATGCTGATTATAAATAATAATTTCGTTGTTTTTTGGAAATAATAATATTCTTTTTAAATGTATAATGTTCCGCTTGAATGATGAAATTAATTTTTTATTTAAAAAATGTGAGGGTGTAATAATACATGGACGATAAATAGATAGATAGATAGATCTGCTTAAAATAACCTATATCAGTTCAAATCTTATCGGTAGAAAATTGTGTCAATCGTGACTTCTTTCAGAATAAAACGTAAACCGTTAGAAGGAGGAACTGGTCTGTCTTCCATTACGTTCCACAGCCTCTTGTGAAAGAGCATTAAAAAAAATTGGCAAATACTTGTAAAATAACTGAACCGCGACTACATCTAAAGTGAACACAACCATGAAAATAGGATGAAACAGCCGACATCACATTGATGTTAGGAACTCAGCTGCTGTTCTTAATCCCTACCTTCTCCTTCGTTTTTGTTTTTGTTTGTTTTTTGTTTGGGTTTTTTTTTTTTTTTTTTTTGTTTTTTTTTGGCTTTTTTTTGTTTGGTTTGGTTTGGTTTTTTTTGAAGTTGTTGTTGTTGGGAGGTGTTTCTCATGCCTTCGTGGCATGGGTGTTAGTATTTGTTTCATCCGCTTTGACAATGACGTGACAAGAAGTATACACTTCTTACAGCCTTTGGTAAAGCCTGCTTCTGTTTGTTCAATACTGAGAGCAGAGTTCATAGAGTGGTTGGTTGGTTGGTTGGTTGGTTATATTGCGTGAATCTCCCTGGCCAAGCAAAACTGATTGCCTTACAAGGGATGAAGAACTAAGGTTTGGTTTGGTTTGGTTTTATGGCACAACAACCTTTGTAAATTGGGCACCTCGGGTGGTGTAATGGTTAGCAAGGTAGACTAGCAAACCTACACGAGTGAGTTCGATTCTCATTGGGTGCCCAATTCATGCGGCCTTGTGCTATATCTAAGCAAAAAGCTTAGTAAATTACCAACAACCTTTGTAAATTATTAATGCCAAATTTATTTTCCAACATATAAACAGTTCTATTTCAAACCATTCAGTTTAGTATAAGTATAGTTTTTTGTTTAATCACAGTTAAATGTCAAAACAGTTCTGTTTCAAATAATTCAGTTTGGCATAAGTACGCAGTTTACATGTCAAAAACAGTTCTATTTCAAACAATCAAGTTTAGCATAAGTACACAGTTTACATGTCAAAAACAGTTCTATTTCAAATAATTTAGTTTAACATAAGTGCACCAATTAGTTCTATTTGACCCATAGATTGGACCCTATCAAGTGCTACCACTCCGAACCAGAGAGGACCTGGGAACGACGGCAATGAAGAGGTATTCCGCATTCCCCAATCCCATTATGGCATTACTGGAACCTAACCATCAATTTTTTTGTATCATATTCAGGACACCCGTTGGAGGGGTCTTAAATCTCTATAGGGAAGCAGTCGGTGTATTCTACAGCTCCAGCCGACTGGGCAAAATGAACTATGCATGTCTTACTATTTACTCATAGTTGAGAGGGGAAAAGGTGGATTCCAGGTTTTTTCAATGCTATTAGCCCGAAATGAAACATAAGCAGCTCTATCCAGGGTTTTAACTCAAGATGCAAACTTTATTTTCTTCGACGATTACCGTTACACTAATCACACCTCCAATGGATTTACCACGAGCAAGAAGTTCTGTTGTGAGGCTCTCATTGGCGAAGCGAAGGATCGGAGAGGGAGGGTGATTGTCTAATGGCGGATAGGTACGGAACAGAAGTCTGAACCTCTAGTATCAAGATTTTATTTCTTTTACGAGGTCTGAGAGAAGTATAACCCTGGGATATCATTTACGAGAGTCGTTCAAAACGTTGTAAGCCTTACCCAGATTTCAAATTTGTCGCACACCTAACCTTTGAATGAATCTCAGCTGCATAGAAATCTAAATCAGTTTTTTAGTTTTATAAATGATAGTTTGTTGTCACAACAAAAATGTTCAACAGCTCCCGTAATAGCTATGTATTTGCTGGGCCCTTACCTTCCAGGCTCAATCCAGAAAAAGATATCACTATCTCAACTTCTTAAACCAGCTCATGGCCATCCGATCGTCCAGTGGCCCCTATCATCTCCGGCCGGGGGCATTTCACATGCTTTACAAACGCACAACAGACACAACATATATAACCGAGAGCGGAAGAAAGAAGAACAAACAAGCACGGACTAAGGTTAGCCCTAAGCGCAAGAAGGGAGAAGTTTGGGCACTTTTCCAGCACTCTCTGCTTCTGTGGCTCTCACGAACGTATACTCGAACAAAATCCCCACACGGCTACCAGGAACGCTGACTCATCCTTTCTCGTTGGCCGACCCGGCTTCTCGGGCCACAAGTCCCAATTCCTCCTTCAGCCGCTGCCTCTCTCTGACCGTCGCCTTTCCCTGACTGTCGCTAATTCCTCTCTTCTGTTGACTGCTCTAGGACCTTACCTTTCCTCGCCTTCTTCCGATCTCATAGGAAATCTCGCACGCAAGCCTTTTGTGTGGGTTTCGCGCCAAAACAGACAAAGTAATCCTCTGACTGGCGCTCACCCACACAATGAATACTCACCATCGTGCCACATATCTTAGAACGTGAAAAACATGAGCTTGCTTCCTCGCAAATTTGTCAACTGACTGAATCTACGAAAACACCGCCAGTCTTATCACACGGGATCCCGCCTCATCACAAGCGACTTCAATAGTCTCTTTCTTTTCAAGGTCAAACCGACATATGGGTCACACCTTCGCATTCAAGGTCATGAGTTTGACCCTCCAGAATCTGGTTCTACACCAGCAACTTATCTCGTCACAGTGGGTTTTACGGCATGTAAGCTCTTTTTATGTTATTCAAGACTGAATTTAGTCTTTTGAATTCAAGTATCCAATGAAAATAGTCAGTTAACAGACAATTATATAGTTTCAAGTAACTATTTATATCTAATAATATAGGGATACAGTGGTACCAATTGTAACTGGCACATTTGAAAAGGGGATTAGAAGAGTTGAAAATCGAAGAACAGATCGAGTTTAGTTAAACTACTGCATTATTGAGATTAGCTAGAATACTGATAAAGGTCCTGGTGACCTGAAGAAACTTGCTGTCACTCTGACTCCGGCGAAAGGCCACCAGTTTATGCTGGTGAGAAAACTCGCTAAGAGAAAAATAATCCTTTGTAAACAATAAATGATTTAAGTAGCTATTCTTAATAGAAATAATTTGCACAGTTATATGATTTCAAGTACTCCTATCTAATCCTAATAATTTTCCAAGAAACTTGCCGTCACTCAGACTTCAGTGAACGCTGGTGTGAAAAACTCCCAAAAATCTCGGCCAGAAGACCAGACTTAATAATAATCAACAAAGAAAAGAGAATTTGCAAAATTATCGACTTTGTTGGGACAGTTGACAACAGAATAAAACTGAAAGAATGTGAAAAGAAGGATAAGTACTTCGACCTTGCTAGAGAATTGAAAAAATTATGGAACATGACGGTGACAATTGTACCAGTTGTGATTGGTGCTTTTGGTACAGTAACTAAAGGATTATTAAAGAGACTGGAGGACTTGGAAGTTAGAGGACGAGTGGAGATCCATCCAAACCACAGCACTATTGAGAACGGCCAGAATACCGAGAAGAGTCCTGGAGACTTGAGTAGACTTACTGTCATTTTGGCTCAAGTGAAAGAGCATCAGCTAATGCTGATGTGAAAACCTCTAATGAGTAAATAATAATAATTTGAATGCTGTAATCTTCATTTGAATTTAGAATCCTGCGATCAAAAATTGGAAATGGGTGAGTGAATGGAAAGATCGGTTTGGTTTGGTTTGATTTAGTTTTATGACACATCAACCATTGTAGGTTATTAATGCCAAATCCATTTATATATATATATATATATATATATATATAGTTCTATTTCAAGCAATTCAGTTTAGCATAAGTACACAGTTTAAATGTCAAAAAACAGCTCCATTTCAAGCAATACAGTTTAGCATAAGTATACAGTTTAGTTCTACTTGACCCATAGATAGGATCCTATCAGGTGCTGCTACTCCAAATTGGACCTGGAAACGATGACAATGAAGGGTTACTTCGCATTCCCTAAAGCATTACAGGAACCTCACTATCAGATTTTTAGTGTCATATACAGGACACTCGTTGGAGAGGGAGGGTCTTACACTTCTGCAGAGACGCAGTTGGTGTATTCTACAGCCCCAGCCGACTGGGCACGTGAAGGGAGAGAAAAGAAAAAAAGAGTAAAAAAAAAATCGAATCTATAAGGTATGTCATCCCAAAAGAGCAAAAATGAACAACCCTTGCGCTAAGATATATACTAACGTAATTATCCTAGTCTGACCAAAAATTAATTTCTCTACATAGACTTGAAGAACACACAAAACGCCGAAATCATATGTTCTGTAACTTGAAGCTATTTCATCACTAATTTATTCATTTTGTCGTTGTGTTTATTATTAAATGAATATGTGTAAAGTTTGAATGTTGTAATCTTCATTTGAATTTAGAATCCAGCGTAAAATAATTGAAAATAGGTGGGAGAAGTGGGAGAACAAAAGCAAATTAATAAGGCATGTCATCCAAAAAAAGGTAAAAATGAACTATCCTGAAGGTAAATGTACAGTATCAAGCCAAACAATAAAGGGTTATGTGGACTTATACTGTTAAAAACTATTTATTATCAAGGTAAATAGCCACTTCTTGTGGCCTGCTGAATTGTCTTCGTCTGAAGAATACTTGATCACATCAGTGACAGGAGCATAGATTATAATCAACCTCTGAGTCTGGTATATCCACAATATACAACCCATGAAAAATGACAAATCCAAACATAATTCAACGAGGGACTCATGAAATATATTGCCTTGACCGGCAATGAAACCGGTGGATGCAGTTGACAAATGCATCCGTCCCTGGATAAAATCAACAAAGTGACTACCGTAAAAACAGAAATGTGTGGGCGTGAACACGATGTGCAAAAAATGCGTGGGTGTAGAGCCGGGATTAATAAAGAGCAAGCAATGCGTGGGTGTAAACCGTGACCATAGGAGAACAAGCATTGCGAGGATGAAGTGGTGAGGCCATATGGGTCACGTGGTAGTTTTAAGACTGTATAAGGTCTAGAATTTGGGCTGAAGTTCATTTTCCGCTGACCGAAGAAAAGAAAGAAGACTACATTACCATCCCTCAAAAACCAAGACTTGAAAAAAGTTAAAGCAGAAACCCAAAACGTAAATAAATTATCACCAAATGTCCCAACGTCCAACATCGCTGAACTAAACGAGCTAATTTATACCGAAGCGAAACTGTGATAAAATCGGCGCTCTCCTTAGGAGCCCGAACAGAAATACAAAACCTGTTTTGGAAATTAGGTTAGAAGGACAGGTAAAGAAACTGTGTCAACAAGCGAAAGTGCTTAGAAAGGAAAATTATGCAAGGATATGTTGGAATGAAAAGACCAGATAAATCTAACAACACAACTTGAAGCGATAAATCAAAAGATTTTAGCGGAACAAGGGAAACTTAAAAGATACCGAGACAAGGTCGAGCAATACTAAAAATAGGATATTCCAAAATAACAGAAGAAAATCATACCAATAAGTAGGTGGAGAATGCACGAGGACATAAGAACAAAAGAAGCAAAACAAATTTGGAGTAAAATATGGGAACAGAAAGAACATAACAGAATGACCGCTTGAATAAATATGGAAAAAGAATAACAAAGTCTTGAAAAATTAATCTGAGGTGGAAATACACCTGGAATCGCTCCGAGTAACACTTGAGAAAGTACCAAATTGGAAAACGCCAAGACATGATGGTATATTTGGATCCTGGTTTAAAAAAAATTAAGTCCAGCCATGACAGACTGGCTCTTGAAATGAGTAGATGCCTTGAAGAAACAAATGAACCCAAATGGATGACTAAGGAGGAGACTACCCTGACCCAGAAAGTCTTCCAAAAAGAAAACCTCCCCAGCAACTATAGACCGATAACGTATCTACCTATGCCGAGGAAAATCCTGACCGCACAGGCAAGGGATGAGATCTTACTACTTGCTTGTATGTCGAGGAATTTTTTCCCGAAAAACGAAAAGAATGTTACAGTCAGCATATTCTAAGCCCCACCGACAAGGCTATTTCTACTCGGATTTCGACAGCTTTATACATACGCACATGCACACACTCACTCACACACACACACATATACACACTAACGCACACACATATTTGAATATATCCGTGAGAGAGAGAGAGTATAGTAGTGGCTAACATACTGGATTGAGACAACGCAGTATGTGAGCTCGAACTCCGGTCACCCTATAGCGTTCACTTTCGAACTAATACTCTTGGGAAATGTATAAGCTCCCTTATCTCCAAAGCAATGTGTTAGATAGTACAACTAAAGTTCTTTAAGGATAATATTGGCATTAAATAGACCACAAAGTTTGATATGCCATTAAAAACAATGAAACTGAAACCGGCGCTTTTCTGCCAATAAAATAAAACGAAAGAGGAAAATTAAGAACATTGCTAAACTGAGATATTATTCCAAATACGTGTGATGGGTTATTTCCCTTAAAACTGTAATTCTTTTTTTTTTTTTTCTTTTTTCGCTTGTTTTCTTTTATTTCCGTTAAAGATTACAAGAGACGAGTTCAAAATAAACGAAAGCAACTTTCATTGTTTTTCTTTGATCATAACATTCAAGAAACTTTTTCTTGGTGCTTCTGTGGTTAATAATTGACATTTTTACATCAGAGTTTTGAGCTGTATCACTTTCAACGCCAGGATTTTTGTGGTAAAGAATTGTCTTTCCCGCCAAAAACAAAAACCAAACAAAAAAAAAAAAAAGAACATGCTCGCTCGTTCGGTTAAAAGTTCTAATACGCATATGTCAATCAATTTCAAGGCTCAAAAGTTGGGCGAATCTAATTTGCCAATTATTGAGTTGTAATGAACTGTAAACCTGTCGACGCTGTTCAGTGTCAGAAAAACAAGAAACAAATCCTCTAATGAGATTATTATAGGTAAAACAAAACCACTCTTTGAACGACATCTTCTTTTTGCGTCTGTAGAAAAACGATCATGGGATTAAATTGTTAATTTATGAATGAAAACAAAAAAAAAAGTCTTGCTTTGGTTTGGTTTATTTGTTTAACGGCATATCAACTTCTTATAGACTATTAAAAGCTGAAATTTGATTCAATCTTAAATGCTTTGATTGTTATGAGAATTATATTTCCACAACATTTTTATTGCACTTTTCCTTTTGCAATAATCTTTCGTTTGCATAGTTATACGGTATCAAATATTTCTGTCACCTTGTCGGAGGGATTTAGAATATGTTGAATGTATCCCCCTGCAAAGGAGTACCCCCCGAAAAAAAATTAAAAATGGTAGCCTGGGTGCATCTGATGGAGAGGCTTCTGTTCTGGACCTCTGGGAAGTCTCGAATACTCTTTCATCGCTATTACTTCCAGGTCCACTCTGACCCGGAGTAGTACCTATTTGGGTCCCATCTATGGATCAAATAGATCTGTTTAAAAATGATTATTATCCGATTGGATCATTTAAAAAAAAAAACACTGAAGAAACAATACAAAAATATAAAAATGATGTACAATGAACGAGTTTTCCTAACCTCTATGCATAGAATAACGCTCGATCGATTGACGTGCCGTTAAATTCATTCAATAAATCAATCAAGTTTCCTATTAAATACGAATAAATTGCACAAGTTTGTATACTTTCAAGTATTCCAATCTAACACAAGTAATTTATACACAATTAGATATTGGTGGAATAACAGCAATGCTGGCTTGATGAGTCTACTTAGGATAAATTCACTTTTCCTCAACAAAAGGGAAAGGTTATTTTTCGAAAAATGCCTATTCCTGTTCGATAACCGGAGTTAAGCAACAATGAGCTTGCTCGATGCTTTGGTGGGAACCACTTAGTCATAGCAGGTACTGTACACAGGGGGGTGTCCTCGTGGTCTAATGGTTAAAGCGATGAACTGCAGAATCGTAGTAAGCGAGTTCGTACTCCAGTCGCGCTATTACGTTCACTTTCGGGCAAATACCCTTGGGAAAGGTATGATCCCTCTTATCCTCCCAGTTATGGGTTAAATAGTGCCACTACTGTTCTTCTTGGAGGATAGCTTTGACATCAAATAACTTACAAAGGTTGATGCCATTAAACAAAGAAACTAAACCAAACTGTACACAGTCAGAGTTCTGAGCAAAATCTTAAAAAATAGCAAGACACTGACTTGCGCAAATTTGAAATTAAATGTCAACAAGACTCGAACCTCGAGAACTTACCTTCCCTGAGTACATTCTTTACAAATTAGTCCATAATGAAGATCTAATTTCAGCAATACAGATATAACCATTTCATTATCATCATCATTGTTAAGGCATGCTGAATGCATGGATGCCCTTGACCCCCTTACGCCTTTCGCCCTTATCGGACATCGCTCTTGGTAAGTCTAGAGAACTTACCAAGCTGATGTATGTAAATTTTTACTGGTCAACCATATTCATCCATATATCATATCCTTATATTATATCCATATATAGTTTATATTATCCATATATTACATCCATTTATTATATCCATATATAATTTTTTGTTGGTCAACCAAAACTGTTGAGTCCATTAGAGAACGTCGCTTCTGAGTTTGTCTTTACTTCAGCAGTTGTGATCCCCAAGTCTTGGTCGTTTTACTTGGATCGTTTGCTGGATGAGAGATAAGTAGCTGTAATGCTGCTGTTTTGTGGGGTCCTGCTTCCAGGATCTGTTTAAGACAACACGCTGAATCCCTGTATTTTCCCCATCTAGCTTCTTTATTTTCCCCAACAGTTAATACGCCACCATCTTTTTTATTTATTTCATCATCATGTCGTGCGGCTAGCACAGATATCCCTGACCCTCTCTCTCCACGTCTCCCTATTATTCATCTCCTCTGGCAGGTCTTCAGGGTTACATCCCGTATCATCACATAGCTGCTGTACGTATGTTCGAGCTGGCCGTCCTGATTTTGATTGGCCATATGCGGGGGTCCACAGGAGTACATCACTTACGATCTCGTCCTTGCTTCTCCAGCAGTGTCCGGCATGCCTGGTTCGTCTAGCTTGTATAGTTTTCGTGATAGGTGGTAGGTGACCGTATAGTTGGTGCTTTGTGGAGTGTTACTGCCAGGACTTGTTCAATATTGCTCTTAACATTCTTGTATAATTGCCGTCTAGCTTCTTCTCCCACCGTTTAGTCAGCGTCCAAGTTGTGCATCCATATAGCAGTATCGACACGGCTGCAGCCTGGAAGAAACTGCATTTCATTTTATCGGTCAGGTCTGATTTCCATATGATCGAAAGCCTATCGATAGCTGTCCATGCCTTCGTTTTATTTATTTAAGTCGTATTAAAAGAGGCATAAGGGAAGTCTTCGTTGTGCAGTGGCTAAAGTACTGGACAGCGATATCGTAGGATGCGAGTTCGAACTATAGTCGCATTACAGCGTTCATTTTCGAGAGGATAAGAGGATTCTTTCCTAAAGGCATGAACCTCTTTATCCGTCTAGTTATGGGTTAAATAGTATCACTGCTGTTCTTTAACAGCGATATCTTCGGCATTAAGTCATCCACAAAGGTTGATATGCCATCAAACAGAGAAACCAAACCAAATTAAAGGATGTAGGAATGATGTAACGGTTATCGTTGTACGAAATGGACTTGACGAACCAAGTTCTAATCCTGATCGAAGCAATTTGTGTTTTACTTTGTGCTTAGGCCAATGGGACAAGTATTATGTAATGGCTACTCTTCTCGAATGTGGTGAACGTTCGGGAAGAGTGATTAACAGATAGCAGATCAAAATTGACAGCAACAGAATAGTAGTGAAAAGATAGGAGTGTTGACCCCAGATACATTCGGCAATACCATACCAAGTGCTCGAATTAGGGTGTAACACTGACAAAATGGAGGCCATCTACAAGATTAAGAAAATGGAGGCCATCTACAAGATATCATTTTTCACCGCTAAAAAATTCTTGGACTTTGTTTTATTACTCAAAAGAGTAAATGATTTTTTAAGCAATTCAGTTTTGTTTTGTTTCATTTCATTGTTTTACTTGTTATTTTAAGGGGGGTGTTAGTTTCTCTGGGGCAACCTTGATAAGTAAACCAAATCATTCAATTAATTAATGGAGGTGGGTTTGAGAGAATTTGGACTGGATAAAGCGTTGGGTTGAAAAGTGCTTCTGAGTGAAATTATCTGGAGGTTGCAGGTTCAATCCATATACAGGTAAGAATAATATGGAATACTTACTATAGCTTAACACCTGTACCCAGTCGTGGTCAACGGAATAAAAACAGTCTGTCCCCGTGGATTAAATAAAGAGTTCAGTTCGAGGTTCTGTGAAGGCTACCAAGTTCAATATGAAACACCTGAAGAAGGCAGAAACACGTATCGACCGAAACGTTTTGAGTATAGCAATAAAGATGAAGACAATAGTCCAAATATTCTAAGTGATAAAACTTACGTTCTTTATGGGATAAGTTCTGAAATGTTGATAAAAGCTTAATAAACAATCGATTTTCGGTAGAATTTAGAAGTTGAATTAAAATTTATATTAAGATTTTTATAATGTATTATAACCTACCTCTATAAAATGGTAATGTTAACAAACCCTTTGTAAGTCGTCTTTACGTTTTTTTGTCTTGGCCAGGTCGATGGGGCTTAGAATATGCCGACTGTATCTCCTGAAGTGGAATAAGACACCCAAAAAGAATGAAAGGAGTGTCGTGGTTGATTTATTGACAGATTTTAATAGGATCTTTGTATCCCAAAGGGTTAGGAAATCGTGTTTATTGTATATATACATTTTTCGTGTAGTTTCTAAAGAGTCTTTTACCACGGTTAAAAAACATCAAGAACTCCTATCTAATACAAATAATTTTTACCCAAACCAAGAGATTTGACCTTAACAGATACTACAACTCTGATTCAAAGTGGACATGAGAGTAATGGCAATAAAGGAGTACTCTAAACTCCCTAGAAATCTAGCCCTAGAGCTTCACCACCAGATGCTATATAGAGTCATACTCAGGATACCCCATTTAAGAGGGGTTGTATTTTATCCTGGGTATGACACTAAAACTACAATATTTCTTTGAACATTGGCTTCTAACTCCCCTATCGACTGGGGCAGTAGAATACGCCGACTGCACCCTCTGCAGTGAGAAAAGACCCCCACTCCAAAGAGTGTTTTGGTTATGACACGAAATTTTTATCTGATACTGAGCCTCCAGTCTTGGAGCTTTGGGTAATGTGAAGTACCTCTTAATTGCCATTACTCCCAGGTCCACTCTCACCCAGATTGGTCGTATGTTTAGGTCCCATTTATGGGTCAAATGGGCCTCTGGTGGTGTAATGGTTAGCAAGCTCGACTAGCAAACCTACACGAGTGAGTTCGTGTCTCATTGGATGCCCCTTTCATATGGCCTTGTGCCACATCTAAGCAAAAAGCTTAGTAAATTTCCATTTATGGGTCAAATAGAACTGATCCATTATTTATTTAGGAGTATAATTATTTTATTGTTATAATTTATTTAAGAGTCTGAATTATTATCATTTATGTACTCATTAGGAGTTTTCACATCAGCTTCAGCTGATTGTCTTTCACTGGAGCCTGGGTGACATCAAGTCTCCTTAAGTCTCCAGGACTCTTCTCCGTATTCTGGCCGCTCTCAATAGTGCTGTAGTTTGGATGGTCTCCACCCGTCCTCCAACCTCCAAGTCCTCCAGTCCATTTAGTAATCCTTTAGTTACTGTACCAAAAGCACTAATCACGATTGGCATAATTGTCACCTTCATATTCCAGAGTTTTTTCAATTCCCTAGCAAGGTCGAGGTACTTATCCTTCTTTTCACATTCTTTCAGTTTTATTCTGTGGTCAGCCGGGACTGCCAAGTTCACAATTTTGCAAATTCTCTTTGTTTTTTTTTTCTTTTTTTTTTGTTTTTTTTTTTTTTTTTTGTTAATTATTATAAGGTCTCGTCTTCTGGCAGAGAATAGGTTATCCGTTTGTAGTCCGATTATTATTTATTATTTATTTAGGAGTATTATTATTATTAGTTATTGGAAACCGTACAGCAGTGTACAAATCATGTTTTACGTAGGAATGCACTTAGTGGGTAGAATATTCGCCAATGGCACGGGAGACCGGGGTTCAATCCCAGGTCGAGTCATACCAAAGACACAAAAAAAGGTACTCGATGCTTCCTTGCTTAACACTCGGCATTATAAAGTATGGATCAAGGATAAAGTGGAGCAATCCAGAGAAAGCAGTAGCGCCCTCCTCTATACCTCGGTGTAGTAGCTATTGAAAAGGGAGCCTTCAGGTCACCCTCGACTAAAGTTGCCAACTTTTACTTTTACATAATAAATAGAATTACTAATGTTAAACAGCAATACTTGAAACCATTTAACTATGTGCAAGCAAATGATTAATATTAAACAGAATTATTAGTGATAGATAAGAACACATGAAACTGTGTGCAATGAACTCCAAAAACTCGTTTAGAAATAAAGTTACCAACAAGCTATTCGCTAACAAATCATATATATATAATAACGCTTTACAAAAACACGTAAGCAATAATTCCCTCACCTTATATATATATATTTTTTAATATATATATATGTATATATATATATATAAGGTGAGGGAATTATTGCTTACGTGTTTTTGTAAAGCGTTATTATAGCTTTAGCAATTTCTTTGAGAAGACCATACGCGTATAGTATTTGCTCCATTTTTCCTCTGAGTATGGAATCGAATGACTCGGAGAAATCTACGAACAGTAAAGTTGCTTCGAGATTCTTTGCTCGTTCCTCATCGATGATTCAACGGATTGTTAGAATTTGTGAAGTTGTGAAGCTATTTCTGTAATATAATAGCCGAGGGATTTCGGTTCATGCCTTTGAGTTTAGTTAGGCTGAGAACCTTTCGGCTCAGCACATGGGTTAGTTGGGTGCAACATTGAGGCAGGTGTTAACGCGGGCGCGCACGGGCGGATGGAGGTGTCACTCAGATGTCACAATACTCCGAGACAAAACGGGTGACGGAGTGCGAGTGACGTCACGCACCGGAAGCGCGCAGAGGTTTGTGGAGATTTGAAGAAAGTTAGAGAGTTGAGATTAGACACTGGACGAAGACGGTCGACTTTTGGAGCTCGCAGACGCGAGGCGAACTTGCACCCTATGGGGGCCGCTAGAGATGGGGGCCAAATGAATAAGACAGCATAGAAGATTGTGTCTCTCCTCCTTACGCCGAAACCTTTAACTCAAAGTTAAAAAAAAGGTTTCGTACCTGAACAAGAAGTCGTTACGTGTTTTCGAATTTCGAGATTCCTATGTTCGTTATATATTCTATCGTTATGAACATTATATGTCCATTTCGCACATAGCGTTAATTGTGAATATGGTACATTTCTTCAAAAGCTGTTCTGATTTTTCTGAAGAATTTTCTCTATTTCCCGTCTGACACGATTGAGAAGAAGAATATTATAAAACTTAGCAGCTACAGCAGTTTGAGTTATGGCTCTGTAGTTCTTAGTTATTCTGCGGTCGCCTTTCTTGAGGAAGAGAAGGATGCAACCTTTCGTCCTTTTCTCTATTCAGACTTCTTCGACATCGTCACTGGAGTCTTGCAAGGAGATACATTAGCACCATATTTGTTTATATTCTGCCTTGATTACGTACCTCAAACATCTATTGATCTAATAAAAGAAAATTGTTTCATATTGAAAAAGGCAAAAAGCAGGCGATATCCTGCAAAAATCATGACTGACGCAGACTACACTGTTATCTAACCCTGGCAGAATGCCTACTGTATAGCCTTAAGGAAGCAGGAGGAGGCATTGACTTCTACATAAATGGAAATAAAATAAAGTACATGTGCTATAAACAAACTGGCGACATCCCCACACTAGACTGAACCTCTCTGAATCTAGTAGACAAATTCATCTACCTAGGAAACAGCGTCTCATCAACCGAAAAAGACATCGACACACGACTAACGAAAGCATGGACAGCTATCAATAGGCTCTCGATCATATGGAAATCAGACCTGACCGATAAAATGAAACGCTGTTTCTTCCAGGCTGCGGTCGTATCGATACTGCTATATGGATGCACTGCATGGACGCTAACTAAACGGCTGGAGAAGAAACTAGACGGCAATTACACAAGAATGTTGAGAGCAATATTGAACAAGTCCTGGCGGCAACACCCCTCAAGACACCAACTATACGGCCACCTGCCTCCCATCACGAAAGCTATCCAAGTCAGACAAACCAGACATGCAGGACACTGCTGGAGTAGCGGAGACGAGCTCATAAGTGATGTACTCCTATGGACCCCCACATATGACCGAGCAAAAGCAGGACGACCAGCTCGAACATACATACAGCAGCTATGTGATGATACGGGATGTAGCCCTGAAGACTTGCCAGAGGCGATGAATGATAGGGAGAAGTGGCGAGAGAGGGTCAGGGATATCCGTGCTAGCGGCATGACATGATGATAATGATGACATGTGTTTTAAATAAAAAGGAGTTATCTACACTCAAAGGGGCAAGCCTCTAAAGTTAGTAAACCAGTTCACATAACTCATTGGTAATATCTCATCTACCGAAAATAATGTGGAAATATGGAAATCTAATCTATCCGATAAAATAAAACAGAATTCTTACGAAACTGTGGCTGCATCCGTACGACTATATGGATCCACCACACAGACACTAACAAAACGCATAGAGGAAAAACTGGATGCTACATTTTTTAAGTAGAAGAATTATATAGTGAATTGAATTACCATGACCAGAAAATCCGTTTAACACTTACGCACGTCATACGGAAACATTGGACAACTGTTTCGACCTTATTAGGTCTCATCAGCAGTGTATACCGTGATCTCCATAACTGGAGATCGAACCAGCGACCTCAGATTGCAGAGCCGAAACTCTACAACTAACTGAGCCTGAGTCCTTATCGTTATAGAGTTTCGGCTCTGCAAACTGTGGTCGTTGGTTCGATTTCCAGTGATGTGTTGTATACTCACATAATAAATATGCTTATATACACATATACATATATATATATGCTGAATGGATCACAACCTCACAAAGATAAAGGACGAGCGAAGACTTCTTTATAAAAGTATACCTCTCACTTTATTGTAAGGGTTCGAAAAGGGTTACTCAGAGTTTTACTGTGAGAGGGGGCTGGAGACCGAACAGAACTGCAATATATTGACCCCCACTCTCATGGCCGTCAGCGTTGTGCCTTTCTCGTTCCCCAGGGCTGCTCAACCGGAGGCCCAGAGGCTCAGCTTTCTGCTGAGAGCTGGCTTTCTCTACCCCATTTTATCAGCAACTTCTCTGGACCCCAACCCTTCGGCCTGGTGTGGCTTTCCCTACCGCATCTCGTCTATAACTCCAACTGTCTGACTTCTGTCTTGACTGAGTTATATAATAGTTCAACACCAACTCAATCGCCCACTCAATCTTTGGAATGGCATGTTTGATCATCATCAAGCGGAAATAACTGACATGCAGTTCACAGGTCACTCTCTTCCGGTGCATCACTCTGAAGTGGGACCTTCACCTTGTCCCATATTATCAGCCGAGCTCACCAGCGCGATTTCCTCTCATAACTGTCATTGGAATGTGTCACTTCCTTCCGGTGCATCACTTTGAATGGCATTTTTGGCCGGGTCGAAGGTCAAAATACAACAGATGGCGATCACGGTATACACTGCTGATGAGACCTAATAAAGTCGAAACAGCTGTCCAATGTTTCCGTATGACGAGATGCAAACTACACAAGAAGGCTGCATGTTGGTTTAAACTAATCCTAGAAGCAACATCCCACTAACAGCAGCTATATGGCCACCTGCTTCCCATCTCACAAACCATTCAAATAAGGCAAGCAAGACATGCGAGGCACTGTTGGAGAAGCAAGAAGAAACTCATGAGCGACGTTCTGTAATGGACTCCTACACAGGGACGTGCCAGTGTTGGCCGACTTGCGAAAACTTACTAACATCCGTTCTGTATTGACACAAGATGATAGGGATGGATGGCAAGAAAGAATCAACGGAATCCCGTGCTGTCAGCGTGGCTTGATAATGATGATGAATTTAAACATTAATTATTATATCATAAAATATATACTATATATAAGATATATAATATATATATACAATGTATATAAGATATATATATAATAAATATTGATATTCGCCAAGAGGGTAAAGTGCTCACCAGTGGTCTGGTAGACCGTTGTTCAATCCCAGGTCGAGTCATACCAAAGACTTTTAAAAAATAGTACTTGATACCTCCTTGCTTAACACTCAGCATTATAAGGTACGTATCAAGGGTAAAGTGGAGCATTCCAGGGAAAGGAGTAGTGCCCTCCCCTACACCTTGGTGTAGTAGCTATTGAAAGGGGAGCTTTCGGGTCGCCCTCGACTACAGTCACCGCCGCTAGCGTAATGCAAAGCTCTTCGAAAGAATTGAGCACTCTGGTAGCTGATAGGGTATAAAAAATGTAAACAAACGGCTGCTGCTGCTGTTGCTAAATAAATACCTTAAAAATTCCCTTAGCCAACGTGGTCCGCTTGGTGGTCGAGAGGTCTGAAACTTAGTCTAACGTACAGTTGGACGGATTTCGATCTCGGTTTCGAACGTCCTGCGTGTCTAGCCACACTGTCTGTGGATGACAATATATATATATATATTAGGGTAGGTTGATTTTTCACTTTTCTAAAAATATTAAAAAATCTCACTTACCGAAAGTTGTGTATGGACCTATTAAATACTCATACAAAAAATTAGATCAAATAGTTCAACGGTTTTTTGAGCATTTGGTATCAAAGATTGTAAACAAAAACATACTAAAAATTCCTTGTTTTTGCAAGATTTGGATTGAATATTAGTGTGAATACCAAATAATATTAGTATTTAAATCAGGGAATGTCCTTTTATTTTATAAAAATGATATTAATTAAAAAAAATGATGACTAATCTTCAATTTGAAAATCTGCACACACACTTAATATTTGCTTCTATAAACTGCTTTTTTTTTTTTTTTAAGCAATAATATTTGAATATCTAAAAAATTGATTTTTTTCCGGTTATAAGTGAAAATATAACAAACAAAAAATAAGGAAAAACAAACTCTATTTTAATAGAGCTTAATATATTGAGTCAAATTGCTCCCTTTAAGAGCCCTTAGACATAAATGCTGTTCTCAATTTCTGACTCAAAACTCTGGCTGTTATGTGTTGATGCCTTGCTTCAAAACCATATACAGTTTGTAAAGCTTCCGTTGTTAATTTGACTGCCCATTCCATGGCCTGAGAATGTGAGGGCAAATCTGGCAAGTCAAGCTTGGTTTCATTTAACAATGATTCTCGAAGTTCAAATTCAGAAAAATCTTTCATCATTGGTTGTTCATAATGTTAACTCTATTAATTGTGTCCAATGTGTGGCATTAAAATTAATAGTTGGTATTCTTTTTAACCTTTTCCTGGTTGACTCGCCACTCCTGAAAGAATATAAAAATTAATTAATTGAATTATTAAAAAATTCAAATCTTAACAGCTTTAATAATTATGGTGAAATTAGATAAAATCTTTAAAAATGATTCTTTAAATTGGAATAATTGAGTCAGTGATATATGAATAAATATTTACTTACCTAATGGCCAAAATTCTTTTTAAATCTTCTCTTACTTCAACTTCCTCTGATTTGACCATGGAATATAGAAGGTTTTCTAGCAGTAAGCAAAATGTATTACCTTGTATATTTCTTAATGCTATCTGTTGGATTTCATGAGGCTGCTCTTTATTTCTCTGGATCATATTAAAAATGTGCAATTGCTGAATGTGGAATTTATTATTTCTTTTAATTTCAAACCAACAACTGGCATACACATTTACGATAAAATTTATTAATCTGTGGAGTTTTGTTTTGAGCCTTTGTGGGTATGTACCACGTATCCATAAACCCATGAGCCTGATGGCCAAAGTTCACCATCTTGCCTGGTTTAAAGGACCAATTTTCCGGGAGGCATATCTAGAGTCAACCTTACTTATAGAAATGCCTACTGCATATTCATACGGGAGTCTTTGGTCACAACTGAGATCATGTATTTCATCAATTTTCAAAATTGAATCCAGAGGTCTGCTAATAGTGGAAAATGATATTTGGGGTAAATCATGGCAATCCTTTGAGCATAATTTCCCCAAGGGATCACTGAATGCTGTAAGGCCTTTTGCGCAACCATCTATATTTTTAAAAAGGGCTCTGAAATTATTATGGTGCAGTGAGGAACCAATTGTGTGAAGATTTAAAAAAGATTTTTTTTTCTAAAATTGCAACGATTCCACCTTCACAACCTGTGTTGGCATTAGTGTTGTCAACAAGGATAGCCTTGATAGTGCTCTCACTGCAAAACATCCACCACTTGCTCTGCATGAACAGCACCTGTTGCACCAATGTTAGGAAGGACTCTGTGTGTCAGATATTTACTTTCATATGGTGTCTCCTTTGTAAAAGTTAAATGGCATTCTGGTCCCTTAGTTTTTTTTCATAGTTTTCTGTCCATTTTCCTCCACAAATTTCCTTATACAGCAATGTGTCTTTATCCATTTTCCCATCAACTGCAATACATATAAGATTTTCCATACTTTGATTATGTTTTTGTTGGGCAGTTGTTTTCCTTTTAGTCTTTGCCCTGTCAACTTTACATTTATCGATAATAATATCGTTTATATTAATACTGGGGATAAGAAGGCCAATAGCCTTCAAATCCAAGAGCAAGGCATTGGCAAGGCTGGCTCCAAGATTAGGAGATATGTCTTACCTGACTAACTGGGGGGCATATATTGGAAATTTGATAAGGCTATAAGGCCCTTTTGGATGACTCTTTGGCTGCAAATATTCTTCTTCTGGTTCTTCACTTGGAGAAGATGAGTAGGATCGGGAAGAAATATTACCCAGGAGATTTGATATTGAAGCTGTTGGTGTTGAATGTAACCAATCTCTTTCCTTTTTACTTTTTTTATAGCACTTTTATCTACCGTATCTAGCTCATAAACAGTTTTTTTAATGAATAAACTCTAACTTTAAGAATATAAACAAATCAGAATAATAATAATAATATAAGTTGTATTTTTAGTAATTAAGTCTATTTTAATGATAAATACAAGAGATATTCGTGATAATTAAAATCGTAAACAGTAAAAAATCGTTTTGTGGGAGGTAATTTCATCGGGTGAATACCATAAAAAATATATAATAAATTAAACGGCATATGTAAATAGTTATTCGTATATTAAATTAAATATTATAGTGATTTTACTCCTTTTTAATTTTCATATTTTCATTTATTTTCTAAGGAAAAGGAATACTAAACTTAAAAATATTTATTCCAAAGTGTATTGTATTATTTTATTTTTGTTAAAACTCGGGTTTTATTTAAGCGACGCTTGTTGCCGGTGACACCTATATCGTGATAAAAATCCCAATTTATTAGGTCTTTAAGTTTGATTGCTCAAATAAATACAAATTTCTTGTGGTAACTTTTGACATTATTTTGCAACTTCCTTTGAGTGCCTTTTTTTACAGTTCCAAAATCCACCTACCCTAATATATATATATATATACATATATTGAAATGATAGATTGTGGTGAATCTGACAGTAAGATAGAAATATGTTGAAGGTTGGATAAATCAAATACTTAACACAGGTTTAGTAATATCCGCGATATTTCGTTCTTTATTCCAAGAACTTTTGCAGGCTGAATTATTTTCTGAGTTTTTCTATATATAAGTAAATGGGGAACATGATTAAATGACGGAAAGGATAAAAAGTGTAACAAGAAGAAGGAGGAGGTTTAGAGTCAAATGTATCAGGTTTCATTAGAGGTTTGTGATCGTATGAAAGTGGAAATGATTCTAGTGAGCTGACAGGAAAGAAATAGAGAAAGAGATAGATTGGGTTGGCATATCCTGTGTTATCAAAGACATTGAATATAATGTGATATCTAGGTAGAAAGGGAGGAAAGAGAAAGTGGTAAAAAAAGTATGGCGGTAGAGTGAAAAGAAAGTCCTTTTTTTTAATATATTATATATATAATATATATTATATATTATGTATATAAGATATATATATATTATATATAATAATAATATATATAATGTTAAATACATATTGTATAATGAAATAGAATATACATGTGTGTAACCGGTCCATGGGTCTAGTAGGTAGAGTGTTCGCCAATCCCAGGTCGAGTCATACCAAAGACGCAAAAAATGGTACTTGATGCCACTTTGCTTAACGCTCAGCATTATAGAGTATCAAGAGTAAAGTGAAGCAATCTATGGAAATGAATAGCACTCTCCCCTATAGCTTGATGTAGTAGCCATTGAAAAGGGAGCCTTCAGGTTGCTTTCGACAATGGTCACCAACTTTACTTACTTATAGGCTCAAACAATGACTGATGTTTGTACAGCACCATTGCTTCCAACAAAACCTTCATGAGATGACGATTGTGTGTTCGGGAATGATTTCGAGGCCAAAGCACCAATATATATATATATATATATATATATATATATATGATTTAACATTTAATAGCCAACAAAAGTTCATGTGCTATAAAACAACAACTGACCAGTTAGTTTCAATTAATTGGGACCTTGCTACTACTTCAGCTACCACACGAACACGATGTATAAATATGACAGAATTTATAAAAATATATATAAATATGACAGAATTTATAAAAATATATATAAATATGACAGAATTTATAAAAATCCTCTATGACTCATGAACGTTATAACGATAACCTACTTTTCATGACACTTTCCACAGAGATTTCGCACGATTTTAATTCCACCTATATCTAATCAATTTGTTAGTCGAGTAAGTCTTTGCTTGGTTTTGTTTTGACAATGGAAACATGTACCAAATTTTTTGTCTTATCATTAAGGTGAAATGTTTAAACAATTTCTTTTCATTTGTTTTCCATTTCTCAATGTTGAGATGTGTGACGTTTTAGGTTCAAAAACCTAAGTTAACCAAAGATGAGTCTTCTTAGTACTTCGATGGGTGAGTGCTCTGGAACCGTAAAGCAGAGAATTATGTGTTAGACAAAGGACAACCAAGTAAATTCTTCACTTAAGTTAAGCAGCGATGAACCTTTTCAGTACTTAAATGGGTGACCACTCAGGTGCAGTTAGCAATATAAGGCCTACGTATTATGCTTGGCAAAGTCTTTCAAATTCTTTATCGAAAATAAACAAGGTTGAGCTAATCGATAAAATTAATATGTCCCGCTAAATCAAGCGCATTGACAAGCATGGAGAGGTTATTGAAAATACCGATAATTAATGTGGAAAATAAATTATTTCTTTGCTATTAAGCAACGAACTTTAACTTATTGATATGAATAAGAGCTGCTGTCAAAACTTTGCCTCAAAAAAAGTGTGACGTTACCCCCTCGGCCCCACGAATACGTCAACTTCTTCGAACCATTTCACTTTACGGCCGGTGATCAACTAGTGGTCCCAGTAGGGGCATCGCACGTTTCCTTACCGCTACAAGGAATACAATAAAGGGAGTGGGAGAAAAAGAACAAACGAACAATATGCTTGGGTCAATTCAAGCGCAAGAAGGGAGTTATGCAACACTGCATTTCCTGTGTGCATATGTAGACTAACGCTAGCGTGGATTCTAGCGAAAATTCTACAACGCTACTAGGAATCCCAACCTATCCTGACCGGTCTTCCTCACTGTGGCTGGACCCTATCTCATGCCGACTGGTCTCTCTGCTGTCTCGTGTCGACTGGTCACACGCGTCACTCTTCGCCAACTGGTTCCTCGAGCTCCTTTGTCCAACACTATGACCGGCGTTCCCTTTCTACTTCCGGTCACTCGAGATCTCGAGCCCAAAACCCTTTGTCTGGTTTTGCGCCAAAACAGACAAAGGGAACGTCTGCTTGGCGGATCACCTACATAGTGTTACAAAAGATTCGAGGTGCGTCTTCGCGGCGAAGTGGTTAAAGTGCCGGACTACGACATCGCAGGAAGCAAGTTCGGACTCCAGTCATGCTATAGCATTCACTTTCGGATTAATACTCTTCAGAACGGTGTAAAGCCCCTTATTTCCTACCAATTGGTTAAATGGAACCGCAACTGAACTTCTACAATGATGTTTTTGTCATTATATAAACCACGATGGTTGATATGCAATTTAATAAAGGAACCAAACCAAAAAAGATCCAGCAATTTCTTTCTGCTAAAAGTACAAAAAGTCTGTGAATTAGCAAATGTTTATTATATTACTCATTGCGAGGTTTTCACTCCAGCGTTAGCTGATGATCTTTCACTGGAGTCCGAGTGATAGCAAGTCTCCAGGACTCTTCTCAGTATTTTTGATTATTCTTATGTGAGTTTTCTCACCAGAGTTAGCTGATAGTCTTTCACTGGAGACTGAGTGACCGCAAGTCTAATAAAGTCTCCAGGACTCTTCTCAGTATTCTGGCTGATCTTAACAAAGCTTGAATGGTTCCGGCTCTACTTCCGATTTCCAACTCTTCTTGCCCGCTCACCAAGCCTTTGGGAACGTTCTAAGGACGCCAATTTCCAAGTGGTATCACCGTCACTTTCATGTTCCATAGCTTTTATTGTTCCTTACGAGTTTTTCATACCAGCATCATCAGATGGCGTTTCACTGAAATCTGAGTACTCTACCCACAAGGTGCATTCCTACGTAAAACATGATTTGCACTCTGCGGTACAATTTCCAGTAACTAATAATAATAATAATACTCCTAAATAAATAATAAATAATAATGGGACTACAAACGGATCACCTAATCTCGACCAGAAGACAAGTCTCCTCAGGCCTCCAGGACCCTTCTCAGTATTTATTATTATCATTATTTTGTGCGTTCTTCATACCAGCGTTAGCTGATGGTCTTTCACTTGAGTCTGAGTGACACCAATTCTCTTCAACTCTGCTGTACTCTTCTCAGTATTCTGGTTGATCTTAACAATGCTGGTTGAATGGTTTCATTCGTCCTTCAATTGCTGTCTCTTCCAGCCTCTTCACCACGCCTTTGGGGATCGTTCCGAGCGCGCTAATTATAACTGGTATTACCGTTATTTTCATGTTCTATAGTTCACATCTGTACTTTATTCTTCGTACTGTTTTTGTTGTCAGTGTAGTTGTTGTGCATTAAAAGTTTTCCGAGGCTTATTTCATGTTCTCTTCTAAAGAAAATGGTTTCACTATATTATTATCATAGTTATACGAGTTTTTCGCGCTAGTTTTTGCTGTTGGTTTATTAAAGTCCGAGTAATAGTAAGTCTTCTTGAGTCTCCAGGACTTCCTCCAGTATTCTTGCTGATCTTATTGTCGTTTCGATAGTCGCGATTCTTCATCTGATTTCCACAAACTCCAGTTTCTTTTCCAATCCTTTATGGACTATTCCAAGTGCACCAACTACAATTGGTATCATCGACACCTTCACGTTCCACAGTTTTTTTCAGCACTCTGCCAATATCCAAATATTTGTCTATAATTTCGTTTTCTTTCATTTTCACTCAGTATTCAGCAGGAGCAGTAAAATCCACCAGATGATTAATTCATTTTTTTTCTTGTTGATAAAACTAGGTTTTGCCTTCTGGCCAGGATTGGGTGATCCGTTTATTTCCCAAAATCTCAGGGAATTTTATAAGTCTAGGACGGATTCTGGTTTGTACATATACCGTTTGGTTGTATGGTCAAATGTGGAGAAAAAGACGAGGCAGTTGATTATATCAGCGAAGTTGCAAACTGGTGCATTTGAGATACAGGACTAGATACGATTAGAATTTTATCAGTAGTAGTAGTAGTAGTATTTACTTGTCAGTTTTATCTTCAATTTCTTACAATACTTCATAGGGTCTTCACCTTTCTCTGGGTCTTTACCTTTCTCAAGATTGCTCCACTTTATCCTTGATCTGTACCTTATAATGCTGAGTGTAAAGCAAGGAGGCATCAAGTACCCTTTTTTGAGTCTTTGGTATGACTCGACCTGAGATTGAACCCCGGTTCCCGGGCCATTGGCGACACTACGCACTACTGATAGTTTTAAAGTGCCACATTTTTTTTTTTTTTTTTTTTTTCAATTTCTATTTCTCGGTGGTGGGGTCCTCGAGGTGTAATGGTTAAAATGATGGACTACGTAAAACATGGTTTTCACTCTGCTGTACGGTTTCCAGTAACTAATAATAATAATAATAATACTCCTAAATAAATAATAAATCATAATGGGACTACAAACAGATCACCTAATCTCGACCAGAAGACCAGATCTTATAATAATAAACAAAAAAAAAAAAGAAAAAAAGAGAAATTGTAAAATTGTGGACTTTGCTGTCCCGGCTGACCATCGAATAACACTGAAGAACGGAAGGTAATGTTTACGTGTATTCTAAGTATTTATATTTTTGCTGCCTCTTTCGTGTGATATTTTTCAGTCTCATTGATTGTACTCTTATTAGAAGATGAGCAGTTCCGAAAAGTGCATTTTTTTTTTATTCCATATAAACTGGGGACTGCTAGATATCGTATTAATGTGTTCATCTTTACCTTCCTTGATCAGTGCCCAGTCGACTGGGGCTGTAGAATACACTGACTGCATCTCTGCAGAGTAAGACCCCCCGCCCAAACGAGTGTCCTGATTATGACATTACATAATCTGATGGTAAGGTTCCAGTGATGCTGGAGCTTTGGGGAAAGCAGAGCACCTCTTCATTACCATCGCTCCCAGGTCCACTCTCGCCAGAAGTGGTAGCACCTGATTGGGTCCAATCTATGGGTTAAATAGATCTAAACTGTGTACTTATGCTAAACTGAATTGCTTGAAATAGAACTGCTAATTTGTATAAAAATGGATTTGGCATTAAATAACCTACAAAGGTTGATATGCCATAAAACCCCAACAACCAACCAACCTTTCTTGATCAAACTCAGGGCTCTCACAATCCCAGGAACTATGATAGTTTTAAAGTGCCGCATTTTTTTTTTTTTTTTTTTTTCAATTTCTATTTCTCGGTGGTGGGGTCCTCGGGGTGTAATGGTTAAAATGATGGAATGCGGAATCGTAATTCATGAATTCGAACTTGAGTCGCGCTATTACGTTCACTTTCGGACAAATACCCTTGGGAAAGGTATGAACCCCCTTATCCTCCCAGCTATGGGTTAAATAGTACCACTAAAAAAAGGATGGGTTTGGCTTTAAATAACTCTAGAAGGTTGATATGCCATTAAACGAAGAAACCGAAACCGATCTATTTCCCGGTCATTGTATAATTTCTTTATATTCTTTGATATGCTATTATATTTTGATATGCTATTATATTTATATCATTCACAAATTATGTTTTTCTTTTTTAGTCCTTAGCTGGTCTATGGATCTTTATTTTTCTATCAGTTCGGATAGCAAAGTCCCAGAGAATATTGACTTCTTTTGCTTTTATTATTGATTCTGGTTGGCGTTAATACCATTTTTCACAATCCAATATTCCATAGTATTTACATACTTTTTTCCGGAATATAATGTCACAAAACAGAATATATGTATTACAACCAAACAGGCGACATTTCCACACAAGACGGAACCTCTTTGAAACTAGTAGACAAATTCACCTACCTAGGAAGCAGCGTCTCATCAACCGAAAAAGACATCGACACACGACTAACGAAAGCATGGTCAGCTATCGATAGGCTCTCGATCATATGGAAATCAGACCTGACCGATAAAATGAAACGCAGTTTCTTCCAGGCAGCGGTTGTATCGATACTGCTATATGGATGCACTACATGGACGCTAACAAAACGGCTGAAGAAGAAACTAGACGGCAATTACACAAGAATGTTGAGAGCAATATTGAACAAGTCCTGGCGGCAACACCCCACAAGACACCAACTATACGGCCACTTGCCTCCCATCACGAAAACTATACAAGTTAGACGAACCAGACACGCAGGACACTGTTGGAGAAGCAAGGACGAACTCATCAGTGATGTACTCCTATGGACCCCCGCATATGGCCATGCAAAAGCAGGACGACCAGCTCGAACATACATACAGCAGCTATGTGAGGATACGGGATGTAGCCCTGAAGACCCGCCAAAAGCGATGAATGATAGGGAGAAGTGGCAAGAGAGGGTCAGGTATATCCGTGCTAGCGGCACGACATGATGATGATAATGTCCAATTCTATCATGCCTTTCCTTACATTCTGTCGGTGTAAGCAGTGGGCAACCAAACACTAAGTGTCAATTGATTCATTTTCTGTTCACATATTAGGTTTTATCCGTTTTTATAATGTTTGCCTGATAGTTTCTAGTTGGTAAGCTCTGGTCCTGTATTGCTGTTATTAACCCCTCTGACTCAGACTTCAGTCCAGCACTTTTCAGCCATCGACTAGAACTTACTATATCTATAAGGGCATTTCTAATTCTTTGTGCTTATCGTTCAGCCGTTTTCTTAATTGATTTAGTGTTTTTGCCTCTTTTTGTGTTTTGACTGTATTATTATTATTATTATTATTATTATTATTATTATTATTATTATTATATTTTTGCGAATTTTTCACAGCAGAGTTTGAGAAACAGCAAGTCTCCTCAAGTCTTTTGAACTCTTCTTAGTATTTTAGCCGATCTTAACAATGCTGTAGCTTGGATGGTCTTGATTCGTCCTCCAATTTCCAACTTTTTCATCTTCCTTTCCGACTGTTCCAAGCGCACCAACTACGATTGGTCTCATCGTTACTTTCAAGTCCAATTGTTTTTAGTTCTCTGGCAAGGTCCAAGTATTATTCTTTTTTTTTTTTCCTTTCTTTATTATTTTTGTTGCTATTGGTGTTTTAGAAACAATTTAATTCAATGAAAATTTAATCCAAGCACAAATCGATGAAATGCCGCAAAATAGCAAGTGTAGGTTATATGATGATGAGGAGAAACTTTCTCCTCTCTACTGTAACAACCTATGGTACAATTAGTTGGTTTATTTGTTTATTTGGATTTTATGGGATATCAACTCTTGTAGGTTATTTAATGCCAAATACATTTTTCTTCAAACAAACAGTTCTATTTCAAGCAATTCAGTTTAGCATAAGTACACAGTTTAATTGTCAAAAACATTTCTATTTCAAGCTATTCAGTTTCGTCAAACAGTTCTAATTCAAACAATTTAGTTTTGTATAAGTATAGTTTTTGTTTACACTCAGTTAAATATCTAAACATTTCTATTTCAAACAATTTAGTTTAGCATAAGTACAGTTTCATTGTCAAAAACAGTTCTATTTCAAATAAATCAGTTTAGCACACAAAAACATTTCTATTTCAAACAATTCAGTTTAGCATTAGTACGCTGTTTACATGTCAAAACAGTTCTATTTCAAGCAGTTCAGTTTAGCATAAGTACGCAATTTATCTCTAATTGACCGTTAGATAGGACCCTATCATATGCTACTACTCCGGACAAGAGTGAACCCGGGAGCGATGGCAATAAAGGGGTGCACCGCATTTCTCAAAGGTCCAGTATTACTGGAACCTCACCATCAGATTGTTTAGTGTCACATCTAGGACACTCGTTTGTGGGTAGAGGGTCTTACTCCCCAGCAAAGATACAGTCGATGTATTCTACTGCTCCAGCTGGCTGTGCATGGTACAATCAATCAAATTTCAAAAGCTATTTGACTCCATTCTGGGTTAATCTATTCTTACCCCCACGTTATCTTGCTGATTTAACTTCTTGGATATGAAGGTTGTAAAGGAGTTATATGAAAGAAGAATGATAGTAAAAGATAGGAGATGAAGATATCTTTTATATTTTGCCTTTATTTCTGGGTTCAACAACCATTCAGTGGGTGAGGAAATTCTTCCTGAATACAAATGAAACGATTGAATCTCCCAGTCTAGGTGTTAAAATGTGTTAGTCATTCTTGGGTATATATGTCCAAATTTGGTATTTAAAGCGTTAACAACGTGTTAGACGCTTTTGGGAGATATGTCTAAATCCAGTACTTTCACTTGTAGTCATTAAGTCCGTTGTATGGTGTCTTAATTGTGATTCTGACGAGTTCATTTTTGGGTGTTTATAATCTTGGGTCGTTCATAAAAGAGGCAGCTTCAACCAGTGGAAAGGTTAGCCAACACGTCTTCTAGAGACGGACGCATAGTGCCTTCCACTACTAGCAAGAAAAATTTAGGTGTTGTCGCTCCGCTGGTCACTGCTGAAAGAGAACGAAATTCTTTCTTTTTTCGGGACTGTTCCTTTTCTTTGTGCATGCGTTCTTCCTCTTCCTGTTAGGGGCTTCTGCATATTTCTGCATATTTTTTTATAATTATTTTTTATTTAATTTCATTTCTTTTTTATTTTTCTATTTTCTACAAGTCTTTGGCACACTGCTGCATCATTCTTCTGCCATCAACTTATCCAGAAAACGTACCTCGTTCTATATAGACCCTAACCACTATAAAAATCACCTCTTATATCGTCTTAACCCTTTCACTACCAAGTAAGATTGAAATCTTTTAGCAATATTTGTTTAAATCTAGCCTTTTACAGATATGCTTCATCTTTAACCCTTTCACTGACAAGTCTGTTTTTTTTTTTGTTTCAGTGGGAGCGAAAGGGTTAAACCTAACCGAGGAACGGACGCACATGTTTGTCACAGGCAATATACCACATGCTACAAGACGTTCTTGTGTTAGTGAACATATTAAGATGGAATGAAGAGAACAAGAAGATATTTAAAATTCAGCACAAATTACCATTTAGAAGATAGTTCTAGGTTCAGTGGTTGGGGTGGAGGGAGAAATGTGCTGTCTATAACTTTTACCAAGATCTCTTTTCCTCTCTATCACACACACTAAGGTTAGGTGACGTAAATTTTGCCAAATACATTTCGCTGGCGCACGCCCAAAATCCTGCTAACCTCTATTCCCAAATAGTACCGCCTCATCTCATCCATTGCAAGTTGTATGCGGAATTCTTTGTAACACCACGTTCTGTACAGTCAAAGCAGTTGTTTTATTTTGGGTGGTTGGCTTGTCGTCATGTTTAGAGTATTGGGTTCGCCTTCTTGGCCGATGCGTCAGAGCAAGCAAAGTTTTCACAGATGAAACAATAAATGTGATCTTTCCTCCCTCTGCATTTACATCCACAAAAGAGAGAAGTGATTGGAGATAAGCAGAAATTGGTTAACGTATAAACAGCCCAATTCTGTTAGTAATGCTTGATCCCCGATTAGTGACAATCAAATGTCTTCCTGCTTTTCAGTGAATTCCTATAATAAAATCATTAGAAATACATTTAGATGGTTGCCTGGTTGATGTATTACGATATATGAGTCCTTCCATGTTATTTAATGCTGAATCCTGTTTAATAATATATATATATATATATATATATATATATATATACGTGTGTGTGTGTGTGTGCATGTGTTGGCAGATGTTTTATTTTAAAAATGCTTGCTTAAGTAACACTGACATTTTTGGTTTGCCTATTCTATCCTCGATCCTTTCAAGTTGCTGAAAGAGTTCTTTGAGTAAATAAATTGTATAGAATGAGTCTGGAAGGTGCCGTACGTTTCCCAAATGCTTTTAGCCTCATATAGAGCCATCTTTGACGGAGAAAATGATCAAATTAAATTACAGGTCATGTCTATGTATATGAAAGTATGAGAAAAAACGAGTGAAATGGGGAATTCACATTAATTAACTAGATTAATATATATATATATATATATATATATATATATATATATATATATATATAAGTCACTCATAATGTAATGGTTAATGTCTTAGGAAAGGTACGCGACTACCCGAGTTCAATTCCTGGACAAGATTGTTTGTATTTCACATGGTACTAATACCGTTGGAAAATATATGAAACCAACTATTCTCTCTTAAGCAGTCGATACATAGTTAGGCAGGCTGGGATCTTTAACCTTGAATGGCAAGCAGTCGAAGAGAAGGAAAACTCTGAATTCGAACTTCTTAAACTCCACTCAAAAAAATAAGCTTCTGTGGCATCCTGCTCGAGTGGAGGGGTTGTGTATATATATACATATACGTGGGGCATTCAATATGTTCCCAGACTTTTTTTTGTACTGGCATTTGAAATTGTTGTAGACTCTTGAAAATTCAGTATCTTATTGCTATACATCTTATGAGATGATGACCAATTTTCATGATTTCAGATTCAAATGAACAGCAACAGCAGGAATTCGAATACACGCTACTAAAGCCTTGTTGTCACAGCTGGTGAGTTTCAAAAATACAATCTGGACGTGATGACACTTTAGAAGAACGATATGCAATAAGATTCTGTTCTGGACTTGGAAAAAATGCCACAGAAACGTATGGAATGCTTCACACTGCTTTTGGAGCATCTTGCACGAATCGAGCATCAATTTTTGAGTGGCATAAGAGATTCAAGGAAGGCAGGGAGTCTGTGAGGGATGATGAGAGGTATGGGAGGAGTAAGGAAGTCAGAATACCACAATTGATTGACCAAAGTGTTAGGGTTAGGGTTACTATGTTTCGGTTTTAAGGGAGTTCAGGAAAAGATTCCTAGGGAAGAGGCCAGCACTCTTCAAATCGGGTCAGTGGTATTTCCACTATGACAATGCACCACCCCACAACTCCATCCTTGTCACAGACTATTTGACCAAGATGGGCATCAAGACAGTTCCTCAGCCTCCATATAGTCCAGACCTTCCCCCCTGTGACTTTTGGTTATTCCCTAAGCTCAAAGGCTATCGTTAAGAGACAATTGAGGAGATGAAAGCGGCTATGACGAAGGTCATTGGCACGCTCACACAAGAGGATTTCTATGGGGCCTTCCAGAATTTGTTGGAACGGCACAGCAAGTGGATTGCAGCCAAAGAAGATTACTTCGACGGGGACTTGAGTTTCATGTGTGTACTATCAATAAAAGTGCCCATACGAAATAAGTCTAGGAACTTATTTAATGATCATCGTATTTATATATATATACATATATATATATATATATATGATTTGTCAGCGAATACTTCGTTGGCAACTTTATTTTTAAACGGGTTGTTAGAGTTCATTTGTTTGCCCTCAGTTAAATGGTTTCAAGTATTCCTCTCTCTCACTAATAATTCTATTCAATCGTAACCATTTGTTCGCATACAGTCAAATGGTTTCAAGTATGGCTATTTACCATTAGTAATTCTACTAATCAAGTATCATGTAATATAAATAATACTAATCATTGTTCACACACAGTCAAATAGTACGGCTATTCACCATTAGTAATTCTCTTAATCAAGTATCATGTAATATAAATAATACTAATCATTTGTTCACACACTGTCAAATAGTACGGCTATTCACCATTAGTAATTCTCTTAATCAAGTATCATGTAATATAAATAATACTAATCTTTTGTTTGTACACAGTTAAATGGTTTCAAGCATTGCTATTTAACATCCATGTGATATAGATAATTTGCTCACAGCTGTATGGTTTCAATTAACCAATAATAATAATCCTTAATAAATGATTGAAAAGTTCTATTTGACCCATAGTTGGGACCCCAAAAGATACTACCACTCCAGTCAGAGTGGACCTGGAAGTAATGGCAATTCCCTAAAAGCTTCAGGACTAATGTTTCCCCTCAGATGGTTTAGTGTCATGTCCAGGACAAAAATAATAATCATATTTTTTCAATGGGTCCCGAATCTTAGAAACCAAAAGTATTAGAATCGTTAAAAATGAACTCGATGCGCTGAGTTCAAACTCCGGATGAGGCTGCTTGTGTTTCACTACGTGCTAATGTACCTGACAAAGACATGAATCCACTTCTCCCATCATCTATTCTGGGCTTTGGGTAAATTACAGAGCAAACTGGGCTCTTTAGCCTTGGTTTTGGAAACCAATCTGGCAGAAAGGGAAGAAGACTCTGAAATCAATGTGTGTCCCGAGGAGATCACTTTATGAGTCGTGGGTTGCGAAATGGTTATCGAAATGAATAGAAAGAAAGAAAGAAAGTGGAAGCATTGGGGTAGGAAATAAAAAAAAGGCTGAAAAAGAAAAGAGGAAAGAAAGACAAAAAAATGTAAAGAAATGAGGAAGATGATCTCTAGAAAAATGAAAAAAAGAAAGAGTTATTCTTGAAAACAATTAGAAGAAACTTAGTGGAAAAGAAATAATAAGAGTTCTAATTATGCGATTTATATTGCACAAAACAAAACTGCCCGGCTATTTACGCCCCGACTTCTAAATACGGTGCCTTTACAGACATAAGAAAAATAAGCGGTTGTATTAATATTTCGCCATTCATCACTTCCACTCACGAATACATTTGATATATTCCTATAACATAGATAACGTAACGGTTATCGTCGTTATTTTCTGTAAAGAAATAAACTTCACACTATGTGTTGTGGGTAGTGAAATGGTTATCGTCGTTGAACGTGGCAGTCGGGGAGCCGAGTTCAAATCCCGGACGAGGCTGCTTGTGTTTCACTTCGTGCTAATGCCTTTGGCAAAGATATGAATCTTCCCTCTTTTATCATCTATCTTCAGCTCAGGGTAAATTGAAGAGCAGACTAGGCTCTGTTGCCTGGGCCATGAAGCCAATCTCCGAGAAAGGAAACAAAACTTTGAATTTAAACCAAACTTCACCCTCGTAAGATGAAAAACGTGCCCTTCCCCAAAATTTATAAATTTATGGATTTTTATTTTTATTTTTATAGGATGAAAAAAATCATAAAAAATGACATGTGGAGTTTCAAACTGCGGTAAAAACTAATGAAATAACATTAAATTTATGGTTGGGCTGGGAATTTTTCATTGTTTGTTTGTTTTGGTTTTATGGCATATCAACTCTTGTAGGTTATTTAATGCCAAATACATTTTTATACAAACTGTTCTATTCAAAACAATTCAGTTTAGCATAAGTACACAGTTTAATTTTCAAAAGTATTTCTATTTCAAGCTATTCAGTTTAGTTAAACAGTTCTAATCCATTGCCCAGTCGGTTGGGGCTGTAGAATACGCTGACAGCTTCTCTGCAGAGGGGTAAGAACCCCCCAACGAGTGTCCTGGATATTACACTAAACAATCTGATGGTGAGGTTCCAGCAATGCTGGAGCTTTGGGGAATGCGGAGTACCCCTTCATTGCCATCGCTCCCAGGTCCACTCTGGCCCGGAGTGGTAGCACCTGATAGGGCCCTATCTATGGGTTAAATAGAACAGCATACTAATGCTAAACTGAATTGTTTGAATAAACTGGATAGCTTGAAATAAATGTTTTTGACAATTAAACCGTACTTACATTTAAACTGCGTGCTTATGCTTAACTGAATTATTTCAAATAGAACTGTTTTTCGACATTAAAACTGTATTTACACTTAACTGAATTGTTACATATAACTGCTTGAATAGTTTGAAATTGAAATTTTGACCATCAAACTGTGTACTTATGCTAAACTGAATTGTTTTAAAAAGAACAGACTATTTACATAAAAATGGATTTGGCGTTAAATAACCTACAAGAGTTGATATGCCATAAAACCCAAGAAACCAACCAATCACATTGAAACTGTACTTACACTAAACTGAATTTTTATATATAAGTGTTTGAATAAACTGAATAGTTTGAAACTAATGTTTTTGAAAATTAAACTATGTACTCATGCTAAACTGCAGTTTTAAAAAGAAGTAATTATTTACATAAAAATGGATTTGGTATTAAATAACCTACAAAGGTTGATAAGCCATAAAACCCAACCAACCAACCAATGAGTGTCCTTGATATGACACTAAACGATCTGATGGTGAGTAATGCTGGGGTTTTGGGGAATATGGAACACCCCTTCATTGCCATTGCTCCCAGGTCCTCTCTGGCCCGGTGTGGTAGCACCTGATAGGGCCCTATCTACAGGTTAAATATAACTAACGGCATACTTATGCTAAACTGAATTGTTTGATTTAACTGAATAGCTTAAAATAGAAATGATTTTGGCAATTAAACCGTACTTACATTTAAACTGCGTGCTTATGCTAAACTTAATTATTTCAAATAGAATTGTTTTTTTACTAAACTGAATTGTTTAACATAAAACTGTTTTGACAGTTAACTGTGCGTAAATAAAATCGGTAGTTATACTAAACTGAATAGTTTGAAATAGAAATGATCATTTGTATAAACATGGATTTGACATTAAATAACCTTCAAAGGTTGATATGCCATAAAATACCAGGCCACCCGGCCAGGCAAGTTCTAATCCAAATAATTTAGTTTAGTATAAGTATAATTTTGTTTACACACAGTTAATGTGTCAAAACAGTTTCAATGTCATTTTAGAATAAGTACGCTGTTTAAATGAAGTACGCAGTTCAAATGTCAAAACAGTTCTATTTCAAGCAATTTAGTTTAGCATAAGTACACGGTTTAGTTCTTTTTAGTTCTCGCATTCCCCAAAGCTCCAGCATTACTGGAACCTGACCATCAGATGGTTTAGTGTCATATCTAGGACACTCGTTGGGGGAGTCTTACCCCTCTACAGAGAAACAGTCGGTGTATTCTACTACCCCGACTGGGCAACGCGACCTTTTGACCAGTCTGTTGGGGCTGTAGAATACACCAACTGCTTCCCTACAGAGGGGTAACCCCGCCTCCCAACAAGTGTCCTGGATGTGACACTACACAATCGGATGTTAAGGTTCCAGTAATGCTGGAGTTTTAGGGAATGCGGAGTAACCCTTCATTGCTCATAGCTCCCAGGTCTACTCTGCCCCGGAGTGGTAGCACCTGATAAGGTCGTATCTTTTTTATTCAAATACAACTAAACTGTGTGCTAGTGCTAAACTGAATTGTTTGAAATAGAACTATTTTGACATTTAATTGTGTGTAAACAAAAATCTATACTTATACTAAACTGATTTTTTTTAAATAGTACTGTTTATAGGTATAAAAATGGATTTGGCATCAAATAACCTACAATGGTTGATGTGCCATAAAACCAAACCAAACCAAACCAAAAAATCTGGCAGGTCTTCAAGACGGCATCCTGTGTCTGTAGATGGTTGTTGTCGATAAGTTCTTGACGGTCGGCCAACACTTGCATGTCCATGTGAAGGGGTCCATAAGAGAACGTTGCTTATGAGTTTGTCCTTACTTTTCCAGCTGCATCCCGCATGTCTGTGTGTGTTATCTAGAGATGGGAAGTAAGTGTCTGTACAGCTGCTTTTTTGTGGAATGTTGCTTCCACGATTATATATATATATATATATATATATATATATATATATATATATATATATATATTCAGAATTATCCTGAAGATCCGTTTGGGGAAACCTGAGTTGGTAGTTTCTAGCTTTTTCAGATATTCTAGTTTTGCACAGCTTAGAGTATTGATATATCCGAACAAAATAATTTGCAAAAACAGTGATTTTCAGTTTTATCCAGAATTAATATGATTTCTTTACAAAAAAATGGTTGAAAAATCTTTTAAACTCAACAACAAAAATTATGTTTTTTTATCAACCTTAAAATTATATACGTTCTCATCATAATTTTTGCCTTAATTATTTTATTGATTATCATTATTCAACGAATAAATAAACAAATAAACAAATGGAGACATAAGGGAAATTAAACTAAGTTGGTTTCCCTTTTTTTTATATGATAATGTACTGAAATTTTTATAAAAATTAAATTAGATTTTCAGAGATTCTATTATTATTCATGGAATATCACATATTTTTTAAATAAACTTCCAAATAAGTTTTCAAAATAAACGTCCTACCTTTCTATTTTTGACTCAACTACCCCCCACTCTCTCTCTCTCTCTCTCTCTCTCTCTCTTCTCTCTCTCTCTCTCTCTCTCTCTCTCTCTCTCTCTCTTGTTCTTTTACCTTCATTTCTTCCTTCCTCCTGTCTGATGTGTTAGCATTACTTCCCCGTTCATCTCTTTCTTTCTTATAGTCTCTGTCACTGTCACTGTCTCTCTCTTCTTTTCTTTCTTTCTTTCCCCAATTCCATTTCATTAAAGCAGACGGTAAGCGTCTGCTGTATTAGCAGTATCTCTCTCTCTCTCTCTCTCTCTCTCTCTCTCTCTGATATGTAACATGTCCTTTTTCTTCCCTTTCCTTCCTTATAATCAAAACAGAATGGTCCATTATATCTGAGACGATGTCAAAGTGTAACATTCGAACGCATGCATTCATGTCTTATTGTATTACTATTCCAGATTTTGTTAGTATTCAAATGCATACGCAAAATAAGCTTGAAGAAAAAATGAATAAAAAAAGATGAAAAATAATGATTTATACTAATATCTAAAACAATATCATTAATAATATTGAAGAAACATATTCTTTAAAATTTATAAACGAAATAATTATTATTTGCTTCATTGATATCAATGGCATGTCAACCCATTATTTGCCTAGAGGTTTGGGAAGCATGTTCATTCTAGGTACATATTCCCATTTATTTTTGTTTTGATGGGCTTTATGGCATATCAACCAATATAGGTTATTTAGTGCCAAATCCTCTTCATACATATATATTAAATATATATGATTTGGTTTGGTTAGGTTTTATGGCATATCCATAATTGTAGATTGTTTAATGCCAAATCCCGTTTATGCATACATACAATATATATATATATATATATATATATATTTGTAAACACATTTTGTTGATAACATTTTTAAACAAGCCTGAGCTCATTTTTGCACACAGTTAAATGGTTTGAAGTATAGCTATTTAATACGAATTAATCTATTTACTATAAATCATTTGTTTGCACAGTTAAATGGTTTCAAGTATTGCTATGTAACAGTAACAATTTAACATCCATATTTACCAATCTCTCCGCTCGGGCAGGATATGACACAAGGTCAATTTTTTAAGCGGAGTTTAACAGGTTTGAATTCAGAGTTTTCCTTCTCCTAGACTTGTTGCCTCACCAAGGCTGAAGAACCCAGTCTGTCCTACTATTTACCCATAATAACAATTTAACATCAGTCATTTGTTTGCACACAATTAAACAGATATATATGACATGTAAGAGGTTTGTTTGGTTTGATTTGGTTTGGTTTTATGGCATATCAGCCATTGTCGGTTACTTAATACTAAATTCCGTTTATACATATATATTAAATATAAATGATTTGTTAACACATTTTGTTGATAACATTTTTAAACGGGCTTAACTCATTTTTTATACACAGTTAAATGGTCTCGTGTACTGCTATCAAATACGAATAATTCTATTTACAATTAATCCTATGTTTGCACATATTTAAATTGATATGGATGATATGTCAGAGATTAGTTTTTATTGTTAATGTTTCTACACAGTTAAATGGTTTCAGTTATTGCTTTCTAACATTTATAATTCTAAAAAGTAAGTAAAGTTGGCGACCGTAGTCGAGGGCGACCAGAAGGCTCCCTTTTCAATAGCTACTACACCATGGTGTAGGGGAGGGCGCTACTCCTTTCCCTGGATTGCTCCACTTCACCCTTGATAGTACCTTATATTGCTGAGTGTTAAGCAAGGAGGTATCAGGTACCATTTTTAAAGTCTGGTATGACACGACCTGGGATTGAACCCGGGTCTCCCGGACCATTGGCGTACACTCCACCCACTAGGCCAATGAGCCAGCCGAAATAATATTTATAATTCGATTCAATAGTAATCCTTTGTTCGTACATAGTGAAGTGGTTACAAGTATTTCTAATTTATTCTAATCATTCAATTCAACATTACTCATTTATTTGCACACGTAAATGGTTCCAAGTATTGTTATGTATCACAAACAATCCAATTAAAAATCTGTTACACACAGTTAAATGATCAAACAGTTCTATTTCTAACTATTCAATTTTGTATAAGTCATTTGTTTGCTCTCAATTTAGATGTCAAATAGTTCTATTTGACCCATTGATAGGACCCTCTTAGGTGCTACCAGTCCAAGCAAGAGTGGATTTGGGAGCAATGGAAATAAAGGAGTACTCATATTTCCCCAAAGTTCCGTCATTACTGGAGCCTCACCATCGGATGATTTTGAGTCCTATCCAGGACGCTAGTTGTGGTGGGGTCTTACCCCTCTGCAGAGATGCAGTTGGTGTATTCTACAGCCCTAGCCAACTGGGCTCATTTTTTGTATAGTTGTGTTGTTTGCACACAGTTGTATGATCTCAATTATTCTTATCTAAAACAAATAATCCAATTTACCAACCCCTCCGCTCGGGCAGGATATGACACAAGGTCAATTTTGAAGTGGAGTTTAACAGGTTTGAATTCAGAGTTTTCCTTCTCCTAGACTAGTTGCCTCACCTAGGCTGAAGAACGTAGTCTGTCCTACTATTTACCCATAGCTGGAGGGAGAATAATTGGATTCATACCTTTCCCAAGGGTATTAATACAATGTGAAATGCAATCAGTGTCGTTCAGGATTTGAACTCGTGTCGCCGTGTCCACTTCCTACGACGATAACCATTACACCACGGGCACCTATCTAAAACAAATAATTGACACTCTGTTGTACGGTTTCAAATAATCTTATCTAATACAAATGATTTATACACAATTATATGTTTTCGAGAAATGATTATTTGTTTGCACATAGCTATTTGGTTTTAAGTAACTAATACTAATATTCCCTAGTAAATAATTATAGCTTCAAGTAAATATTCTCAATGCAGATAATTTAAAGGGGGTTTCCTGTGGTGTAGTGGCTAATGTGCATGACTGCGCTATCGTAATAAACGAGTTCGAACTCTAGCCGTGCTATTTCGTTCATTTTCGGCCATTGGTCTTCTGGGTAGAGTGTTCGTCAATGACCCGGAAGATCGGGGTTCAATCGCAAGTTGAGTCATACCAAAGACTCAAAAAATGGTACTTGATATTTCCTTGCTTAACACTCAACCTTGTACATATCAAGGGTAAAGTGGAACAATCCAAGGAGAAGAGCAGCGTCCTCCGCTACATCTTGGTGTAGAAGCAATTGAAAATAGAGCTTTCAGGTCACCCTCGATTACGATCGGCCAACTTAACTTATGAAACCCATTATCCCCTCCATGTATGGGTTAAATATTAAGACTGATACGGTCCAATTCATGGGGTAAAAAGAACTAAACTGCATACCTATGCAAAACTAAATTGTTTGAAATGGAAATGTTTTTGTATGCTAAACAGAATTGTTTAAAATAGGAATGTTTTGATATTTAACTGTGTGTAAACAAAAACTATACATATACTTAACTGAATTGGTTGAATTAGAACTGTTTGACTAAACTGAATTGCTTTAAATAGAAGTGTTTTTACAATTAAACTGTGTACTTATGCTAAACTGAATTCTTTAAAATAAACCTGTTTATTTGTATAAAAATGGATTTGGCATTAAATAACCTACAAAGGTTGATATGCCATAAAACCCAAGCAAACAAACAAACAAACCCACGAAGACTGATATGACATTAAACAAAAAAATCAAACAAGATAGATAATTTACAGTTATATGGTATCAGGTATTTGGATCAGTTATATATAATTTTCCAGCAGATATATTTGACCCATAAATGGGACCCTAACAGATACTACCACCCCGGGCCTGAGTAGACCTGTGCACCAAAAGCCTCACCATTAGATGCAGTTAACTGTCATACCCCCGACACGTATTTTGGGCGAGTCCTATCCACCGTCAGAGCGAAATATGTCATGAAGTAAAGAGAAATAAAAAGGAATATACATCCGATCCCTATTAATAAACATACAGCGCTGTCGGTGAGGTTCGGGAGACCAGAGCATTCGACGACATATTACTCCGACACTGTAATGCCGACAATAGAGAGATGGACAAAGAGATGCAATGCCGACAAAGAGATGTAATGCCGACAATAGAGAGATGGACAAAGAGATGCAATGCCGACAAAGAGATGTAATGCCGACAAAGAGATGTAATGCCGACAATAGAGAGATGGACAAAGAGATGTAATGCCGACAAAGAGATGTAATGCCGACAATAGAGAGATGGACAAAGAGATGCAATGCCGACATAGAGATGTAATGCCGACAATAGAGAGATGGACAAAGAGATGTAATGCCGACTAGGAGATGTAATGCCGACAAAGAGATGTAATGCCGACAAAGAGATGTAATGCCGACAATAGAGAGTTGGACAAAGAGATGTAATGCCGACAAAGAGATGTAATGCCGACAATAGAGAGATGGACAAAGAGATGCAATGCCGACATAGAGATGTAATGCCGACAATAGAGAGATGGACAAAGAGATGTAATGCCGACAAAGAGATGTAATGCCGACAATAGAGAGTTGGACAAAGAGATGTAATGCCGACAAAGAGATGTAATGCCGACAATAGAGAGTTGGACAAAGAGATGTAATGCCGACAAAGAGATGTAATGCCGACAATAGAGAGATGGACAAAGAGATGCAATGCCGACATAGAGATGTAATGCCGACAATAGAGAGATGGACAAAGAGATGTAATGCCGACAATAGAGAGTTGGACAAAGAGATGTAATGCCGACAAAGAGATGTAATGCCGACAATAGAGAGATGGACAAAGAGATGCAATGCCGACATAGAGATGTAATGCCGACAATAGAGAGATGGACAAAGAGATGTAATGCCGACAAAGAGATGTAATGCCGACAATAGAGAGATGGACAAAGAGATGCAATGCCGACAAAGAGATGTAATGCCGACAATAGAGAGACGGACAAAGAGATGCAATGCCGACAAAGAGATGTAATGCCGACAATAGAGAGACGGACAAAGAGATGCAATGCCGACAAAGAGATGTAATGCCGACAATAGAGAGATGGACAAAGAGATGTAATGCCGACAAAGAGATGTAATGCCGACAATAGAGAGATGGACAAAGAGATGTAATGCCGACAATAGAGAGATGGACAAAGAGATGTAATGCCGACAAAGAGATGTAATGCCGACAATAGAGAGATGGACAAAGAGATGTAATGCCGACAATAGAGAGATGGACAAAGAGATGTAATGCCGACAAAGAGATGTAATGCCGACAATAGAGAGATGGACAAAGAGATGCAATGCCGACAAAGAGATGTAATGCCGACAATAGAGAGATGGACAAAGAGATGTAATGCCGACAAAGAGATGTAATGCCGACAATAGAGAGATGGACAAAGAGATGCAATGCCGACAAAGAGATGTAATGCCGACAATAGAGAGATGGACAAAGAGATGCAATGCCGACAAAGAGATGTAATGCCGACAATAGAGAGATGGACAAAGAGATGTAATGCCGACAAAGAGATGTAATGCCGACAATAGAGAGATGGACAAAGAGATGTAATGCCGACAAAGAGATGTAATGCCGACAATAGAGAGATGGACAAAGAGATGCAATGCCGACAAAGAGATGTAATGCCGACAATAGAGAGATGGACAAAGAGATGTAATGCCGACAATAGAGAGATGGACAAAGAGATGTAATGCCGACAATAGAGATGTAATGCCGACAATAGAGAGATGGACAAAGAGATGCATCTTCCCTTTCCTTAAGAAGAGTGACCTCGGAAGAGCCAAGAACTACCGAAGTATAACACTAACATCCATTGCGGCCAAGATCTACAATGCTCTACTACGCAACCACAGAGAACCCAAAACTGAGAAGATACTTAGGAAGAACCAAAATGGCTTTCGGAAAAATAGATCCACAACATCACAAATTTTGACTATCCGTCGAATTCTAGGTGTACGTGCAAAAACCCTTGTGGCAACAATATATTTGTCGACTTTTCCAAAGCCTTTGACTCCATTCACAGAGGTAAGATGGGGCAAATACTACTCGTCCACAGCTTACCCAAAGAAACCGCCACAGCCATAATTATACTAAAAACACAGAAGTAAAAGCCCGCTCTCCGGATGGAGACACAGACTACTTCGACATTGTAGCAGGTGTGCTACCAGGGGACACATTAGCCCCATATTTGTTTATCGTCTGCCTAGACTACGTGCTTAGAACGTCTATTGATATAATGAAGATTAACGGTTTCAAGCTGACAATAGAAAGAAGCAGAAGATACCCAGCACAAACCATTATGGATGCGGACTACGCTGATGGCAAATACACCCGCCCAAGCTGAATCCCTGCTACATAGTCTGGAACAAGCAGCTGCTGGCATAGGCCTCCATGTCAATGCACACAAGACAGAATACATGTGCATTAATCAAAGAGGCGACATCACCACAGTAAATAGTAATCCTCTGAAACTAATGGACATGTTCACCTACCTAGGAAGCAGTCTCTTATCGACCAAGAAAGACATCAACACGCGACTAGCAAAAGCATGGACAGCTATGAATAGACTATCAGTCATATGGAAGTCAGACCTGACAGATAAAATAAAACGCAGTTTTTTTCCAAGCAGTTGTTGTGTCGATACGCTAACTAATCGTATGGAGAAAAAGTTTCACGGCAATTACACAAGGATGCTGCCAACAATATTGAACAAGTCCTGGAGGCAACACTCCACAAAACAGTAGCTATACGGCCATCTACAACCCGTCACGAAAACTATCAATGTTAGACAAACCAGACATGCGTGACACTGCGAAAGAAGTAAGGACGAACTCATAAGCGATAGACTCCTGTGGACCCCTTTACATGGACGAACAATTGCAGGACGACTAGCGAGAACCTATATACAACAGCTCTGTGCCGATACAGGATATGGCCTTGACGACCTCCTGTGACTAATGGACGATAGATACGGGTGGCGATAGAGGGTCAGGGAGTGCGACAAGATAATGATGATAATACCCAGCAGAGGGGTAAGACCGCCCCCGCGCTAAAAAAGAACAGAGTGTCCTAAATATGAAAATAAACTGCATCACAGGGTGTGGCTCCAGTTTCAGAGATTGGGGAGAGTAGAGTACCCTTTCACAGCCATTACTCCTCGGTTCACTCTGACCTGGAGTGGTAGTACCTGTTAGGGTCCCATTTATGGTAAAAATTGATCTATTTAAAGATTATTTGTATCAGATACGAATACTTGAAACCATTATACTGAAAATTATTCGTATTATAAATAGATACTTGATGTTATAATTATTAGCAAAAGATTATCATTAGTTGCTTGAAACCATATAAATCATTAGTATTACGTACAAATACTTGAAACCATACAACTGTGTGAAAACAAATGATTATCATTAAATTGAAGGGGTTACTTGAAACTATATGATAATGTATAAAATATTTGAGTCAGACGCGAATACTTGAAACAATACAACTTCCTGAAAAATATTTGTATAAGATTGGAATACTTGATATCATATACGCAGTGCATTCAATACGTTTCCAGACTTTCTTGTACAGGCATTTAAAATTGTTGAAGACTCTTGAAAATTCAGTATGTTATTGCTATAGATCTGATGAGATGACTGATCAATTTTTATGATTTCAGATTCAAATGAACAGCTACAGCAGGAATTCGAATACACCCTACTAAAGCCTTATTGTCACAGCTGGTGAATTTCAAAAATGCAATCTGAACGTGATGAGACTTTAGAAGAATGATATACAATAAAATTCTGTTTTAAACTAGGAAAAAATGCCACAGAAACGTATGGAATGCTTCACACTGCTTTTGGAGCATCTTGCATGAATCGAGTATCAGTTTTTGAGTGACATAAGAGATTCAAGGAAGGCAGGGAGTCTGTGAGGGATGATGAGAGGTATGTGAGGAGTAAGGAAGTCAGAATACCACAGTTGATTGGCCAAAGGGTTAGGGTTAGGGTTACTATGTTTTGGTTTTAAGGGAGTTCAGGAAAAGATTCCTCGGGAAGAGGCCAGCACTCTTCAAATCGGGTCAGTGGTATTTCCACCAGGACAATACATCTGTCCACAACTCCATACTTGTCACAGACTATTTGTGCAAGATGGGCATCAAGACAGTTCCTCACCGTCCCTAGAGTCTAGACCTTGCTCTCTGTGACTTTTGGTTATTCCCTAAGCTCAGAGGCTAGCATTATGAGACAATTGAAGAGATGAAAGCGGCTGTGACGAAGGTCATTGACACGCTCACACAAGAGGACTTCCATGGGGCCTTCCAGAAGTTGTTGGAACGGTACAAGAAGTGCGTTGCAGCCGGAGGAGATTACTTCGAAGGGGACTAGAGTTTCATGAGTGTACTATCAATAAAAGTGCCCATACGAAAAAAATCTAGAAACCTATTTCATGATCATCGTAATTGCAAAAAACTCTTGAGAAACAGCAACACAAAAAATGTTAGAGAGAATATTTGGATTCAAGGGTATTAGTGCAATTTGAATTACAAATAACTTCATCCTGGTTTAGAACACGGATCACCGTGTCCATTTCATAAAAATAAATGAATGCAATTCCCAAACCTCTAGGCATGAAAAACCATAGTCGGGTCCACATGTCATTAAAATCAATAATGAATCTATAATACGTATATATAAGTAAAGTTGGCGACCGTAGTCAAGGACGACCCTAAAGTTCCATTTTCAATAGCTACAACACTGAGGTGTGGGGAGGACGTTACTATTTTCACTGGATTGCTCCACTTTACCCTTGATACGTACCTTATAATACTAAGTGTTAATCAAGGAAGTATCAAGTACCATATTTTGAGTCTTTGGTATGACTCAACCTGGGATTGAACCGCGGTCTGAACACTGTACCCATTAAACCAATGGGCTGGTTTTCATGTGTATATCATCATCATCATCACCATCATGTCGCGCTGGTAGCACGGATATCACTGACCCTCTCTCGCCACTCCTCCCTATCGTTCATCGCCCTAGGCAGGTCTTCAGGACAACATCCCGTATCCTCACATAGCTGCTGAATGTATGTTCGTGCTGGTCGTCTTGCTTTTGCACGACCATGTGTGGGGGTCCATAAGAGTACAATTCTTATGAGTTCGTCCCTGCTTCTCCAGCAGTGTCCTGCATGTCTGGTTCGTCTAACTTGAATAGTTTTCGTGATAGGAGGCAGGTGGCCGTACAGCTGGTGTCTTGTAGGGTGTTGCCGCCAGGACTTGTTCAAGATTGCACGTAGCATTCTTGTTTAATTGCCGTCTAGCACTGATAATATTGCCGTGTCATATACTTCAGATATACGCATGAAATAAGTTTTAGAGTAAAGGTCTAAGATATGAACGTAATTTTGTACCAGCCGATGACATTGATGAATCAGCTTTTCTTACAGAATATACTAAAATATATACTAAAATATGTAACCTTTTGTTTTTGCTAACAATGATGTTGACTGGGTTATGTGTTCTATAATTTCGTTTTTTTTTTTTTTGCTAGCAGTTAAAGTTCGTCTTTTGTTTCAGTCTGCGGTCTACCACGTAAGACAGACCAATGAAGAGAACTTGCATAATACCCTTCGTTTCATCTTACTGAAGCAATAAACTTCACACTATGAGTCGAGGTTTACGAAATGGTTATCGTTGTTAAAAATGGCAGTCGGGGACAAGGCTGCTTATATGTCACTTCGAGCTAATGCCCTTGGAAAAGACATGAATCTACTTTTTTATCATCTATCCCCAGTTTTGGGTAAATATGAGGTTGTTCAGAAAACAAAGTCCGATGTTTTAATAAACTTTTATTTCTGAAGAAATGACTTTGAACAGTGTTTTAATCAGTCAAAATATGATCCCTGAACATCTAAACATTTCTGTTATCGATTAACGAGGTTAATTATGTCTATACAATAAAACTCTAAAGGTTTTGATGCCAAGAGATATTTAAATACAATTTCCACTTCTCTATTGGAATGGAATGTTTCTGCTGTAAAAAATGTTGAGATGCTTTAAAAAATGGTTATCGGTGAGTGAAAATACGGTGGATAGAGCAAAGTCTCATATCTCATGTCAGTGAGCTTTTTCAGTGTCATCCTGACAACATGTGGCCAAGCATTGTCATGAAACAAAATTATGAGCAAGCTTGAACTCATATAAAAATGTAAATATATCACTTCTTTTTTCTTATTCAAGATTAGGTGTAAATAAACTCTAAAATCAAATTCTGGAAAAAAAATGCTCGAGAATTAACAAAGAGGACACTTAACTGGGTTCTCTAGCCTTGGTAGGGAAACCAGCCGAGGAGAAAAGAAAGAAAATTCTGAAATCCAATAAAAATTTTGCCTTCGTAAGAAGAAAAGCATCTGGCCTGTATACCTCCCCTAACCCCAAAAATGAACTTTCCTGGGTACGACACTAAGTAGCATCAGGTGGCGAGGCTCCAGTTCTGGAGTTCTGAGCAGTGTTAACTACCCCTTTGTCGCCATTATTCCTAGGTCTATTCTGATCCAGAGTAGTAATATCTTTTATGGTCCTATCAATCATCATCATCATCATGTCGCGCTGCCAGCACGATCTCCCTGACTCTCTCTCGCCACCCGTCTCTATCGTCCATCGCTCCAGGAAGGTCTTTAAGGCTATATCATATATCGGCACAGAGCTGTTGTATATAGGTTCTAACTGGTCGTCCTGCCTTTGTTCGCCCACTTTGTTTGAAAATTATTTGTATTAAATAGGAATTCTTGAAACTATATATAATTTTTTTGGTTGGGTTTGGTTTGGTTTGGTTTTATGACACATCAACCATTATAGGTTATTTAATGCCAAATCCATTTTTATACAGTTCTATTTCAAACAATTCAGCCTTTTACAAGTACACAGCTTCAATGTCAAAAACAGTTCTATTTCAAAAAGTTCCGCATAGCATAAGTACAAAGTTTCAATATCAAAAACCATTCTATTTCAAACAATTCAATTTAGCATAACTACACAAAACTGTTTTTGACATTGAAACCGCGCTCCCACGCCAAACCGAACTGTTCGAAACATAAATGTTTTTTTTTTCTTTTGTTTTGATTTTTTACATTAAAACTATTTCAAACAATTCAGTTTAGCATATGAAAACAGTTCTATTTCAAACAACTTATCCTAGCATAAGTACGCAGTTCAAATGTCAAAACAGTTCTATTTCAAGCATTTCAGCCTTGCACAAGTACGTTGTTTGAATTTCAAAACGGTCCCATCTTAAACAATTCAGTTTAGCATAAGTACACAGATAAGTTCTATTTGACGCATAGATAGGACCTTATCAGGTGCTACCACTCCGGGCCAGAGTGGACTCGGGAGCGATAACAATGAAGGGATACTCCGCATTCCCCAAAGCTCCAGAATTACTGGAGCCTCACCATCAGATGTTTAGTGTCATATCCAAGACATTCGTTGGGGGAATCTTACTTCTCTGTATGGATGTAGTCAGTGTATCTGCAACCCCAGCCGACTGGGCCATGTGACTTCACATTGAGTTTGACAGCTCTTAAAGTTGGGTGGGGGTTTTACCCCTCTGCAGAGGTACAGTCGGTGTATTCTACAGCCCCAATCCACTAAGCAACAGATATAATTGCATATAAATTATTCGTAGTAGATAGGAATACTTGAAATCATACAACTGTGTGCAAACAAACGATTATTAGTGAATAAGAATACTTTAGATCCTATGATTTTGAATTAATTATTATTAATTAATCAATTATTAATTAATTAATTATTAGTATTGCAAAAGAATACTTTAAAACATATAGCTACATAAAAATTATCTTTACTAGATAGGAATACTTTATAACATATATGATTTTGTGTAAATTATTTGTATTCGACAGGAATACTTAAAACCATACAACTGTGTGGATATTTGATACCACATATAATTCTGTATAAATTATTGGTATAAAATAAGAATACTTGAAACCATACAACTGTGTGGATATTTGATACCACATATAATTCTGTATAAATTATTGGTATAAAATAAGAATACTTGAAACCATACAACTGTGTGGATATTTGATACCACATATAATTCTGTATAAATTATTGGTATAAAATAAGAATACTTGAAACCATACAACTGTGTGGATATTTGATACCACATATAATTCTGTATAAATTATTGGTATAAAATAAGAATACTTAAAACCATACAACTGTGTGGATATTTGATACCACATATAATTCTGTATAAATTATTGGTATTAAATAAGAATACTTGACACCATACGACTGTGTGTATATTTGATACCACATATAATTCTGTATAAATTATTGGTATTAAATAAGAATACTTGAAACCATACGACTGTGTGGATATTTGATACCACATAAAATTCTGTATAAATTATTGGTATTAAATAAGAATACTTGAAACCATACGACTGTGCAAATTATTTCTATTAAATAAGGATACTTGTTACTATATAAGTATACTATATTGTATAAGTAAATAGTATTAGGTAAGAATATTTGAAACTATACGACTATCTGAAAATTATTTGCATTAGATAGAGATACTTGATGCCATATATAACTCTGCATGAATTATTAGCATTAGATAAAAATACTTGGCCGACTGTAGTCGAGGATGCCCAAAGGCTCCCATTTCAATAGCTACTACATCGAAATGTAGGAGAGCGCGCAACACCTTTCCTTGCATTGTTCCACTTACACTTGATCCGTACCTTATAATGTTGAGTATTAGGTAAGGAAGTATCAAGTACCATTTTTTGAGTCTTTGGTATGACTCGACCTGAGATTGAACCCCGGTCTCCGGGCAATTGGCGAACACACTAACCATTATGCCAATTTCACCTTCCTTAGTTCGTCTAATTCGTCTAAGTTCGTCTATTTTTTATAAAACGAAAAATAAAAAACGTAATCCTCAGACAGAATATTGTGTAAGAAGTAAAAAAAAACAAATATTACTTCCCAAAAACATTCTGTCTGAGTACTATTGAGGGGATTTGTTCTTTTTTATATATGAATTGAGAAAATAATAGTTACAGATGAATTAAGTAGAGTGAGATAAGAATAATTTTAGTTTTTATATTGCTGTGCTTGCCAGCATACGAGCACTTTGTTTTATCCAACGTACTTAAACGACTGGTTTTGTTTTTTGTTGTTATTTTTTCTCTTCCATGCTTTATAGATATCATAATCATCTAATCGTGCGGACAGCACAGATTTCCCTGAATCTCTCTTGCCATACGTCCCTATCGCTAATCGTTCCTGGTAGGTTTTCTTTACTTCATCCAGTACCTGCTCAGAGCTGATCTATGTAAGTCTTTACTGGTTGGCTAAAACTAGTGTGTCCATGTGTAGAAGTCCATAAGAGAACGTCGCTTATAAATTCGTCCTCATTTCACCAACAGTGCTCCACATATCTTGTTCGTCTAACTTTGTGAGATGGAAGGAAAGTGGCCGTAAAACTGCTCTTTTGCTCAGAGCTGATCTATGTAAGTCTTTACTGGATGGCTAAAACTAGTGTGTCCATGTGTAGAAGTCCATAAGAGAACGTCGCTTATAAATTCGTCCTCACTTCACCAACAGTGCTCCGCATGTCTTGTTCGTCTAATTTTGTGAGATGGAAGGTAAGTGGCCGTAAAACTGCTCTTTTGTGGCATGTTACTTCCTGAATTTGTTCAAAACAGCACGTTGCATTTTTAAGTAGTTTCCATCTAGTTTTTTTTCTCCATGCTTTTCGTTAGCGTTCATGAAGTACATATATATACTGTAGTATTGACACAGCTTGGAAAAAATCCCGTTTTATTTTATCAAAAAGATCAGATTTCCATCTGATCGATAACTTGTCAATAGCAGTCCATGCCTTTGCTCGGCTTATGTTGACTACTTTCAGTAGAGGAGATATTGCTGCCGAGGCATGTGAAGTGGTCTACTCTTCCTCATCTCGTTTCAATGACATATATGCATGTACGGATGTATAGACTTGTGCCTGTTGGAATGTGTGGGTTTTTTTTTCTTCCACCCCCGAAGGTATTTCAACTGGCAGCGAAGATAAACCTTTTCAATCTATTCTTTCCTCACAACAAAACGAAAAGAAAAACGTTACTCTCTCATACCGCACAGACGTAAAGCTATTTATGCAGCGAAAAAAACAATTTTCATTCGGTTAGCGAAAGAAAGATAAATATGAATGTATTTTCCTGAGGAATCACTTCTACTTGAATGATTCAGTCTCTAAGTCATCCGCATAACTAACAAGTATGTATTTGCACACCCCCACCGCTGCACAAAAACGATGTGACACAAGGTCAATTTTAAGGGGAATTTAACAGGTTTGAATTTAGAGTTTTCCTTCTCTTAGATTGGTTGCAATACCAAGAGACCAGCCTGTTCTATTATTTACTGTTAGTTGGAGGAAAACCTGTTGGATGAACACTTTCCCCAAGGTTGTGAGTGTTATGTGAAATAGATATGACTTAGTCCAGGATTTGAACTCAGATCACCATGTCAATTTCTGACGATTATAACCATTACGCCACGACCGCCTCCTAACGAGCGCATGACTAACAGGTTGCTCTTATCCAAACCCTGAGTTTTTTACATTTTTTTTTTAAGATCGGCTTTTCTTTCTAAGAGGGTCGTGCACAATACTCTTGATAGGTCCCAAATACTTCTGAGTACAATTACTACCGAATAGTGAGTTCGATCCTCACTAGGTGCGCTTCTTAGATCGCCTGTCATGATTACTGAGTTAAGCAAATAGACTATCATTAATGAGTTTGATTATCACTGAGTGCTTGAAACTTCTGTTTTTGTGCCAAACTTATGAATTCAGCCTTACTTCCCCGGCAGTACCCAGCATGTCGTGATTGTCTAGGATAGCTTGTGAATTTGACGGTAAATGACAATCAAACTGCTGCTTGGAGGGGTGTTGCTTCCGGGATTTGTTTAAAACATCATGGAGTATTCTTGTGTACTTCCCATCAAGCTTTTTCTCCCGGCTTTTCGTTATAGTCCAAAAATACAATATAATTGCACGACTGGTTTGGTTGGTTTGGTTTCTTTGTTTAATGGCATATCAACCTTTGTAGGTTATTTAATGCCAAAGCCATTCTCCTAGAAGAACAGTAGTGGTACTATTTAACCCATAGCTCGGAGGATAAGGGGGTTCATACCTTTCCCAGGGGTATTTGCCCGAATGTGAACGTAATAGCGCGACTGGTTTGGTTTCTTTGTCTAATGGCATATCAACCTTTGTAGGTTATTTAATGCCAAAGCCATTCTCCTAGAAGAACAGTAGTGGTACTATTTAACCCATAGCTCGGAGGATAAGGGGGTTCATACCTTTCCCAAGGGTATTTGCCCGAAAGTGAACGTAATAGTGTGACTGGAATACGAACTCGCGTACTACGATTCTGCACGACCGGACGACAACTCATAACTTATGTCCGTCATAAAAGAAAAAGAAAATTCAACATTTTGTTCTAGAGCCATAGTTCCTAGCGTAGGGCGCATGCCCCACAGAGCGAAGGGGGGTTTTATTTTTAAGGCTAACAGTTTAAAGATTATCTATTAACAGTAAATTCTTTTCACGTGAGTCTGTGTGAGTATGAGTGTGTGTGCGAGTTCTAATATACACTGTGTATATACAGTAATAACTTACGGAGCTTTTTGCTTGTAATACAAAGCTGTAAGTATGGGTTACCCAATGAGACTCAATCTCACTCGTGAAGTTTGCAAGTCATGCTTGCTAACCATTACATAACCTGAGGCGCCTACAGTGTATATATAATATACACACATAAAAATGAGTGTGTGTACGTAAAGGGTGTCTCTAAATAGATGCAACCCATTAATATGATAATGATTCATTTCTGAGACAAATGCAATGGCGGTCATTTGGAACACGTCCTGTAAAAAATACATCCTTTGCGCAAGAGATATCAAATCAATGTTTAATTGTTATTATATCAGCTTCTAGGACATACCATTTTTTTTTAGTTTCTTGTCTCAGTAATAAATCATTATCATATTAATGGGTTGCATGTATTTTGAGACAATTTTCAATGATTTTGTCTCCAAATAAGTAGTGACGCTAAATATTTTAAATAATAGTTGTTATCGTATTTTTTTGAAATCTGAAACAAAAAAGAGCACAACATTATTATTAGTAGTAGAGTTATTATTAAACCTTAAGGACACTTAAACTGTGAGACGTAGAAAACTGTAATTCGGTACGAAAGAATTACTTTTCAATGTTTCTTTGAGTTTTCTTCATGTGAATAGGAGTTTAATCTCTAAATAATAAGAATTATATGCCAAAAAGAGGAAGATATCAGGATTTTTTATATGCTTTGAGAACTACTGCTATAGATAGAAAAACGTATGTATCCACTCAGCTTTAAAACCTAAACACAAATTCAGAGACACAAATGATTTTGAAGCATAAACACTAGTACAGAAACACATTTAAATGATTTTCAAGCCTGAACACAAATTAAGAGACATAAATGATTTTCAAGCCTAAACACAAATTAAGACATTCAATTAAATGATTTTGAAGCCTAAATAGGACACAAATGATTTTGAAGCCTAAACACAAATTCAGAGACACAATTGAATCGAACCGACTTCCTAGGTTAGCCGTAAAAAGGTTGAGAACCGCTGCTAGAGATAGGAAAACTATACATCCCCTCACCTTTGATGCCTAAACACAAATTCAGAGACACAATTAAATCTAACCGACTTCCTAGGTTAGCCGAAAAAAGGTTGAGAACCGCTGCTAGAGATAGGAAAAATATACATCCCCTCACCTTTGATACCTAAACACAAATTAAGAGACACAATTAAATCAAACCGACTTGCTAGGTTAGCCGTAAAAAGCAAATACGCGTTCCTGTATGAACTGGGGATGGGTGTAGAGTCCTCAAACACCAGAACGACCGCCAGTTGAAATGGCTCCACCCGACATCATTGGTGAAGGTAGGTATCTAATGAGGGTTGCATTTGGCATAGCAGGTGTTATTTGAACCGCCCTTCTCCTTCTGGCATATTTAACAGATTTTCAGCTTTGAGAGTAAGGGCGTACAGCGATATATTCTTCCGACATATTTCGTTTGTTTGGTAGCATCACCTTGACAGCAGAAACATTTACTTGATAATGTCGGCGTACATCTTCAAGAAAAGGCGAACATAGGAGGGATGATCCAAAAGTTATGCCTCCTCATCCTCTCTACGGAAATTTTTGGTTTCTTTTTTTTTTAATGGCACATCAACCTTCGTGTGTTATTTAGTACCAGAACGATACTTGTAGAAGAACAGTAATGGTACTATTTAACCTACTGCTGGGGAATAAATGAGTTCATATTTTCCCAAGAGTATTATTTCAAAAGTGAACACAATAGCGTGAGTGGGGTTCGAACTCGCTTACTATTATGCCACTGTGCTGCACATAAACGACTATGCTATAGAGACCCCTTCACAGTTAGTATTGTAAACAATCTGATGCTTTGGAGGTGCCCGTGGTGTAATGGTTATCGTGGGAGGAAATGGACACGGCGACACGAGTTCAACCCTGGACGAGGCTGATTGCATTTCACATAGCACTAATACCCTTGGGAAAGGTATGAATCCACTTATTCTCCCTCCAGCTATGGGTAAATAGTAGGACAGACTGGGTTCTTCAGCCTTGGTGGGGCAACTAGTCTAGGAGAAGGAAAACTCTGAATTCAAACCTGTTAAACTCCGCTTAAAAATTGACTTTGTGTCATATCCTGCCCTAGCAAAAATAGGGTAAACAATCTGATGCTTATTCACCTTATAGAAAGCGTACTTTTTTTATGTGTGAATCAGCACTTCTGTTTGTCAATGGGTTTGATGTCAGACAATGTCCCTGGACGTAAAATGCAAGATCACCGATGGCTAGTCCTGTTTCTATAGCTTACTTTAATGGTTTATACCGGACATTGGCCAAGCGGTTAGAGTGTTCGCCAATGGCCCGTGAGACCTGGGTTCAATCCCAGGTCGAGTCATACCAAAGATTCAAAAAATAATACTTGATGCCTCCTTGCTTAACACTCAGCATTATAGCGTATGGATCAAGGATAAAGTGGAGCAATCCAGGGAAAGGAGTAGCGCCCTCCCCTATACCTTGGTGTAGTAGCTATCGAAAAGGGAACCTTCGGGTCACCCTCGACTATGGTCGCCAACTTTACTTTACTTTAATGGAGGTAGAATATAACGACCCGGCCATTTTGATCAGAAGCAATCAAGAATACTTACATTTAACAGGGATTCACTTTCACATTCTAATTCAATGTTGAATGATCACTCATTACCGGAACAAGTATTTTTTGAAGAAAGGGGAGAACCCACCGGAAGTAAAAAAATATTCTAAATAATTCAACCTGTCAGGTTATTTATCTTTTACAACGCTAACTGTCCTGGGAATGGTTGATCATTCTTCATTGAATTAAAATGTGAAAATGAACCTCCTCTTATAAAATGGAAAATAATTGCTTTTTGTGTTTGTTTTGTTTTGTTTTGTTTAATGGTTTTTTTATTTTGTTCTTTGACTTTGTTTTTTGTATGTTTTGGGGGGGTCGTTTGGTTTGTTTGTTTTTTTTGCTCTGTTTTGTATTTTGTTTTGTTTCTTTGTTTTGTTTTTTTGTTTTTTGTTTCTTTTTTTTTTTTTTTTGGTGGGGGGCTTTTTGTTAGTTTGTTAGTTTTTTGTTTTGTATTGTTTTTTGTATTGTTTTTTGTTTTGTTTTTGTTTTGTTTGTTTGTTTGTTTTCGAAAAATAAGTTACATATTTTCAAATATTCCTATATCTAGATATTCCCATATTCAAATATTCTTATATTCAAATATTCTCATATTCAAATATTCCTATATTCAAATATTCTCATATTCAAATATTCCTATATTCAAATATTCTCATATTCAAATATTCCTATATTTAAATATTCTCGTATTCAAATATTCCTATATTCAAATATTCTCATATTCAAATATTCCTATATTCAAATATTCTCATATTCAAACATTCCTATAAAAGTAAAGTTGACGACCTGAAGTCTCCTTTTTCAATAGCTACTACACCGAGATGTTGGAGAGGGTGCTACTCAATTCCCTGCATTGTGCCACTTTACCCTTGATCTGTACTTTATAATGCTGAGTGTTAAGCAAGGTAACGTTAAGTACCATTTTTTGAGTCTTTGGTATAACTCGACCTGGGAGTGAACCCTGGTCTCCTGGACTACTGGCGAGCACTCTAACCATTAAGTCAAATGCCTGGTAACTGGACTTACGAACTGGACTGAGAAATACTCAAATATACTTTTATTTAAATATTCCTATATTTAAATATTCTTATATTCAAATATTCTTATATTCAAATATCCCTATATTCAAATATTCCTATATTCAAATAAGCCTAATTCAAATATTCCTATATTCAAATATTCTTATATTCAAATATTCTTATATTCAAATATTCCTACACTCAAATATGCCTATATTCAAATATTCCTATATTTTAATATTCCTGTATTCAAATATTCTTATATTCAAATATTCTTATATTCAAATATTCCTATATTTAATCATTTTGTATAAAAATATTCCTATATTCAAATATTCCTATATTCAAATATTCCTGTATTCAAATATTCTTATATTCAAATATTCTTATATCTAAATATTCTTGTATTCAAATATTCCTGTATTCAAATATTTCTATAGTTGAATATTCCTGTATTCAAATATTCCTATATTCAAATATTCTTGTATTCAAATATTCTTGTATTCAAATATTCTTATAGTCAAATATTCCTATATTCAAATATTCTTGTATTCAAATATTCCTATATTCAAATATTCTTGTATTCAAATATTCCTGTATTCAAATATTCCTATATTCAAATATTCTTGTATTCAAATATTCTTGTATTCAAATATTCTTATAGTCAAATATTCCTATATTCAAATATTCTTGTATTCAAATATTCCTATATTCAAATATTCTTGTATTCAAATATTCCTATATTCAAATATTCCTGTATTCAAATATTCCTATAGTTGAATATTCCTGTATTCAAATATTCCTATATTCAAATATTCTTGTATTCAAATATTCTTATAGTCAAATATTCCTATCTCATATTAACGATTTTCAAACTGATCTATTTAATGCATTGTTGCGACTACTACACCAAATCAGGGTGGACCTGGGTACAATGGTAATGAAAGAATGACTCCACACTTCCTAGAGTTCCAGAACTCAAACCTCACCACGAAACGCAGTTTAGTTTCATAAACAGAATACTGCTTTTTCGGGGGAAGGATGGTATAACCCCACGGCTGGGGGTTCAACCGGTATATTCTAGACCTTGTCGATAAGATGGGCATAGGTAATCGCTATGGTTGTTGCATATCCCTTCAGGGTATATGTTACGTACTATTCTGCTTCTTACTTTTTTATTTCAAACATCTAATCGGTCAGCGCCCATCTTCTCACCTTGATCTTTTGTCTTGTCTCTCAGGCTCTATTTTCTTTTCCACTCTGTTGGTTGGGGCTATAGAATATGCCATCTGCACCTCTGCAGAGAGGTAAAACCTCCCCCACCCAACAGGTGTCCTGGGTATGACATTACACTATCTAATGGTGAGGCTCCAGTCCTGGAGCTTTGAGGAATGTTAAATACTTCATCATTGCTACGGTGATTCCCAGTAGTCGTAGTAGTAGTAGTAGTAGTAGAGGTAGTATTGTTCCTGCTATTTATAATGGGATTTTATATGCGTAGATCGACACTTTCCCGTGTCTATAGGTTCAAGATGGTTGCATCTCAGTTAAGAATGCAGGACATCGGTTGAGTGAAATTTCTTATAATCCCTTTGAGTAAACAGAAGAAAGAAAGAAAACATGGGAAGGAGAAAGCAAAGAGAGAATAATTTGGAAGGAAATAAAAATTTAAAAAGAGAGAAACAAACACATTGAAACAAAAGCCAAAACTACATATTTTTTCAAATAAATTCTATTTACTTAAGCATAAAATCTAAGGGCTTTTTACGTGGTGTAATTGTTGGTGCGCTAGACAATTATACCATTGACATTGAGTTCGATTTTAACAAGTTATTCTCATACTCCTGACCTTATGTTTAACTTAGCTTAGGAAACTGCTTATGCTTAATCGAGAAATCAGGTCTTTCTTTTTTTAACTTGAAGCGCCTCTTTTAATCAAATCTAATTACAATTCATCCCCAAATAAATCAGTTAAATATTGAATTACAAAACATAATTGATTTACCAGTGGTTAATACAATTTACAGGAGCAAAGAATCTGTAAACTATAAATATAAACACACTTTTAATTCCTGAATTATTTTTAAAGGGGTATGATGGGTTTGGTTGGTGCTAAGGAGATCATGAATATTGGATTACAGTTTTGTGAGTTTAGGCTGCAAAACAAGGACTTTGTTTGCTTAGTAAATTATAATAATCAGGCTTGCCCAGACGGCTAGCAGATGGCTGTAGAATACACCGACCGCATCTCTACAAAGGGATAGGACTCCCCCACAACGAGTGTCCTGATATGACACTAAACAATCTGATGGTGAGGCTCCAGTAATGCTGGTGCTTTGGGGGATGCGGAATACCCCTTCGTTGCCATCGCTCCCAGGTTCACTTTAGCCCGGAGTGGTAGCACCTGATCCTATCTATGAGTTAAATAGAACTAAACTGCCTACTTATGCTAAACTAAATTGCTTGAAATAGAACTGTTTTGACTTTTAAACTACGTACTTATGCTAAACTGAATTATTTGAAATGGAACTGTTTTGTACGCTAAACTGAATTGTTTGAAATAGAACTGTTTTGACAAAAACTATACTCCTAATAAACTGAATTGTTTGAATTAGAATTGTTTGAATAAACTGAATCGCTTGAAATAAAAATGTTCTTGACAGTCAAACTTTGCACTTATGCTAAACTGAATTGTTTGAAATAGAACTGTTTTTTGCATAAAATAGATTTGGCATTAAATAACCTTCAAAGGTTGACACCCATTAAACCCAAACAAACAAGCCCATTTAGGCATTCTGCAAGGTGTACAATATTTGTAAATTAGTCTACATGATCTTGCGATTCTTGTTCTTCTGTTATAAAGGGATTTATAAATGCAGACTCGTAAATTCATCCCCTGTAGACCCCTTGGGCACCTCTGGTGGTGTAATGGTTAGCAAGGCAGACTAGCGAACCTACACGAGTGAGTTCGATTCTCATTGGGTGCCCAAATCATGCGGCCTTATGCTACATCTAAGCAAAAAGCTTAGTAAATTACCATCCCCTGTAGACCCCTGTGCTTTGATTCACCTAGTCACAGGTTTATTCTTCATCACCCTACCTATCTTTATGGACCACTTTGAGAAGACCAGTTAATGAAATCTGCTTAAAGTTAGACAATAATTTATTCGATTCCTGACTGTGAGAGCCAATCCTTATTTTAAAACTATTTTTGATAGTTGAATCAACGAAAAATTAGTGAAGTGTCACCCAGCAAATAAAGTTCTCCAACAGGCGCATACACACTCACACACACACTCACTCTCTCACTCTCTCTCTCTCTCTCTCTCTCTCTCAAAAGAATATTAAAATTAGAGCAGTGACATCCAGCGAATAAAGTTCTGGTCACTGTCACCCAACAGGAACTTTGAATAATGTAGACAGGTGATGATTAAATTGACCAAGGATGGTTAAGCCTTCGTTAGTTTAGTCCAGCCAAAGCGATCTTTATAATACTAGAACGAACAGTCAGGCTTCAGTTCGCCCTATTGGCAGAGTGCATTCCTTCACAAAAAATGTCCTGCATAGGAAACTAAAATGTATCTGATGGTGAGTCTCTAGTTCTAGAGATCTGAGAAAGTGGAGTATTCCTTTACTGTCATTTCTCCCAGGCCCACTCTGACCCGAAGTGATTGCACATTAGAATCCTATCTATGGGTCAAATAAATCTGTTTAAAAATTATTCAGTCTAACCAATGCCATATAACTTATTTGTTCTAAGAAGAGTTACTCGAAGCTGTAATTGTCTACTAAAGAATTAGTAGTAGTAAATTGGAAATATATTACTGCGTAAAAACAAATAGTTATTATTAGATAAAAAAAAATAATTACTTGAAACTATATAATTATTAAACGAAACAAAAATGTTGCTTCAACTAATTTTAAAACCATTTTTTAAAATTACAACTTAGGCAATATAGGTTGGCCAAGCGGTTAACAGCACAAGAACCGGTTTCAAATTCCAGTCATGTTATCTCGGCGTTTAATAAACGAGCCATATTCTGTAAAAACTTTAACACTTATTTACGTTTTATGTAAACAACGGATTAAATGACGTCTTTATCTTTTTGCGTGGTCATATAAAGTAGACATCTCGCTAAAAATGTAGATGTTGACCAACTCTTAAGTAGCACCGACCGAATATGATGAACTTGACTTAAGAAAACTGAAACTACCGCCCGCCTGAGAGAACCTATCCCTCACATCTAAAAGGAACAGTGTTAGGTTCATCGACGGATGCCTGAAGCACTCTAAAGCGAGGAATGCTGAAGGTTTGCTTTCGTTTATTTGTTTAACGGCATATCAACTCTTTATGAAGAGGTCCGAGTAGAGTAGTGGCTAATGTGCTGGACTGCGACATCGCAGTAACCGAGTTCGAACTCCTGTTCCGCTATTATGTTCACTTTCGGACTAATACACTTGACAAAGATACCAACTCCCAGATATTGATTAATTGTATAACAACTATCTTTGTACAAGGATGGCTTTGGCATTAAATAACCTAAGAAGGTTGACATGCCATTAAACAAAGAACTCAAACCAAACTCTTTATAATTATTTCATGCCGAAAATTGATTAATTTGTAAATGGTTGAATGTAATGATAACTATATTTTCGATGTTCCATTGTTTATATATACATATTGGTATAATGGTTAGAGTGTACGCCAATAGTCCGGGAGACCGAGGTTTAATCCCAGATTGAGTCATACCAAAGACTCAAAAAATGGTACTTGATGTTTGCTTAAAACTCAGCATTATATGGTACGGACCATGGATGAGTAAAGCGAGCCAGAGAAAAGAGTAACGCCCTCCTCGACATCTCAGCCAATGAAAAGGAAACCTTTGGATCACCCTCAACAACGGTCGGTTAACTTATATATATATATATATATATATATATATATATATATATATATATATATATATAATTATTTTCTTCGCAGGGTTATGATATCAAGTACAAGGTATCTCAATATACATGGGACCCATGTGACTGCTAATAACTCTAATAATAACAATGTTGGGTTGTTTCTTGTTTCATATTTTAAAATAGTTTTCTATAACAACTATTAATCCTTGATGACCAATACCTTGAACAAGAGAGAAAAATATTTTGTGTCACTTATTTGGAGACATTATTCAAAATTGTGTAAGCAAAATTTCGCAGGAAGTTTAACTAAACAATTATCCCCAGAAAACCAAATTTATCGTTGGGTGCACAAATTTCAAGCCACAGGGTCAGTAAACAACCTCGACAAGTAGGCAGAGAAATCCTAAATCTGGTAGGAAGTTAACTGCAAGATGTCCCGACAATGTGGATGTGGTGAGGGATTCTGTCGGAAGGAAGGAAAAAAAGTCTCTCCGAAGACGTTTCCAAGAACTTGGTCTTTCACCTGCACTGCAGGATTAAGTCAATCAATTTCTGCCCACGTCGTCAGGCTTGACCTTTCTGAAATGATATGGTTGATTTTTAAGACTCAGATAAAAGATGACTTGATGCAAAATGAATTGTCATATTAATGGGTCACATCTATTTTGAGGTACCCTGTACTTCAATCCAACGCAAATAATTATTTCTTGTAGCTACTGTATAATTCAGTTTGGTTTATTGATGCTGATTTTTTATAGACAAGAAATGTGTACACAATTAGTAAACTATTCCATACCTACGTCGATAACGTGAGATATCAAGAAAAAATGGATGGGATTCGCAATACCATACGAAACTCACGGCATAACGGTACGAGATGGAAAAAAAGATGCTGTCTTATCTGTTTTTATCATAGCTGTAACCATTAGGCTTTGTCTCCAAAGAAAATATGCAGTTCAGTTGGAAACGAAGTGTAATGTCAACTAGGAAGCTGACTGTGTTTTGTAACTACCTGTGCCGTCGACACCGACGCCATTACCCCTTAAAAATAGCATCACAGACTTGTTTGGTGCATTGCTGGAAAAGTTCGCGTTTCGCGAGAGATTCACTCTCACAAGTTAAAATAGGCCAGCCGAACGCTACGGTTGTTTGTTGCCGTCGATTGCTGCAAATGTTGGGAGGATTGTGATATTGTTGAAGAATTTAAAAGAAAACAACACACACAAACACATACACACACATGACAGCAGAAAGATGAAGAACAGGTGAGATAAATAAGCAACATTCTTTATGGGTGATTCTATCATCTCCGCATTCAAGGTAGCTTTGACGGCGACTGAAGATGATGGTAGTGTTTAGTAATGGAAATGTAACTCCACCGAGAAGAAAGACAGGAAGAGGTGTGTGCACAATGAGTAAACTATTCCATACCTACATATATATAAGTACGACCCAGCTGGGAGGGGATGTCCGCGCACCGTCCTCTTAAATATCACATTGACAACGTATAAGACACAGAGATAGATAATACGATCTTAAATTTGAGTCCTAATGATGAATAAAAAAAAATTATACGTTATATCTTTTCGATATATATTTGATAATTTTAACGAATTCTAAAAATTATGGGCGGGGTCGGTGCTTATTATCCCGAAGGTCAACATCAGCGAAGGAAGTCAGCGGAGACTGTAATTTACAATGAGGGGATCATGAGGTGATATTCTAGGATGAGAATGAAAAATGAGATGGGGAAATAGAAAGCTCGGCGCTGGTTGATCGAGAGATGTCACGTAACGATACACAAGAAGACGGAATGATGTTAACTTTGATTTTTAATCAACCCGGATGTCAGATACAGGACGTGGCAGTTGGGATCTTGAAGCTTAGAATTTAGCAGAAATAAAGCAAGAGACTCAGTATGGTGTTAACTGAGGATTTCCTACCCACCCCTCGTCAAAATAATGGTTTTTAAAGACATTCCCAAGATCGCAGGACCGGTCTGAAAACTGAAAATACCGAAATAAAATGGTATTTAGGTCTACAAAATTTGTTGTGTTTTTTATCCTTTTTGTAATCTGTGTAGAAGCAACGATCCACGGCTTTTGGATCTTGTCCTAGAACAAGGAACAATATAACACTTATGGAATGAAATGCTGATAATGACCTGAATCTAGAATAATAAAATTGAAAATGATATTATGATGCTGCAATCGGATTTCAACGCAATCGAATGTCAAGGGGTCGAATATAGACAATGTTATGTTGGAGAATGTAGGGGTGCAGCCACCCTAAGTCTAAGATAGTGCTACGGCTTCGTAGTAAGTATGTATTTACCCAACCCCTCCACCATGACCAGGATGTGACACAAGGTCAATATCTTAGCGGAGTTAAGCTGGTTTGAATTCAGGGTTTTCCTTCTGGACTGTTTGAGAGAGATCGAAAGGTCACGCACGGGACCTCTCGATAAGGGGAGACTTGCAGTGATTCAGAAAGTGACAGTTGGAACGAAGAATTCAGAAAATTGATTTTGGGCTTAATCGAAACCGTCTTCCTCTCGGATGATGATGGTGGAGGGAGACGATTTAAGTATAACAATTCTTTTCTCCATCGACAACTGATTTGGTTTGGTTTGGTTTGATTTAATTTGGTTTCTTGTTTCTTTCCGACAACGAGGAGATTTCTGATTACCAGAGGTTGTTCACCAACAGTATTGGTTGGTAGGCTGGCTGGTTGGCTGGTTGGCTGGCTGGTTGGTTGGTTGGTTGTCGGTTGGTTGGCTGGTTGGTTGGTTGGCTGTTCGTCGGTCGGTTGGCCGGTTGTTTGGCTGGCTGGCTGGCTAGTTGGTTGGTTGGTTGGTTGGTTGGCTGGCTGGCTGGTTGGTTGTTTGGTTAGTTGGCTGGTTGGCTGACTGGTTGGCTGGCTGGTCGGCGGTTGGCTGGTTGGTTGGTTGTTTGGCTGGCTGGCTGGCTGGCAGGCAGGCTAGTTGGTTGGTCGGTTGGCTGGCTGACTGGCTGGCTGGCTGGTTGTTTAGTTGGTTGGCTGGTTGGTCGGTTGGCTGGTTGTTTGGTTAGTTGGTAGGCTGGCTGGCTGGCTGGCTGGCTGGTCGGTCGGTTGGCCGGTTCGCTAATTGGTTGGTCGTTTGTTTAGCTAACTGGGTGATTGATTGGTTGGTTGGTTGTTGGGTTGTATGGTTGGTTGGTTGGTTGCCTGGTTAGCTGGCTGGCTGGTCGGTCGGTTGGTTTGTCGGTTTGGTTGGTTGGTTGGTTGGTTATGTAGCGTATTAGCTATAATATTGTGAGTTTTCTCGAAAGTGAAGAAAAGTTAGAAATAGCTCAAAGTTGTTTCTATCAGAAATGAAAGACCGGCACGTTTTTTCGCAACAATAGACAAAAAAACAAACAAAAAACAAAACTTTTAGTTTGGTTGTTACTTTTGACCGTCAAGAAGGACATTAAAATATGTGGAATGGTTTTCTTCGCCGATGGATATGAACTCCCGAATCCCTTACTCCTAGTTTTGGATACTACTACTGCCTTTCTGCAACGTTGATATGTCATTAAACAAAAATACACAAAATGTCACATGATAAACCAAAAAGGAAATTGTCAACAATACATGTGTATTTTGAAATTCCAGAATCCGGTGCCCGATAGATCTCATTTTGGAAACAAACACAACGAGGAGGGAAAGATATAGGTTAGCCGGCAAGAGAGTGTAACAACAAGCCAGTTCCGTATATCCTTCCATCAAGTGACTTGTTTGATGCCCAGCTCTTTAGACTTGGTCCCAAAATAAATTTAGAAGCCTTGAACTTTACCACCATACAGTAACTTCGATCCTCCCAGAGGACTGCATACTTGTATCCTTGCATTATACTAGCTTGGCTGAGTGCATATAGTTATTTATTTAAGCTTAGCGTAATTGTGGCACAAGGCCGTAAGCATGGGACACCCATTAAGAATCGAATTCACTTACAATGGTCTTCTAATCCGGCTTATTAACCATTACACCGCGTGAGGTGCCCGAGATATAGTGCATATAAGTATTAGTTATAACCAAAATTGCATTAGATTTCACCAAAAGTGCACATACCGATTCAAGATATAAATCTCAGTTTCGTTGTTCATTATTGTTTCCTGTTTGGAAGAGGACGCTATGAATAAAAAGCTTTGAGGGAATTAAGAAAAATATCTATCAATGTTCCCTGAATGTTAAGCATAATTAAATAAAATCAACACATCTTAGAACAAAATAAATAAAACAAAAAATACGCATCTCTCATGGCGAGCAAAGAGGAAGAAAAAATTGGTATTAGCCCAAAAATCTTTTCTTTCTTTTTTTTTAATTAACGAACTAGCTGTTGTAACTAGCGGGCAAAATGCCACCAGCCTTGAGTTGAATTCTATTTGCTTAACGTTCAGGCAAACGTTATTCGTGCCTTTCTTCTCCTTCTTCTTCTTCTTCATCTTATTATTATTATTTCTACCTGCAGTTTATAAATATACAGCCAGAAAATATGTGAAGGCACGTCTTTATTCTTGGGTATATGAGATTTATTACCGTTGTATGAGCGTACGTTTAAACATACGTACGCCGGCGTCTTAGGATGTACCATATGCTCGTGCGTACACTGACGCGTGTGTGTGAGTGTGTGATAAATCTTCCGACCCGCAGACGCTCGCCTTTCTGCTTTCAGAATGGAAAAACGATAGCGCATACAAATATAGAGAGTGTCTGTGCAAATATTCCAATTGAATATATCATTTGTGGCTATATGACATGACAATGACACAACCTAATTTGCCAAATTCGGCCGACAAATTAAGCTCACTCGTAACACCATCGATATTTACACTCACACACACCCGTTTCATACTGATGATTTTATACGGCAAACTTCATTTTATAAGATCGATCGATTAAGTAACGAAATCGAAGAAAATACATTACAAACTTAAGCTGATTGGTTGATTGGTGCGCCCTGCCGGTAAGACTAAGAACATGCTGACCGTGTCCCTAAGAGGTACTCGTGGGTTAAATAGTAAGATGTAGAAGAACATCTCACTTGGACGAGGAGGAGGAGGTTGGAAGAACATCTTACATGTTTACGTATTTGAACTCCGATAGCCGAGTCCACTTCGTATGATGATAACGGTTACGTCACAAGTCCCTCTACTTACCCCACGAGTACCTCCAAGAGACACAGTTAGCATGTTCCCTGCCTTACCGGCAGGGCTCTCCAATCAACCAATTAGCTTAAGTTTGTAATATATTTACTTCGATTTCGCGGCCAAATTGGATATTCTGCCACCCTCCCCTCAATCAGTTGGGATATTCTTCTACATTGGTATTACTTCTTCAGATCAACTGGTGTTCAACTCAAATCCGGCCTGGTGGGAGGTTGGATAAATATCAAACGCTGTTCAACTCCAATGGAATTGCCTTATGCTAACTTCATCTATCCTCACTAAGTAGCATCATAAATATAAATCATTGTACATTGGTTTGCTGAAAATCGGATGAGCTCCAACAATGTGCTGTCGAAGGCTGAAAAAGAAAGAGAGCTCTGTAGATTCCTCGGTACCAGCAATATCGTTATCCACGAATTATAATATGCAACTATATACGGATCTTGAATTTTCAGTAGAATTAAATACTTAGTAAGTAAAGTTGTCTCCCTTTAGTCGAGGGCGCCCCGAAAGCTCCCGTTTTTATAGCTACTACACCGAGGTGTAGGGGAGGGCGCTACTCCTTTCCCTGGTATGTCCACAAGCGCCCGGAAACCTGGAATCAGTCCTGGAAGTTTGTAACTGATACTACTTTCAGTTGGTCCATCACGACCTATTACATATTCTTAACAATTTCGAAATGCAGAGTTTTTATTTTTGAAAAGAGAAAATAGTCAAAATGTCTGGGAATCATTTTTTTATTGTGGGGAGTGTTAGTTTCTTTAGTTTGTTTGTTTTTGCTGTTTTTTGTTTGTTTGTTTGTTTGTTTTAGATCCTCAACTCCGAAAATAAGCGGACCGTTGTTAACTCACAATCTCACTATCAAACATATGACCCCTGGAAAAAATTATGGAATTTGTATACATACAGGATCTTCACCTTGATTTTTTATTTAGCAGTAAATCAACTAATAACAGATAAGACACCAACCATTTTTTGTTTTTATGTTTTATTCTTATACCTTAAGCAAACGATATTTAATTATTTAAATTTTTGGTGTAATTTTTATTGAAGACAGACAGGGGAAAATATTATGAAATAACCTAATATTAAGATTAAAAAATATGGAAGGATTTTGCAATTTGGATTCCTAAAACAAATTCCAGCAGATATGAAAATCGGTTTACAGTTAAAAGCCAGTCCATGCAAACCTCTACCAAAATTTGGGCATATTTAATTGAAACAGAAAATCAAAGAACTATCAAAACAATGGGGAGTATAGTAAAATTGATTCGATAAGACAATTCACTGTGGAGTGCAGTGAAAGGTTTTGGTTGTTCTCTGTCACCTGTGTCTAAAATCGGGTACAAATATTTTTTTTTAATGTGATCGTCTTAAAAGAAAAACACTGATAGACCATAAAAGGTATCAAAGCGCTGGATTTTGACAACTTGAAACAATATGGCTAAAAATAGTAAATGTACAACAAAACAAAGAAAAACAAATAGCTCGAAACAAGAGTCAAAATTGTAAAAAAAAAAAAAAAAACGCAAGAATGAAACGGATTTCATAGATGGTTTCTTCGTTTAATGGCATATCAACCTTGTAGGTTATTTAATGCCAAAGAACAGTAGTGGTACTCGAAGAACAGTAGTGGTACTATTTAACCCATAGCTGGGAGAATAAGGGGGTTCACACCTTTCCCAAGGGTATTTGCCCGAAAGCGAACGTAATAGCGCGACTGGAGTTCGAACTCGCGTACTACGATTCCGCCGTCCATCAAGGACACCCCGGATTTCATAGAAAGAAGCCAAACAAAAACCAACATTAATTCTTTGATCGTGAAGTCACCAGCCAATGAGAACAGAGTTCAATTTTGACAATCTGCCCGTTGTTACCTAAAAACCTGTGCCCATCGAACTTTCTATAAGTCTGTGCTTATATTTAGCCAACCCCACAACCAAGGACAGAATGTGACACTAGATCAGTTTTTAAATCGGTTAAAGCTGGTTCGAATTCAGAATTTTCCTTCTCCTAGGCTGGCTAAATGTACCATAGCCATATACATGAATATGCGAAATGTACGTGGGATGTTCATACGTATATACATAGAACATAGGAATCTCGAAATTCGAAAAACACGTAACGACTTCTCAGTTCAGGTACAAAACTTTTTATTACCTTTGAGTTTAAACGGTTTTTGACATAAGGAGAGAGGCACAAACTTTCTATTCTGACTTTTTCATCTGCCCCCATCTCGTGCGACACCTGCCCAAGGCCTCCGCGAGCAAGCGAAAGTCAACCCTCCTTGTCCGGTGTGTAGTCTCAACTCTCTAACTTTCTTTTTCAAAATCTCCCAAAATCCTCCGCACGCTTCCGGTGCGTGATGTCATTCGCACTCTGTAACCCCGTTTCCCATCTCGGGCTATTGTGACATCTCTGAGTGACACGTCCGCTCCGCCCGCACGCGTGTGAACACCTGTGTTAATGTTGCACCTAAGTAACCCATGCTCTGAGCCGATTCTCAGCCTAACTAAACCAAAAGGCATAAAACGAAATCCCTCGGTTATTATATTACATAAAGAACTCAGTCTCTCCTACTATTTACCCGTTGCAGTAAGCAGAGAACAAATGGATTCATACCTTTTCCAAGAGCATCAGTATGAAACAAAATGCAAACAGCCTCCTTCAGAATTTGAATTTGTGTCACCGATTTCATTTCCTACGATGATAACCTTGATGCTAAGCGCGCCTCCATAAACCTGTATTAACTTGTTGAATGCTTCTGTTGCATTGTCCTGAAGGCTCTCAAAAAATTTGAACTTGCATTGCATTTTCGGAACATACCTAAGCAAACACACTCGTCGCAGTCCAATATTAATCTGCTGATTTTACATCAGGGTTACCAACCTGAAAAATAAAAATCAGTCATTATTTTCTAGACTTCTGTCGTACTAAGAAACCTCCAGAGTCTGAATAAATGGTTTTCCTTCATTAATTGCACTGACATCTGGCGTATTGTCGACAAGTTTATTACATGAAAGATGAAACTGAAAAGAGAATTCATAAAAAACATTAGCTGAAATTACTCTGGTTTTATCAGTACGTTTCGGTTGCTGTACTATTTGGTTCTCGTAATTATTCGAAATTCTAAGATGAATCATTGTCATTAATGGAACTGCCATTCTCATATAAACTGGTTTTACATGTACATTTCGACCAATGTATTTTTCGGTCGCCCTTATTATTGAAAATTTAGAGATGAACGTCTTTTGGGTCAATGAATTCTTCGGTCTTACTTGTTATTTGACCTATATATATATAGGTTGTCGTTTTGGAATAACCCATAAACAACTTCTTGTTTGAAATGAATGTCAGTCGACGTTGCATTCTGGGTAAAATAAATCTTCTGATTACTACTTTTAAAAAAGCCTATTTCATATGTGCCGTTAAATTTTGACGTTTCCTGCATGAAAAGAGCACTTTTCTTAATTCAAAGCCGAAATGGATTGAGTAATTTCATTTGACTCGGGACTTTATACCAATCATTCGTGAGTTTGCAGGTTTATTCTTTGTATTGCTGTTCAATATATCAAACCTTCCAACAGTGTGTAGGTGCAGGTGTAGGTAGTTGCTTCATCTTGTCAAATGATGGCCATCTCATTATTGTTCAGTCACATATACCTGCAACGTCACGCCCATGTACTTTGGTGGTAACCAGCTGCTGACCTACATGGCCTAAAGCACCCATGTTAGATATTGTTCGAGTTACTCATAAGGACTATTGAATCTACCGGTGGAATTGCATACTTGTGAATCCTCGTCTGCCTCCGCAATCTCGGGATTATCCTACACACCTTGCCGCATAATATACAAGTGCAATTTTCTAGAGTAGGGGGCAAGTCATCATTTTGTGCAACGCGTGTCTGCAGATCATCATGTGATCTAATGCAACTAACATATCCCGTTTTTTAGAGAAGAATGTGGTTGCACATTTCATCCATCAGGCTCCTCTCGGCAACCGACATCTCCTTTGCATAGGACACATTTCAATTAAGCGCGTCAACTTATCTTTTCCTCATATTTATTTGCTTGGGTTTCATGGCATATCAACCTTTGTAGGTTATTTAATGCCAAATCCATTTTTATATAAATAAACAGTTCTATTTCAAACAATTCGGTTTAGTAGAATTACACAGTTTAATCATCAAAGACATTTCAATTTCAAGTTATTCAGTTTAGTCAAACAGTTCTAATTCAAACAATTCAGTCTAGTATCAGTATTGCTTTTGTTTACACACAGTTAAATGTCAAAACAATTCGATTTCGAATAATTCAGTTTAGCATACAAAAACAGTTCCATTTCAAACAATTCAGTTCGGTATAAGTACGCAGTTTACATGTCAAAACAGTCCTTTTTCAAGCAATTCAGTTTAGCATAGGTACACAGTTTAGTTCTATTTGCCTGATTGATTGGATCCTATCAAGTGCTACCACTCCGGACCAAAGTGGACCTGGGAGCGATGGCAATGAAGAGGCACTCCGTATTCCCCAAAGCTCTTCCATTACTAGAGCCTCACCATCAGATTGTTTAGTGTCATGTCTAGGACACTCGTTGGGGAGGGATTTTACTCTTCTGCAGAGATGCAGTCTGTGTATTCTACAATCCCATCCGACTGAGCAACTTTTCTTCATATAATGGCAATGAAGGGGTACTCCATATTCCCCACATCTGAAGCCTCATCATCAGATGCAGTTTAGCATCATACTCAGGACACCCTTGGCGACAGTCTTACCCATCTGTTGGAGATAGAGTCAGCGCCGACAAGGCGAATATATTCTTATAACAGCGAGAAGTAACAGCAATATCAGCAGAAACAACTCACGGACAAGCAGAAAAACAATTCGAAACGTCTTAAAAACAAAAATGGAAAGAAAAACAACTGCCAAGATACTTCTTGCGACAAACTAAAAAACATTCACACAAGATGATCTAAACATGACAAGAAAGAGGACACCTCAATAGGGAAACGAAACCTCTTTTAATAGCAGCACAAAATAATGCCATAAGAATCAACAGAACTTTAGAAACAAATATCTCCAACTGCCCTTTTCACTGAGTGTATCTCCCGTAGGGAATTAAGAACAACTCTAAAAGAGGTGTCCTCGGTATGACACTAAACAGCATCTGATGGTGTGGCTCCAGTTCTGGTGATCTGGTGAATGTGGAACCATCTATTCACTGCTATTACTCCCAGGTCCACTCTGACCTGTAGTGGTAATACCTGTTAGGGACCAATCTTCAAGGCTTTGAAATTAGCGAGTTCGAACTCCAATCGTGCTATTACGTTCACTTTCGGACAAATACCTTTGGGAAAGGCATGAACCCCCTGCTCTCTAACCCGAGTAATTCATTAGATAGTATCACTGCTGAAAATATCTATGGGTCGAATAGATCCGTTTGAAAATTATTCGTATTCGATAGGACTGAATACAAGAAAAAAAAACCTTAAGAAGCAACAGCAAAAAATGTAATCATAAATGCGATTCTTTAACAACTTAGCATAAAATAACCCTAGACAGGTTGACGTGTTGTTTAATCAATTAATTAACCAACCAATCAAATATCTCTAAAATGATTTAAGAATTTTTTTGATATTTAGCAAAAAAGTTGATATCACATAATTGTATTTATAATCTTACGGATAAGGGATTTTTTTCTTTTTCTAAAAAATTAATTTTGATGGTTTCTTTGTTTAATGGCAAATCAACTTTCGTGGGTAATTTAATCCCAAAGTCATTCTTATAGAAGGTAGTTGTGGTACGATTTAACCAATAGCTTGGCGAGGGTAAGGTGTTTCATGCCTTTCTCAAAGGTATTACTCCGAAAGTGAACTTAATAGCTCGATTGTAGTTCGAACTCGCTTACTACGATGGGCACCTCTGGTGATGTAACGGTTAGCAAGCTAGACTAGCAAACCTACACGAGTGAGTTCGAGTCTCATTGGGTGCCCCATTCATTCGGCCTTGTGCCACATCGAAGCAAAGAGCTTTGTAAATTATCACCTTTACTATTACATGGGGCACCTCTGGTGATGTAACGGTTAGCAAGCTAGACTAGCAAACCTACACGAGTGAGTTCGAGTCTCATTGGGTGCCCCATTCATTCGGCCTTGTGCCACATCGAAGCAAAGAGCTTTGTAAATTATCACCTTTACTATTACATGGGGCACCTCTGGTGGTGTAACGGTTAGCAAGCTAGACTAGCAAACCTACACGAGTGAGTTCGAGTCTCATTGGGTGCCCCATTCATTCGGCCTTGTGCCACATCGAAGCAAAGAGCTTTGTAAATTACAACTCGCTGATTACGATAGCGCAGTCCAACAGGTTAGCCATGACTCCACGAGGACTTGCCCTATCTGTTTTGAGAGGCTTGTGAATTGTCATGATATAGAGGATAGGGAACTGAGGAATAACACACTATTTTTGGTGATGGGGAATTGTAACTTAATCCGACTGACTCAAGTCAGTAATGGCAGAAACAATGTCAAATTTTCATGACGGAATTTAGGAGGGGATTACATTTTCGCTGATTAATACTTGCGGAACGAGGATGATTTTCAAATGACATGGTTAAGTACAATCCCTCACCGAAGGAAATGGTGAACGAGCTTCTCACCCATAAAATAGAGGGAAGCAAGAAAAGATAATAATTAATATTCAAATATATGTCCTAGCCTTCGAAGATTTCTCAAAAGAAACGTGTACCATTGTACGCAAACGGTTGTTAGTTACGAACCTCACGTGGTGTAATAGAGAGAAAGTTTGATTAGCAGATCATTATTATGGAGTTTGATTCTCACTGGGTGCCACAACGAAACTATGCTTGGTAAATAACTTAGACTTATAGTTGGTCTGACTTTGACAACGGTTTTAGAAGAAATATTCCAGTTTGGAGAATTACTTTATAAACTTGATTTGTGATATTGAATAACTTTTTTATTTTTCTTGTAATTTTTCTCAGCAGCTCAAACCAATGGATTTTTTCAATGGAGCCTGAGTGACAGCCGGTCTCCTCAGGTCTCCAGGACTCTTCTTATCCTCGCTGATTTTAGTGCCGTGGTCTAGACGGTTTCAATAGTTCCACAAATTTCCAATTCATCCAGTCACTTTTCCATATACTTGGATACTGTTCCAAGAGCTCTGACTACTGGTATCACTATAACTTTCATGTTCCACAGCTTCACACTCTGATCTTCTAGCACAACAAAATCCGCTATGACAGGTTCTTTTTTTTAAATCAACACTAGGTCTGGTTGTCTTGCTTGGATTGGGTGAACCGTTTGTATTTCAAAGTCCCAGAGAATTTTATACGCTTCATTTTCAATAACAGATTCTGGTTTGTGCATGTACTATTTTTGTTAGCATGTCCGATAGATTCCTCGCCGATTGTAACACTATGTAGGTGGTCCGCCAAGCAGACGATCCCTTTGTCTGTTTTGGCGCGAAACTAAATAAAGGCCTGAGCCCGCGATCTCGACGCGACCGGAAGTAGGAAGGGAACGCCAGTAGGAGTTGGACAAAGGGACTGAGAGAAGGCAGTTGGCGAAGGGTGACGCGAGTGGCCAGTCGACACCGGACAGCAGAAGTGAGCAATCGGCATGAGTGAGTCCAGTACCAGTGAGAGAAGACCGGTCAAGATGGGTTGGCATTCCTAGTAGCTTTGTAGAAATTTCGCTAGAAATCCACGCTAGCGTTAGTCTACATATGCACAAAGGAATGCAATGTTACATAACTCCTCTTCTTGCCCCTTAAGTTAACCCAAGCATATTGTTCGTTTGTTCTTTTTCTCCCGCTCCCTTGATTGTATTTCTTGTAGCTATGAAGAAATGTGCGATGCCTCTATCGGAACCACAAGTTGATCACCGGCCGTAAAGTGAAATGGTTTGAAAAAGTTGACGTATTCGGGGAGGACCGAGGGGGTATCGTCACACGATCAATCTATGGTGATTCATCGTATGTTAAAATCATTGCAGGTAAATCATTGGCGTCTAAAGTCAACAATAAATATTGCTTTTAAGAATTTAATAAAAAAATAAAACGATTAGGGTTACGGTCAAGGAACACTTATATCATCAGAGCAATTTATCTGATACGATAAATTTAACATGCAATAAATTTACTGCCGATAACATTACCACACAATGAAGGATGGATTTACGGAGAATCATTTGCGAACATAATGAAATTTCAGTTGTTATTCATTATTATTATTATGCTCCCTGTGAGTTTTTCATGCTATCGTTAGCTGGTAATCTTTCCCTGGATACTGAATGACAGCAAATCTTCTTAGCTCTCCAGGACTTTTCTCGGTATTCTAGCTTATCTCAACATTTCGTGGTCTGGACAGTATCGATTCGTCCTCTAATTTCCCAATTCCTCCAGCGAAACTTTTGTAAACCGTTCCAAGTGCACCAGCAATAATTGGTATCACTGTTACTATCATTATTATTAGTGTTTTTCCATTAGTTGTAACTAGCGATTTTCATTGGAATCTGAGTGACACCAAATCTCTTCAGCTCTCCAGGACTTTCGCCAGTACTCTAGCCGATCTCAGCAGTGTTCTTCCTCGAATTTCTTGGAGATAGTGAAAAAGTTTTTGAGTAAATGGTACCAGGATGTAAATTGATAAGCAGCCGGAAAAAGAACAAGTTAACAAGGTTCAACATCTCGTCCAGTAGGCTAGGTGTAACAAGATATGCAGGCACCTTGGACCTAATCAAAAGTTGTCGAAATTACCAGACTCGATTGGCCAGGGGATACCAAGACGGAAGTGGGAGTCTGGTGTTCCATGAACCCAAATCAAAAACGCTGGGTTTTTCTTCTCTCTCTCTCTCTCTCTCTCTCTCTCTCTGTGGCAAAAACACAAGCAGACTAGTGACAGTGTGGACGGAGAGCGATTGAACCATTCAAAGATACGGGAAGAGCAGATTCATATGTGGCAGGGGCAATATCACTCCGAAATAATGATGATAAAGTTGGTGACCTTAGTCGAGGGTGACCCGAAGGCTCCTTTTTCAATAGCTACTACACCGAGGTGTAAGGGAGGGTGCTACTTCATTCTCTGGATTGCTCCACTTTACCCTTGACGCTTACCTTATAATGCTGAGTGTTAAGCAAGGCAGCATCAAATACCATTTTTGAGTCTTTGGTATGACTCGACGTGAGATTGAACCTTGGTCTCCCGGACCATTGACGAACACTCTACTCATTAGGCCAATGGCCCAGTATGATATGATGATAATACTATTAATAAAAGGTAGATATGCCGTGAAACAGAAAACGCCAAATGAAAGAGAGGTGTCTTCGAATAACTAAGATGCGGATATACCGTAAAAACTTTGAAATATCAATGTTACAGATTTTATTTAGAAAATGAAATAGAATCTTTTGTAAGCATACAAAAGATATCAGATTATTAATAGAAAATAGAATTAAGAATGTCTTGACCTAAAGGTTAATTTTATCGATAAACAAGACAACATTAAAGTTAACCGAAATTGCTCAAATCTATTCATAGATAAACTTAGAACAATGACAATACTGTCAGGGTACCGAAAGATGAAACGAATGTGAAGTTTTTGCATTTTAGAAGTGTGTCTGGAAATAGGTCGACCCCGTTCCTAATAAAAGGTAAGCGGGCAGTTAAGTTGAGTTGGGTTAGAGACAGTCGAAGAACTGAGTTAGCGACTATTGGCGCGTCGCTTTACCAGGCGAAAAAGAACGGAAGCGAAGTCAGAGATTGGAGCAAAGTGTCCGCTAACATGTGCTGCCGATATAAGAAGCGAATTACTTTCTCCAACAGCTAAGACTACTATTGTTACTACTATTATTACCACTGAGAACAGAAACGTCGAAAAAGCTATAGTAATCAAAAAGGGTTAAAACGAAGCCACCTCTCTCTTTTAACGAAATTACACCAAGTATTTTTTGTTGTTTAGTTGATTATCGTTCATATACAAGACATTCAAATTTTTGCCACGAGAATTGTATTATAAGTATCTTTGCTGTTATATATATATATATATCAACTTTTGTCTCTCTAAAATCGGATTGACTTGGTCATATTCATTTTCTGTTAACCCGATTCTCACCCAACAAGCTTGCAAGTGGACTAACGAAGAGCTTTCGGAATTCTACGACCTGATAACTACTTCCCAGGATCAAAAATCATGGGGCTAGTGAGTGAAACTGAATTGACATTTGAAACCGGATACTTAGGTCTAACCTGTAACACTGGACCATACAGGACCAACGACCGGTCTTGTGGATGATGTTGGCCCAGAGGGGTTAAGATACGGTGTCACATTGACGCCTTGACCAGAGAACGCCTTACAATTGACACCGTGCGAGAGGATTGGCGTTAAACATACTTGAACGAAGAATCTACCCTACACACTGTGTCCGTTGTTTTCCCTGGGGAAGCACGATAGTCTAGTGGCTAACGTGCTGGACTGTAACATCGTAGTAAGCAAGTTCGAATTCCAGTTGCGTTATTTACATTCACTTTCGGATAAATACTACTGGGAACAGTGTAAGCTCAATTACGCTTCTAGCTACGGGTAAAATTGTAACACTACTGTCCGTCAACGAGGATGACTTTGAGATTAAGTAACCCACGAAGGTTGATATGCCATTAAACAAAAGTGATCAAACAAACCATTTCTAAACTTCTACGGCCTCAGGAACAAAACAGAGTGAATAAAACCAAAGATTCCAATATTAGAGGCGAGCTGTGCTTCCCTTCCCCACTGGAAGATCGGCCATAGCACGTCGATGACTATGTTACCCCAAGCCTAAGGGGCAATCGTTCATCAGGAGCTGACAGTTTTCTCTTGTTCAGTTTTTCTTTGCTTTCCTGGTTTTTCAATATTTCTTCACTTTTTTCAATTTTTATTATTCCTCTTCGCTTTCTTTCTTTTTCCATTTCTTTGCTGCCTCAATTTAATTTCTTTACTTTCTTTTTCACTTTTTTAATCTATCTTCGCTATCTTTGCTTTCTCACGTTTTTCAATTTTTTTAATTTTTTTTATTTTTTACTTTCTTCCTCAATTTCTTCACTTTCTTTTTCACTTTTTTAATTTATTCGCTCTCTCACTCATAGATTGCAAAAAATTCCGTCAACTGTTAGAATCTGCAGTCATCTCCAAATCCAAACACATTAAACAACAATCCAGTTTCGACCAGATTTCACTCTACTTGACAGACATTATTTTATGGAAGAATAATACAGAAATAAAAAATGGATAGGAAAAAAAATTTATAACAAAAAATAAGACATTTTTTCCCACCACACTTCCATTTTCATCATTTTCTCATTTCTGTTGGTCAAGCCTTTGATGAAATTTGATATGCCTAACGATCGCTTTAGCCTCCCCACTGTCTACTTAGCCATGGCCCAGACATTCCAAAAATGAATCACAGTCACCACCACTGATTTATATCTCTATCTTTCCCTTTCTTTTTGTTCTATCTCTCCTTATAACCCCCTCTTTTTATTCTTAATTTATCTATTTCCTCCAATGCTGAATTTTTAAAAAATCGTCATTCTGATGAAGTCTTTCTGAAAAAGACGAAATATCATTTTTGAATCTGTTGTCAGTGTTTTGGATTATCCACTTTTCCACTTATTTTTTCACATTTTGTCAGATTAACCGAATCTACCATTTCTTCAATTTACATTATAAATAATATGCATATAATATATGGAGACCTTGGAACATTCAACAAGAATCTGGAAAAGAGACTGAGAAAATAGGAGATCAAAGGAAATTTGAGGCTGTCCAGACCACAGCACTGCTGAAATTGGTTAAAATACTTAAAAGAATACTGGAGAGTTGTTGTATATAGCAAAAAGACAATACTGATATATGAAAATAAAATCTGCTTTTTTTCTTTTCCTTTTATTACCCGAAGTGTATGCATGGGTAGAGTAAGAGAGAGTCGGTGATAGTTGAAATGCACATGCATATGGGTGACAGTGCAGTTTTCCTGAGACACCTTTCTGCTTTATTCTGCCAAGTCAAAATCTTGCGTGGTTTATATAATTTTCCAGATGCCCATGCAATCCTCATGGTCACACTTACCGCCTATGTATTGCACATGGGCACACCTATCCTGCATGCCACCCACGCAACTTACATAGTACTTCCTGCTGTTCCCTTTAGGAAACAGGTGCATATCCTTTTATGCCACCTATGCAACTTATGTAGCATTTCAAAAGAATCTTCTAGTTGATATCCAACAGAGTTGCTGTCACATACACTTCAGTGAAAACTACAAGTTACTTCTGGTATCAAAAATTTGAAAAGAGTAAAAATATTAAAAATGATAAGTAAATTTGGCGACCTTAGTAGAGGGTGAACCAAAGGTTCCCTTTTCGATAGCTACTACACCAAAGTGTAAGGGAGGGTGCTACTCTTTCCCTGAATTGGTCCACTCTACTCTTGATCTGTACCTTATAATGCTGACCGTTAAGCAAGGAGGCATCAATTACAATTTTTTGAGTCTTTGGTATGACTCGACCTAGGATTAAACCCCGGTCTCCCAAACCATTGATGAACACTCTACACATTAGACCAATGGCCCAGTAAAAATAATAAGGATGGTAATATATTGTGAAGATAATGAAGGTAATAGAAATGCAAGTAACAACAGATCATTTGAGGCAACCAAAATTTAACAAAAGTAAAAAGATAAAAACAATTATTTTGAATAAGTCAATTTTTTCCCAAAAGTTTTATTGATAAATTTAAATACTTAACCATAAGCTAAGTGATGCAATATTTACTTGTGATGTAAACCCAGAAACTATATATATACACACAACATAAAAAATATATATGCAATGTTATATATGTGTATACATATACTTCTGTAACAAGTCTATGTATATATATATATATATATATATATACAACATACATAAAAAATATATATGCTATGTTATATATGTGTATATATATACTTCTGTAACAAGTGTGTGTATATATATATATATATATATATATACACACAACAAACATAAAAAATATATATGCAATGTTATATATGTGTATACATATACTACTGTAACAAGTGTATGTGTGTATATATATATATATATATATATACATAACATACATAAAAAATAAATATGCAATGTTATATTTGTGTATATATATACTTCTGTAACAAGTGTATGTGAATATATATATATATATATATATATATATATATATATATATATATAGACAACATACATAAAAAATATATATGCAGTGTTATATATGTGTATATATATATATACTTCTGTAACATGTGTTTATATATATATATATATATATACACACAACAAACATAAAAAATATATATGCAATGTTATATATGTGTATACATATACTTCCGTAACAAGTGTATGTGTATATATATATATATATATATATATATACAACATACATAAAAATATATATGCAATGTTATGTATGAGTATATATATACTTCTGTAACAAGTGTATATATATATATATATACACACACAGTATTGCCTATGAATAAGAGCACCCACTAAATTGTTAGAGGTATAGTTATTTATTAATGATATCATACATATGTACATACATGAGTAATTTTCATAAATAGCACCTGTATTTCCATATAATCTTCTTTTTTATTGCTATCCAAATGTAACATGATTTTAACATCACGAAGACTCTGCCATGTTAGCTGAGTATCTTGAAGCTGAAAAAGAAACAGAAAAAAATCTTAGTCCGCCTGATTAATTCTTCACTAGTTTATCTTAACAAATTATTATGGTTGCTTTACATTGCAATTGCTCTTTAATTGCTCTTTTACATTCTATGCTTTACATTGCAATTGCTCTTTAATTGCTCTTTTACATTCTATGCCAAACAAGTAGTTGATATCATATAATTTGGTAGCAATATCTTATCAACTGAAAGAAATATCAACACATGCATTAGTAAAGCATGGAGTGCTACTGACAGGTTAATGAGCATATGTAAATCTGATCTCTCTAGTAAAATAAAATAGGAATTCTTTCAAGCTGTGGCTCAGTCAGTACTGCTGTATGGTTGCACCACTTTAACTAACAAAAAGCTTAGAGAAAAAACTAGCTGGGAACTACACAAGGATCCTTTGTGCTGTTCTGAACAAATCCTAAAAGCAATATCCCACAAAACAGCAGCTGTACAGCCACTTACCTCCCATTACACGAGTAAGACGGATAAGACATGCTGGAAACTACTAGTGAAGTAAGGACAAACTTATAAGTGACATTTTTCTATGGAGTTCTACACATGGACACACCACACCAGTGTTGGCTGACTGGCAAAAACTTATATTCATTAGCTCTGTGTAGTCACTGAAAGCCGTCGAGAGAACTTTCCAAGAGCAATAGCTGATAGGGACAGATGGTGAGAGAGAGTCAAAAGAATCCATGCTATTGGCATGCTTTGATGATGCTAATTGGTTTTATGTTTCCTATAAGCAGTTTATATTATGTAGAAATAAAAAGCAACAAAAATAAGATGAAAGATAAACTTGGGGGAATTTTGTTTTTAAGTTCAGAAAATATTAATAAAACCTGTGTTTATTCATAAAATGTAACCACACCTTTGCTAGGGCTTAGAATATTCTGTTACCCCTGCAGAGTAATAAAGCCCCACCCAAAAATAATTTCTTATTATTAGTATTAGACAAAAATACTTGAAATCATATAACTGTGTGTAATTATCGTTTACATTAGATAGGAATACTTGAAATCATATAAATTGTGTATAAAAAATGCTCTTAAGAAACAGCTAAAGAAAAATATAAATATAAATGAACAATGAAAGCAGTTCCCTAACCTCTAGGTATAAAATAACCCATACAGGTTGATATGCTGTTAAAATCAATCAATCAATCATAAAAAGCCACAAAAATAAAATGATCTAGGATGACATTTTTTTTAAAATCAACTTTTAATGGTCACAGAATATTTTTAAAAAAAACCTCAGTTGATTGATAAAATGCAACAAAAATAAGATGAAAGATAAACTCATCTGAAATTGATAATAAGGAATATTTAAGAGTTGTAGAATATAGAAATAAAAACAAAAAATTTAAGATGGCTCGTTGGTTTATCTAATATCAGTCTTTTTCTTTTTTGTACAGTGAGAGGTACATAGTTGGCATATTCTAAGCCCTGCTGACAGGCAAAAAAAAAAAAAAATGAGTCAAAAAATAAACTAGTTTGTATTCAATGAAAATAAACACAAAATGATAAATGAAATATATAAAAGGCATTTCAAAACATTTGATATCATTTGATATTATTATGATAATAATTATTTATGATAAACAATAGCTTTAAGTAACTATTCTTGATTTGATCTGGTTTTATGGCATATCAACCATTATTGGTTATTTAATGCCAAATCCTGCTTTTATATATATATATATATATATCAAATATATGACTTGAAAACACATTTTGTAGATACATCCGAATTTTTAACAATTCAAATCAACAGAGTAAAATAGTTACAAATATTGCTATGTATCACAAACAATTCAATTAAACATCAGTCATTTGTTTACACAAAGTTAAATGATCAAACAGTTTTATTTAAAAAAATTCAATTAATTCAATTATAAGTCATTTGTTTGCACTAAATTAAAATTCTAAACAGTTTTATTTGACCCATAGATAGGACCCCATCAGGTGCTACCACTCCAGGCCAAAGTGGACCTGAGAGCAATGGCAATGAAGAGGTACTCTGCATTTCCCAAAGCTCCAGCATTACTGGAGCCTCACCATTAGATTGTTAAATGTCATATTCAGGACAATTGTTGGGGTGGGGATAACCCCTCTGCAGAGATGCAGTCAGTGTATTCTACAGTCCCAGTCAACTGGGCTCTAACTATTCTTTATACAAATAAATTAGGTTCAGTTTTTTTTGTTTAATGACATGTAAACCTTAATGGGTTATCTGATGCCAAAGCCATCATTTTAGAAGAGCAGTAAATTGGTAAGTAAAGTTGGCGACTGTAGTCAAGGGTGACCCGAAGACTCCCTTTTTGATAGTTACTACACCGAGGTATAGGAGAGGGCACTACTCCCTTCCCTGGATTGCTCTACTTTACCCGTGGTCCCTATCTCATATTGCTGAGTGTTAAGCAAAGAGGCATCAAGTACCATTTTTTGAGTCTTTGGTATGACTCGACCTGGGATTGAACCCAGGTCTCCCAGGTCATTGGCAAACACTCTAACCATCATGCCAATGTCCGGTTAGAAGAGCAGTAGTGGTACTATTTAATCCATAACAAAGAGGATAAAGAAAGTTCATACTTTTTCCAAGGGTATTAGTCCAAAAGTGAATGTCATATCAGGAGTGGAGTTCAAAATTGCTAACTAGAATATTATAGTCTAGTACATTAGCCACTGAGACTCACTCTTACCTACCAAAAATGATTTATACACAGTTTTATGGTTCAAAATGTTCCTACCTAATATGAATAATTATGGATCTATTTAACCTATAGATGAGACCCTAACAGGTACTACAACTTTGGAACCTCACAACTGGATGCAGTTTTAATGATAAACTAAAAAGTGTTCAAAATCATAAAACTGAAACAGAGACAGTATAAAACCTAGAATGTTAGAAATTCACAAAATTTAAACTGTTATGTCCATGGCCAAAACACTGCAGGAAAATTTTAATAACTGCTTTAAATTCTGTGACCTCTACAAAGAGACAGAGAAAGAAATGGCAACTTCACTGTAAAGATTGCGTTGTGTCAATCTTTTAAATGAAGAGTTTGCACTTGTCTGTAAATTCAATACCAAAGATATCCCCTTCTTGCAGGAGCAGAGCTTACACCACAGTGAGAGGTACATAGTTGGCATATTCTAAGCCCTGCTGACAGGCAAAAAAAAAAAAAATGAGTCAAAAAATAAACTAGTTTGTATTCAATGAAAATAAACACAAAATGATAAATGAAATATATAAAAGGCATTTCAAAACATTTGATATCATTTGAGATGTACAGGGTGTTTCAAAAAAATTGATATCATTTCATAGTCTAATAACTTGATCAATTCTCACTCAAACGATCTCAATTTTCAACGGGATCTGTAAAAACAAGTCAAAATTTTATGTTTAATGTTTAAACACCTCTTCTTTTATTGGCATTTCTACATCTGAAAAGAAAAACACAGTATCCGAAGAATTTTGAGATTTTTCTACACATGCTGTCAAAAATTTGAGATCCATTTGAACAAGAATTCATTTTTTCTGAAACACCCTGTATTTACTCACTGTTGTAATGTCACTTCTTTTTCCTTTTTTCTTGGGTCAATTGTCATAAGTAAAAAGTAAAGTAGGCAACCATGGTCGAAGGTGACCTGAAGGCTCCCATTTTACTAGCTACTACACCAAGGTGTAGGGGAGGGTGTTACTCCTTTGTTTGGATTACCCTTGATTCCTACTTTATAATGCTGAGTGTTAAGCAAGGAAGCATCATGTACCATTTTTTGAGTCTTTGGTATGACTCAACCTGAGATTGAACCCCAGTCTTCTGGGCCCTGGTGAACACTCTACCCACTAGGCTAATGAACCAGTACTGTATTCACTGTCTAATCTTTAAACTTTTTTTTTTACAAGATTTCTTTGTTCATAAAAATTCAATATGTGACACATTAAGTAAAAATTACTATCATTTCAATGAACTTTCATTCAAATAATCCCATATTTTAACAGCATTTTTAGAAACAACTCAAAATTCTAGGCTTTATTTTTATACCCAAAAAGAAAAAAAACATTAAACATAGAATTCTGAGTTGTTTTTACACACTTTTAAAATTTGAGATCATTCAAACAAGAATTGACTAAGTTATTAGATTATGAAATAATATTAAACTTTTTGAAACACCCTGAATATAAAAAAAACAAATCTAGTAATAAAAAAACAACAAAAATAAGATGAAAGTTAAACTAGTCTGAAATTAATAATAATACTAAAGTGATTCAAAAGTTTTGCAATATTTTGATAACATTTAAGACAATTCAGCAATTCTAAATGCTTTTACCAATGTCATGAAAGTGACAAACCCCACTGGACTGTGAGATGCAAAGATCACCTGACACTCTCCAAGTGTTACTTTCCAGATTTGCCTCTATGGCTTAAAACATGACCTTGGAGTCCATGGTTTTAGACTTACCTGGCCTTGCTTGATCATCAAAGTTCTTGTGACCCAAGCAAAATTTCTTGAACAATCTGGTTACTCTACTATTATCAACTGCACCTTCAACTTTTGCATGACAATTGATTTGCATTACATCTGGGGTGTTGTGGCCCAGTTCAAACTCTTATAGCATACATTTCTGAATTAGACAGGTTCATCTATGGAGCTTTTAAATTACACACAGAGTGAATCAATGTACAACATGGCAGCACACCAACTACCACAATACTACTAACCAAAGCAGGTACTTTCCACAACTTGAACTGCTTTGGTCACATAATCCACATGTTGAAAACTAGGATGTACCAAAATAATGCAAAAATTTTATCTCACCCAATTCACTGAAGTTGCTTTTTTTTTTAAATAGATTAAGGAGAAGTTGTAAAAATAATCACCTTTATCTTCTCACGAGTAGAAGAAGGTGGCCACTCTATGTACATCAGTTCAGACAATCATCTGCAAGAACCAAAGATAAAATTCTCAGCCAAGAGTCAACGAAAAATGTTATTCCATCCATCTTAGGACGAGTTATGAAGTAAGAGACAGCTGATAACAGGATCGGGAGAAGCCAAAAAACAACAAACTTCTTTTATTTTGTGTTGAAAGGTTAAGGCATCATTAAACAGGAACCATAATGTTTATTTTTCCAAGGGGTTGCTGAAGATGAGCAATACGAAAGTAATAGGTTTTTGTGATGACTATATAAAATCAGAATATTTTATTTTCAGGAGATGTGACGTGATGAAGACAAACTTGTAGTAAGCAACTTTAGGCATTCATTTCTTCAGCATTATCTTTCTCTCAGTTCAATTTTTTATGATTGACATCTGACCTTCTTCTTGCTTCATCAGAACTCTGATCACCCAACTGACTATCTTGTCTCTGTCTTTCTAATCTTCTTTCTCAAATCAAGAGTCCTATATATATATATATATATTGTAATTAAAGAAATACGAGTATAAATAAGAAAGGTTTTTGCACTATTATTGCAGAGCAGATATAAAACTTTAAATATATAATAATTACGAATACAAAAAGGTCAGTTATTTGAAATTTCATGAGGAGCAAATAATCCTGTAACAGAAGTGAAAGGAAAGAGGCTAATCAACTGTATTTATAGTGTGAGGTATTAGCCACATGATAAGATGTTAGTACATGTGACACACTAATAAAAAAATATAGAATTTAATAAAGTCTACACACACACACATATATATATATATATATATATATATATATATATATATATATATATATGGAAGCTGTTTTGTCACACTTCTGGTTTGATGTGCTAATCACATAGCTTTGAATAGTTTGTAAAATTTTAATATAAACATCTTTGTTTATATAGTGTCAGCCATTAACAGATGACCTTGGCATACCATTTTGCCATTTCAATAAACTGTTTTAAAAACACTGCTCTCTGTTTTTTTAGCCTTTTTCCAACATCTTGTTATGTTGCATCAAGATTTCCAGATACAATATACACTTGAGAAAAAAAACAATTACAGAAATGCTGTAATAAAAATGATAGTTACAAATTTGAGAAAAGTGGAATAATTAAAATATTTCAACTCAGAAATGCAGACAATGCTGAAAAAGTCTTTACAGTGAAGATCATCTAGAAAAAAAAATTCTTTATATGAATATAAGTATAAGTAAAGTTGGCGACCTTAGTCGAGGGTGACCCAAAGGATCCCTTTTCAATTGCTACAACACTGAGGTGTAGGGGAGGGCACTACTCCTTTCCCTGGATTGCTCCAATTTACCCTTGATCCTTACCTTATAATGCTGAGTGTTAAGCAAGGCAGAATCAAGTACCATTTCCTGAATCTTTGGTATGACTCGATCTAAGATTGAACCCTGGTCTCCCGGACCATTGCCAAACACTCTATTCATTAGGCCAATGGCCCGGCTGAATATACTTCCCTTCAATTGTTATTTAGTACCTCCATCCATGGTCCTGTTACAGCAGATATGTTCAGACAATTACATAGAAGTAACTGATAGAGAAAGGTCAAAGGTTCAAGCAGTGGTCTGGATTATCTTGATTCTTCCACTAATCTCTAATTCCCATAGTCTCCTTTCTATGCTCTTGAGGACCATTCCAAGTGTTCCAACTACAATTGGTATCACTGTCATTTTCGTGTTCCACAGCTTTTTTTCAGCTCTCTGGTATGACCCAAGTATTTGTTTATCTTTTCACTCTCTTTCTGTGGTCCACCAGAAAGGCAAAATCTAACAGATGACAAGTTTTTTTTTACTTGTTAATCATCATCATCATGTCGTGCCACAGGCACGGATATCCCTGACCCTCTCTAGCCACTTCTCCCTATCGTTCATCGCCTCTGGTAGGTCTTTAGGGCCACATCCCATATCCTCACATAGCTGCTGTAAGTATGTTCAAGCTGGTTGTCCTGCTTTTGCCTGGCTATATTTCGGTGTCCATAGGAGTACATCACTTATGAGCTCATTCCTGCTTCTCCAGCAGTGTCCTGCATGTCTGGTTCATCTAACTTGGATAGTTTTCATGATAGGAGGCAGGTGGCCGTATAGTTGGTGCCTTGTGGGGTGTTGCCGCCAGGACTTGTTCAATATTGCTCGCAACATTCTTGTACAATTGCCATCTAGCTTCTTCTCCAGCCGTTTAGTTAGCGTCCAAGTAGTGCATCCATATAGCAGTATCGATACGACCGCTGCCTGGAAGAAACTGCGTTTCACCAAGATTGGATGATCTGTTTGTATCCCAAAATGTCAGATAATTTCATGCATCTCATTTTCTAAGACATATTCAGATTTGTACATATACGATTTGCCAGTATGATCAAAATTCAACCTTTTGCACAATTCCTAGTGGAATTCTTTTCCCACCCAGTCATTCCTAGTCTTGTATTTGTAGCATTCCAACTTCAACCAGCACCAAGTTTGTTTGCAAATGTAACTTCTCTGATGATTGCCTGTGGATGGATGCAAATGAAATAGAATGGTAAAGATCTTGAAATAGCCTATTATAAGAATAAGAGAACCCAAATGGCAAATCATAGTAGTCAACAGCTTTATTCACTAAGAGCAGCACTCCCAGTTGAAACAGTGACTCTAGGGATGAAGAAGACAAACATATTTAAGCTAGATACACTTGATGCAACAGTGCCTTTTTATAGGGACCAGGCTTCTTTGTCCTGTCAGAATCACTTGAAAAACGATCATTGAAAATTATAAACAAGTTCTACTAAGTCCCCCAGTTTGTTCCACTTGACTTTTGTCTTAGAAATGAACTTGGTCACCTCCTCATTATTCTCAGATGCCCACTTTAAAATGGAGACTACCAGCTCATATTGTTAAATATCACTTTTGTGCCAGGTTCTTGCACTCGTTTATAATGTGATTAACCATTTCACCTCTGTGTGTGCATGAGGGAAAAAATCCAAATCCAAATGTCAGTAAACAAGTTTTACTAATTTTTCATTTATCCTGCTTTTCTTTTTCTTTTTACAGCACTCCTGACCCAAATCCTAACTGACAAAAAGTTTCTTCGTTGAGTTGTGTTATAATTTTAGTACCTATTTTTTTATAGCATCAAGAGAAGAGTCACAAAAAAAGAATGACAGGCAAAAAGTGTTTCCGAAAATTATGGGATGTTCAAATTGCATACAATTTTAAACAGACAGAAATTAAAAGTGACTCGCTTCTGATGCAAACGAAATTGTCCACAGAGAAGGAATTCAATTGGATAGTCAAGAAGAGTTGGGATCAAACAAGAAAATTAATAAAATTAAGGATCCCTTACCATTGAAGAACAGACCACATTTCCAAAGGATTTTTCAATTTTACACCATTTTGGATATCTTCTTTGCCACAACTTCTTTATCTGTATCTGAAAGCTTTAAAAAGAAAAACAAAAAAGAACATAAAACTTTTTTTTCTTAATATTGTCTAAATCATAATGGTCTCATTTTTCGATGGATGTTAATTTCCAGTCCAATTTGAAAATTTGAAGAATGTCTTAATCTATGATCACTTAAGCCTTTATAATTGCTCAGAGAAGATAATTATTAAGTACTTTGCTTTACTTAGGATCAATAATAATATAGTCTATAAATAGAATTGCTCAGAGAAGATAATTATTAAGTACTTTGCTTTACTTAGGATCAATAATAATATAGTCTATAAATAGAATTGCTCAGAGAAGATAATTATTAAGTACTTTGCTTTACTTAGGATCAATAATAATATAGTCTATAAATAGAATTGCTCAGAGAAGATAATTATTAAGTACTTTGCTTTACTTAGGATCAATAATAATATAGTCTATAAATAGAATTGCTCAGAGAAGATAATTATTAAGTACTTTGCTTTACTTAGGATCAATAATAATATAGTCTATAAATAGAACGCATCCATCTGTCTATAGTGATGCATCCTCCCGTTCCCTTAGAAGGGCGACCTTGGATTAGCCAAGAACTACCGAGGTATAAGCCTTACATCCATAATGTCTTAATCAAAGAGGCGACATCTCCACACAAAACGGTAGTTCTCTGAAACTAGTAGACAAGTTCACCTACCTAGGAAGCAGTGTTTCATCAACCAAGACAGAAATCATCATGTAACTAACAAAGGCATGGACTGCTATCAATAGGCTATCTGTCATATGGAAATCAGTCCTGACCAATAAAATGAAATGCAGTTTTTTTCAAGCAGTGGTCATGTCAATTCTACTGTATGGATGCACTACATGGACGCTAACTAAACGTATAGAGAAAAAGCTTGACAGCAACTACACAAGAATGCTGCGAGCAATATTAAACAAGTCCTGGAGGCAGTACCCAACGAAGCAGCAGCTGTACGGCCACCTACCACCCATCACGAAATCTATCCAAGTTAGACAAACCAGTAGGGACGAACTCATATATGGCATATTCCTGTGGACTCCCTCACATGGACGAGCAAAGGTAGGACGACCAGCTAGAACCTACATACAACAGCTCTGGGCTGATATAGGATGTAGCCTTGAAGACCTACAGGAAGGGATGGACAATAGAGAAGGGTGGCAGGAGAGGGTCAGGGAGATCAGTGCTAATGGAGCAACATGATGATGATGATGATAAGTGAAATGTAACTCAACATCATTGCTTCAAGTAAATATAATCTTTTTTTAAAATCCCAACAAATTTCTTGAGCCATTTAGCTTGCTGTGTACATCCTTATGCCAGTGAAGAAGATCATTTTTGAGAGGAAACTCTCACATTAACAATAATCTTCTGAAAAATAGGAGTTTTCATGTTTACCATCGCTCCTCAGATAAGTCCTCTCAGTATTTCTCCATAACTTTATTATATGTTTATATTGATTTGTTAGTTGAATGTCAACAGAATAAATGTACTTTATATGTTGAAATCACTGTTGTGTTTAATTTTATTTTGCTAGTCATTCTTTGGTTTGGTTTCTTTGTTTAATGGCATATCAACCTTTTCAGGTTATTTAATGCCAAAGCCATTCTCCTAGAAGAGCAGTAGTGGTACTATTTAACCCATAGCTGGGAGGATAAGGGGGTTCGTACCTTTCCCAAGGGTATTTGCCCGAAAGTGAACGTAATAGCGCGACTGGAGTACGAACTCGCGTACTATGATTCCGCATTCCATCGCTTTAACCATTACACTACGAGGACACTCCCCCCCCCGCTAGTCATTCTGATAAACTGTTTCTATGCAATAATTCCTCAACCTGTTGTAGATAACTTTTTTTTTATCATTACCCATGGGTTATACCTTACAAGCCAATCCAGGTAAATAGGATGAATTAAAAATTTTAATTCAGTTACGTGCTTCATGGTCAACTTTCTTAAATGCCAAACTACTGGGAATATCGTCTGGACATGATAGAAGAAACACAACAATACTCATCCATTCATACATACTCAGATGTGCATAGTAATTTACAAAGCTCTTTTTGCTTCGATGTGGCACAAGGCCGAATAAATGGGGCGCCCAATGAGACTCGAACTCACTCGTGTAGGTTTGCTAGTCTAGGTTGCTAACCGTTACACCTGTGCATACATACTCAAATATCTACATACACATAAAATATATAAATACAAATATACATTCAGATGTGCATACATACTCATATATAAACATATACATACAAATAAAATATATACATACAAATATACACTTAAATGTGCATACATACTCATATATAAACATACTCATATATCATCATCATGTTGTGCGGCTAGCACGGATATCCCTGACCCTCTCTCTTCACGTCTCCCTATCATTGATCGCCTCTGGCAGGTCTTCAGGGTTACATCCCGTATCATCACATAGCTGCTGTATGTATGTTCGAGCTGGCCGTCCTGCTTTTGATTGGCCATATGCGGGGGTCCACAGGAGTACATCACTTACAATCTCGTCCTTGCTTCTCCAGCAGTGTCCAGCATGTCTGGTTCGTCTTGCTTGTATAGTTTTCGAGACCAGTGGTAGGTGACCGTATAGTTGGTGCCTTGTTGGGTGTTGCTGCCAGGACTTGTTCAATATTGTTCTTAACATTCTTGTATAATTGCCGTCTAGCTTCTTCTCCAAACGGTTAGAGAAGATACTCACACACATATATATATATATATATATATATATAAGGTGCACTCTGAATGTAATGTCTTCAATTTATTTCAACAGAAACTACAATACATACATGATGCTATATAGAAATATAATGATAACACTACAATACATGCTATATAGAAATATAATGATAACACTTTTGGACAGAGAGTTTTCAGCAACTAAACACAATTTTTACATAGTCATCATTACTAGCTATATGTATTTATGTCAACAATGAACAAGAGATTACATTCTGCACACACAGAGACTTGTATTCATCGCAGTTACTTTATCTAAAGACTGCAGGGTATGAGCCCAAGAATTTCTTACCTGTGAAACACGTTTTCTAATTGTTTGTCTTGTTTCATCCAAAGAGGCTTGCAGCTCTTTGCTGACTGGTTGCAATTCCTCAGGGCACTTGGGACCTTGCACCTCCCCTAACTGCACTGCCGTTGCCCGCAAGGCTTTGTCCAGTTTGTCTTCTCCTTGGGGATGCTGGTTTACTCTATTCATAGCTTGCCGGGGAATGAATTTTGGAACTGACAATTTCTTTTTGACTTCTCGAATCACTAAATCAGTTTTTCCATTATTTTTTGTGTTTGCTTGATTATCAATAGCTAGCGTTGCTTTGGGTTCTGAAAAAGAAAAATTTTCAGTTAATGGATTTTCAGAAAAAAAACAAAAACAAGAATTAAATGAACATTCTTTTAACGCACAGAACAGGAGTTCTCAAATTATTTTCTTCCTGCATGCTCGTTCATTCTGCCTGATGATGTATGCATGATCCTTGCAAAGAATATAGTGTTAACAGATCAGATACAAGTGACATAATGCATATTGTTATAAAGAATAAACCTGACAAAAATTATCATTAATTATTATTCATTTTCTTCCAGCACACGTCTTCATTCTGCCTGATGGTGTCTGCAGTGGTTGGGTTTGGTTTGGTTTGGTTTATCAAAAGGCATATCGACCATTTTTGGTCAATTTAATGCCAAATCCTTTTAATATATAATATCAAATATAAAGATTTCTAAACACATTTTGTAGATAACATTTTTAGATAAGCCTGAGCTCATTCTTTTTTTGCACACAGTTGGTTGGTTTCACTTAATTTCAAATAATTCAGTTTAGTGTTATTACAGTTTTTTATTTATACACAGTTAAATTTACAGTTCTATTTCAGACAATTCAATTTAGCATGTCAAAGTTAAATGGTTCCATGTATTGTTATGTGTCACTAACAGTTCAATTAAACATCAGTCATATGTTTACTCACAGTTAAAGGAGCAAACAGTTCTATTTCAAACAATTCAGTTTAGCTTAAGTACAGTTTTTTGTTTACACAGTTAAATGTAAAAACAGTTCGATCCCAAACAACTCAGTTTAGCATAAGTACAGTTTAAATGTCAAACAGTTCTATTTGACCCACAGATAGGATCATATCAGCTACTACCACTCTAGGTGAGAGTGGATCTGGGAGCAATGGTAATGTAAGAGTACTCAACATTCCCCAAAGCTCCAGCATTACTGGAGCTTTACTGTCAGATTGTTTAGTGTCATATCCAGAACACTCGTTGGGAGAGTCTTACTCCTCTGCAAAGATGCAATCGATGTATTCTACAGCCCGAGCTAACCAGGCATGATGGTGCTAGCATGATCCTTGCAAAGAATATAGTATTAACGGATCATAGATATGGAAGACATAATGCATAATGACAACAATTGGTAAAAAATTTTGTAAAAATTCTTAATTTACAATAAAGAATACAAAACAAAACTTCGAAAAATAAACAAAAGATTTTTCCGTTTTGATTTGTTTATTTAATGGCATATCAACCTTTGTGGGTTGTTTAATGCCAAAGCCATTTTGTTGAAGGAGAGTAGTGGCACTATTTAACTCATAGCTGAGGGAATAGAGGGGTTCATGCCTTTCCCAAGAGCATTTGTCTGAAAAGGAATGTAACATGCAACAGGAGTTTGAACTCATTTACTACAAAGTCACAGCCCAACATATTAGCCACACCAACACATGGACTTAACCGCCACCTTTTTACACATTTTTTTAGCTTCATCATGTCAATGATCCACATTTTACTCTCTTACCTCATGTGCATATGCCTTTACCCATCTCAATCATAAACGGGATATGACACAAGGTCAAATTTTAAGCAAAGTATAGCTGATTTCAATTCAGAGTTTTCTTTCTTCAAGATTAGTTACCTAACTAAGTCTAAACAACTGTCTGCCTTCTATTTTTTACCAAAAGCATTGGGAGAGGGAAGAAATAGATTCATGCTTTCCACAGAGGCATTGGTGCAAAGTGAAACATAAACAGCCCCATTCAGGTATCCATTTACTACAATGATAATCATAATGATAAGCAGACATCTTATGCCATGTATATGGGTACTTCAGCTAGTACAATAAATAAAATTTTTGATTTGTGATAAAGAATAAAAAACAAATTCTGAGAAAAATTAAATGAAATATTTAACAGTTAATGGCTTTGTATGTATTTATCCAACCCCTTCAACACAGGATGTGACACATGGTCAATTTTTAAGCAGATCAAAACTGCTTTGAATTCAGAGTTTTCCTTCTCCTAAACTGGTTGCCATACCAAAGTTAAAGAACCAAGTCTGCCTAACTATTTACCCATAACTGGGAGGAGAATAGTTGGATTCATACATTCTTCAAGGGCATTAGCACTCTGTGAAATGCCAAGAGCCTCATCCATAATTTGAACTCGGGACACCAATTTCACTTCCTACGATGATAACCATTATGCTGAGTTTACCTCTGGCTAGCTTTGCTATGTTTATGATCCAAATTTTAACCCCTTTACCCAATGTATATGGGTACTTCAGCTAGTAGATTTTAACTGAGAAATGCAACCATCACAAGATAAGTATTAAAGTACATACATACATACGTGTACACACACGCAAATAAATTTAAAAAACAGAGCCCAACTAGAACTCACAGGAGAGCTTTGCTAAAAGAATATCATATGCAAGCAGTGCGTGTAAAGCAGTTAAAAAAATGGCAGATATCAAGTCAGCACAACCCTTTTATAGAGACGGCAGCAATAAAGTTCCACACTGATGCAATGACGCTAATTCCAGTTTTTCACTTTGTGAAAGATGGATGTCAGGTATGACAGGAACAGAATAATAGAAATAAAAATAGTAAGGTAGGGATTAAAAGTTTGGGTTGCCTTGACAACCATTTCAGAGCCAGTTCCCTAACTCACCTCAAAAAAATAAATAAATATACAACCCAGAGTTAATGAGAAAGACAGCCTTAACACTTGTTGCAAATAAATATTAGCAACTCTCCAATAGAACAACTCATTACACTCCTTTTTTTATCATCAAATACATTTTCTGTTCTTTATGTTTTTATATTCAGATAAACTTGTTTTGTTTATTTAGCATTCATTTCTTATTAACTTATACAGATATAGACTACCTGCTCTAAAACAGTGGTTAAGAGCTTAGCTATAACTGATGAGGCTGTTCCTCACTGTGTGTTTGGTAAAGACAACCTTGTTCCAGATTTAGCCCAATCCAACAAATATTTACTTTCCATATAAATAAATGGTTTTCTAAGGTATAAATAAATGAAAGCATACGATATTCAACCCATATCAGTTCAACAACTCATAATTTGGAACCATGGTCATGCTAAAAAAAAATCAATTCCGATTAGACCACCAAATTTAAACAATGATAAGCCTGCTCCAGTTAAGCAATAATAAACCTACCCTACGCTTAGATGGGTGACCACTTAGTAACAGCAACCTGAGTGCCAGACTAAGCAAAGATTAATAAATAATAACAAAAGAAATCAGATGGCTCAAGTTAAGCAATAATAAACCTAGCCAACGCTTAGATGGGTGACCACTTAGTAACAGCAGGTACTTGAAGCAACCTGAGTACCAAACTAAGCAAAGATTAGTAGATAATAACAAAAGAAACCAGATGACTCAAGTTAAGCAATAATAAGCCTACTCTATATTTAGATGGGTGACCACTTAGTAACAGCAGACATTGTAAACAACCTGAGGCATCTGTACAAGATTAAGCTAAGATTAGTATGTAGCAACAAAAGAAGACAGGGTCCAATCAGATGACCAAAGTTAAACAATGATAAGTCTGCTTAGTGTTTAAAAGGGTGAACACTTAGAAACAGCAGGTACAATAAGCAACCTGAGGTCAGTGTGCCAAACCAATCAAAGATTAATACAAAACAAGAGGTAATCAAACTATTGTTGGTGAGTTCAATATATACATATGAAGATCTTGTTGATACAGAATATAAATATGGCTTTAAAAAGCATGTGCATGGTATTAAAAATATTTCAAAATCATAAAAAACAAATCAAAATCATAAAAAGGATTGTCACAGACATAATTCTCTGAAGAGAAGTGACCAAAATGAAGGGTCCATTTTTTTTAGGATTTTAATTTGTTTTTTATGATTTTAAAACGTATTTGATACCATACACATGCTTTTAAAGCAACATATATATAGTTCATGATCATAGTTGAGGGTGACCCGAAGGCTCCATTTTCGATAGCTACTACACAAAGGTGTAGGAGAGGGCGCTAGTCCTTCCTCTGGATTGATCCACTTTACCCTTGATCTGTACCTTATAATGCTGAGTGTTAAGCAAGGAGGCATCAAGTACCATTTTTTGAGTCTTTGGTATGACTCAACCTGGGCCATCGATGAACACTCTAACAATCATGCCAATGCCCGGTAACATATATATATATATATATATATATATATATATATTATATCTAAGAGTGTTTCTCACTTCAAAACATTTATATCTACAACTGAAAGTGTGACATACACAAACAGGAGAGAGGTTTGGTTTGGTTTGGTTTCTTTGTTTAATGACATATCATCCTTCATGGATTATTTAATACTAAAAGCATCCTTGTATAAGATCAGTATTGGTACTATTTAACACATAGCAAGGATTGGTTGGGTTTGGTTTTATGGCATATCAATCATTGTAGGTTATTTAATGCCAAATCCATTTTTATACATATAAACAGTTCTGTTTCAAACAATTCAGTTTGGTATAAATAAAGATTTTTGTTTACACACAGTTATATGTCAAAACTATTCTACTTCAAACAACTCAGTTTAGAATAAGTACAGTTTCAATATAAAAAACAGTTCTATTTCGAACAATTCAGTTGAGCATTCAAAAACAGTTCCAATTCAAACAATTCAGTTTAACATAAGTATGCAGTTTAAATGTCAAAACATTTCTATTTCAAACAATTCAGTTTAACATAAGTACACAGTTTAAATGTCAAAATAGTCCTATATCAAGCAATTCAGTTTAGCATAAGTACACAGTTTACTTCTATTTGACCCATAGATAGGACCCTATCAAGTGCTACCCTTCTGGGTCAAAGTGGACCTGGGAGCAATGGCAATAAAGGAGTACTCCGCATTCCCTAAATTTCGAAGGTTGAAGCCTCACCATCAAATAGCTTAATGTTATTATCAGGACACTCACAGGGAGAGGGTGGCCTTATCCCTCAGGCAGAGATAGTGTTTTCTACAGCCCCAGCAGACTGGGCTCTATTCAGAGTTAAAGTGAACCTGAGGGTAATAGTAATGATGGGATACTCTATACTCCCTAGATTTCCAGAACTAGAGCCTCACCACCAGATGCAGTTTAGTGTCATAGCCAGGATAATGCTTGAAGGGGGGGCTCTTACTGATCTGAAGGGGATACAGTCCGTATATTCTAAGCCCCACTGATAGGGCTGAAATAGTGTCTGAAGATATGAACATAGGAGAAGAAAATGACATACACTATAACCCAAGACCAGGAAAATCCAGATGGAAATTCTATCCATGATAATCATTTAAGAATCATCTGATATACAAAGTGCGATAAAAAAGTATCAAGACTGAATTTTTTAATTTTTTCTATATCTTAAAAATTTTTAATTTAGATAAAGATGCATACACAGTTGAATAACTTCTATGTATTTGCCCAACCCCTCCACACAAGCAGGATGTGACAAAAGGTCAATTTTAAAACAAACTATCACGTTTTAATTCAGTTTTCCTTTGGCTAAATGATTGATCCGTGAGATCTACTTTTGACATGTAGTGTAACATATAGATTAAGTGCTGAACCATTAAATTAAAGGAAAGATACAGGAGTCAATGAGTTTGATTGACAGCCATTGAACTTGAGGTCAATCTGAGACCATGGCTCTGATTGGATGTTTTCAGTCAGGTGATCAAAACAGTTCTAGAGTTAGAATAAGTTAGTCAGCAATTGAATGTTGCTTGCAAACTTCCCATTTAGACCAAACAGTTAATAATGATCATAAATCATCAAGAAATTTAAAAAATAATATGTGCACATGAAATGGTGGTCAAGTCGTCATTCCTGATCAAAAACAAGGATGAAAACCTGAAAAATACAGTAGAAACACCGAGACAACAAGATGACTGATGAAAGAAGAAAAGAAGTGAAGAACAAACTGAAGTCAGATGTGGATATGGGAGCCAACCAAACAATAGAACAAAGTTCATATTCATATAACTAGACAATTATAAAGCAAGACCTATATAATATAGAATGGTAGAGAAAAGGGCAATGTAGTACTTTACTGAGACCAGTTCCCATACCAAGGTTAAATAACCCCTCTGCCCCACTATTTAACCATAGCTGGAGGGAGAATAATTCGATGCATACTAACACTAAATAAAATTAACAAAGTGATGTCTAGATGTATGTGCAATGCAGACATGACCTCTTTAATTGGTGATTGAGTTTCTCAGTGTCTATGTGTATGTTACATAAACAGTCCTATGTGTCTATTACATAAACAGTCCTATGTGTCTATGTGTATGTTACATAAACAGTCCTATGCGTCTATGTGTATGTTACATAAACAGTCCTATGTTTCTATGTGTATGTTACATAAACAGTCTTATGTGTCTATGTGTATGTTACATAAACAGTCTTATGTGTCTATGTGTATGTTACATAAATAGTCCTATGCGTCTATGTGTATGTTACATAAACAGTCTTATGTTTCTATGTGTATGTTACATAAATAGTCCTATGTGTCTATGTGTATGTTACATAAATAGTCCTATGCATCTATGTGTATGTTACATAAACAGTCCTATGTGTCTATGTGTATGTTACATAAACAGTCCTATTCGTCTATGTGTATGTTACATAAATAGTCCTCAACAGTTGGAAATAAATCTGTTCTTTTGAGAAATTCAAGTTTATATATGTTTTCTTTTGCCCAGACTAATCAAAAACTTGCTCGATAATAATTGGGTTGAAATGTAGGAAATACTAAAATACAACAGTGATTATTGTTACATTAATTTGCTTGTTGTTAGAATTTGCAGTGTCACTACACAAGCTGTGAACAAAAATATTAAAATATTAAATTTTTTAAATTTCAAAATTTAAATCAAGATGCATGTACAGCTGAGCAATTTATATAATAAAGTGATGATATGTAAACTGCAGTCTATCTCAATAAGTCAATGACATTTCTATCTATTTTTTTGGTCGGCAGTCTTCATATTCTTTAGGTCAGCAGTCTTAATACTTTCTTGGTCAGCAGTTTTAACAAAGTGAGCATGTATAAACTTTGGTCTGTCTCAATAAGTTAGTGACAATTCTATATATTTTTTTGGTCAGCAGTCTTCATATTCTTTAGGTAGGCACTCTTAATGTAATTTACGAAGCTCTTTGCTTCGATGCGGCACAAAGCCGGATGAATGGGGCACCCAATGAGACTCGAACTCACTCTTGCAGGTTTGCTAGTCATGGTAGGCACTCTTAATACTTTCTTGGTCAGCAGTCTTAATAAAGTGATCATGTATAAACTGTGGTCTGTCTCAATAAGTCAGTGACAATTCTATATATATTTTTTGGTAGGCAGTTTTAATACCTTTCGTTTGAATAATCATAAGACTTTCTTGGTAGTTATATTAATGTTTTTTGGTCAGCAGTTTTGACAAAAAGTTGCATCATACAAGCATAACATCTTTTACAGAATAAAACTGACTTGACAATTATCATGAAAACAAAAGCAAAAAGATGTAAGAAAAAATTACAAATAAAATAAAACCTAACAAAAAAAAAAAAATTAAAAAAAAGCGCAGATCTAAAAAAAAAAAACAATTTTTTTTTATTCACTCACCGCCAATTATTTCTGCATTTGGCTGATTTCTCTTCAAAGAATTTGAAGCTTTATTAAGCGCTGAAACCTGTTGGTTGTCAGTGGAAAGCTGCTGGGAGGGAAGCCTGGCATCAAATCCAACTGGGAACATAGCTTGTGCAGACATCACCTTTGCATACTCAAATTTAGTCTTTACTTTTGGAGTTTGTAATTCTATGGGGAGGTGTTTGGGCGGGGACAATAATGAGTACTGTTCTGGGGGTTCTTGAGGAGGGGGTGGTGGTAAGGTCAGCATAGATGAAAAAACCTCTTGGGGTGGTGGTGGTGGTGGTACTGGTGTTATTAGTTGTGGTGGTGGTGGTGGTAGTGGTGTTATTAGTTGTGGTGGTGGCAGTGGTGGTATTGGTGGTGGAGGCAGTGATAAATTAGGGAGAATCAGCACATCAGATGAAGATGGATGAAAATCAGTCGATTCGGTCCGTGATGCCAAAACTGGGTCTGTTTGATGAGCAGTTGGCACTTGACTAACCAATATTGGATCACCAGTATCCTGAGAGTCTTCTCCAAGAGCTTTGAAAAATAAAGGTAGACAATTTTAAATATCAAAAACTGACCATTTAGAAAACATATTTAAAAAAAACAAAATACTTTTTGCTTTATTTCATAAATTACAACTACTAGCCATTTTTTTTTATTTTTAGACATGTATTTCTAATTGTCTAAAGGGATGTTCATGACCCGCAGTTGTTTTTTTTTTATGGTGTCCTTATGCCTGTTTTGCATAACCCTTCTCTAAGTTGAGAGTACAGGTCTGTTTTGGCAGTCTGCTGTCATCAAGTCTATTCAAGTGGCCAGCCCATCATAGGTTGCATTGGGCAAGTATATCATACATGCCAGAGAATTTAGATTTCTCTAGGATCAATTTATTTTGGATATGATGCCACCATTTGACATTTAATATTTTGTGCGAGTTTTTGAGCATCTGCTTTGCATACCATCCAAGTTTCAGCACCATACAGGTGGATTGAGAAAACTATAACAGTACACTGCATATTTAGTTTTTACAGAGAGGTTTTTATTGAGCCAGATTTGCTTCCTCAGTCCATCAAAGGCCTTGGAAGCATTTGATGTTCATGTGTCTAGTTCCATATCTTGTCTGTTGTTGATGGTAACTGTGGAGGCTAGATATTTGAATTTGTTTATTTAGCCTCCAATCTGTATGTCTTGGCCAATGTCATGAGATACCAGTAAGGGTTGGTACATAACCTTGGTTTTCTTAAAGTTAATTTTCAGTCTAAATGTCTTTGCAGATTAGTCCTGAGTATGCGTCTGATGTTGCGGCTCCAATCCTGGAGTTTTGGGGAATGTGGAGTATGCCTTCATTGCTATTACTCCCAGGTCAACTGACTCAGTGATAATACCTGTCTCAAAATAAATGCAACCCATTAATATAATAATAATTTATTATTGAGACAAGAAACTCAAAAAAAGATTGCATCTCCTGGAAGCTGATATAACAATTAAAAAAAAATTGTTTTGATGTATTTTTTACAGGACCGTCATTGTGCTTGTCTCAGTAATAAATCATTATCATATTAATGGGTTGCATCTATTTTGAGATACCCTATACATTAACCACATTCTTTCATTATATAATCCTGATGTAATAATCTCAAGTGGGCTTAAAATGTTGTCTCTTAATCCAGGACAAAACTCATTTATAACGGTGTTATCTAAAAAAAGCCAATTCGTTTTACTCATAGGTCTTCTTCCATCATTGTAGGAGGAGGAGGAGAAATTGTCTAAAAAAGTCACAGTAGCCTTTGAAGGTTAAGAAGCTTTTTGGAGGTGTCTAAATGCTTACACTTACTTATGTAATTGATTCACCTTGAGTCTGGATCCCAATTAACTTTTTAGAATTTAACTCAATCCTAAATCCAATCTCTCTTAATACGCAATATTTATCTAGGTGCTCATACTGCAAAGAAATAATACATAACCTGTCACCAGTAAATTGTGCTTTTGCAAATGTTTGATACGTTATATAGTATTATATACTTGAGTGTATTTAGAAGGTTGCCACCTGAACAGAACAAAATCATCATTTTACAGTCAGGCAATGGAAGAAACTTGACAATCACATTTTATGTTTTAAAATTCCATATTTAATACAGTGTTTACACCAACTGCATCTCCGCAGAGAAGTAGGACCCACAACTCCAACAAATGTCTTGGATATGATACTAAACCATCTGATGATGAGGCTCCTATTCTGAAGCTCTGGGTGATGAAGAGTACCTCTTCACTGCCATTACTCCCAGATTCACTCTAATTCAGAGTAGTAGTATCTTTTAGGGTCCCCTCTATAGGTCAAATAGAATTGTTTAATCATTTACTAAACTTGAAACCATCAAAATGAGTGCAAACAAATGACTGTTAAATTGAATTATTAGTATTACATAGCAATACTTGAAACTATTCAACTGTGTGCAAGTAAAAGTGTAACATAGAAATACTTAAAACCATTTAACAGTCTGCAAACAAATGAGCCCAGACTCATTTAAAAATTGTTATCTACAAACTATTCGTTTACAAATTATATATCCTTAATATATCTGTATAAACAGGATTTGGCAATAAATAACTTATAAGAGTTGATGCGCTGTAAAATACAACCAACTAACCTAAAAGAAGTCAGTTCCTTTCACCCATAGGTAAAGTCTTTTTCCATCATTGTAGAAACTGGTTTGGTTTTATGGCATATCAACCTTTGTAGGTTATTTAATGCAAAAATCCATTTTTATACATATAATACAGTTCTGTATCAAACAATTAAGTTTTGCATAAGTACACAGTTTAGTTCTAACCTGGGAGTAATGGCAATAAAAGGGTACTCCACATTCCCCAAAGTTCTAGCATTACTGGAGCCTAATCATCAGATTGTTCAGTGCCATATCAGGATACTCCTTGGTGTTGTGGGGGTGAGTCTTACCCCTCTGCAGAGATGCAATCAGTGTATTCTACATCCCCAGCCAATTAGGCCATGCAGAAGAAAGAGAAATTATCTGAAAAAAAAGTAATTTACTAGTCTCCCTTGAGGGTGGAGAAGTTTTTTGGGAAGCATCCAAACTCTAACTCTCCCTTATGCAAGTGCTTCTTTTTGAGTCTGGATCCTGACTAACATTTTTAAAATCTAAAATTTACAAAGTGTTACAATAGGTATAAATTCATTGAGTCTGTCGGAAGGACTTTATGATACTAGTAAAATAAATAATACATTAAACTTAATAAACATATTCTTATTTTTTTATAGACTAATTCTCATTGGGTAAACAATGCAAGAACGAGCCGCTGCAGGCATTGGCCTCCATGTCAATGCACACAAAACTGAATATATGTGCTTTAATCAAGCAGGCGATATTTCCACACTAGATGGAACCTCTCTAAAACTGGTTGACAAATTCACCTACCTAGGAAGCAGTGTCTCATCAACCGAAAAAGACATCGACACGCGGATAACGAAGGCATGGACAGCTATTAATAAGCTATCGGTCATATGGAAATCAGACCTGACCGATAAAATGAAACGCAGTTTCTTCCAAGCAGCGGTCATGTCGATACTGCTGTATGGATGCACCACTTGAACACTAACTAAACGGCTAGAGAAGAAGCTAGACGGCAACGACACAAGAATATTGCGAGCAATATCAAACAAGTCTTTGCGGCAACACCCCACAAAGCACCAACTATACAGCCACCTACCTCCCATTACGAAAACTATCCAAGTTAGACAAACCAGACATGCAGGACACTGCTAAAGGAGCAGGGATGAGCTCATAAGTGATGTACTCCTATGGACCCCCACATATGGCCAAGCTAAAGCAGGACGACCAGCTAGAATATACATACAGCAGCTATGTAAGGATACAGGATGTAGCCCAGAAGACCTGCCAGAGGCGATGAACGATAGGGAAAAGTGGCGTGAGAGGGTCAGGGATATCCGTGCTAGCGGCACGACATGATGATGATGATGATTAAAAAGAACCTGACTCTTTTGTTTTAGGAGTATGGTCTTCATCATCATTTCAGAGAAAGGAGAAATTCTTTAATATAGTCACATTTCACAGAAGTGCTAGAGAGCTTGAAAGCCCTTGCTTGCCCACCCATTTGGACTGAGGGCATCAAATTAAATAATAAAGATAAATAAGTCAAAATGAATAAAAGAAAATAAGTAAAAAAAATAGAAATAAACAAATAATAAAATGAATAAGTAAAAATAATTGGTAAAATTAGATAAAAAAATAAAAGAAAAGAAGCCAAAATGAATAATCAAAATTGATAAAATAAATAATAAAAATAAACAATTAAAATTAATAGAAATAAGAAATAATCAAAATTAATTTAAAAACAAACAAATATTCAAAAATAATCATTTATTTTTGAATATTTTTTTTTAATTAATTTTGATTATTTTTTATTTTTATTAATTTTAATTGTTTATTTTTATTATCATAAAATTATTATTTTTATGAATAAAATAAACAAAAATAAATAACTGAAATTGGTACAAATAAAAAAGTAAATATATAACATAATAAAAATCAATAGGTAAAAATATATCAGAAAAATGAATAAAATAAATAGTAAAATAAATAAAAAAAGAAATAAGTATAAATAAATAATAAGATAAGTATAAATAAATAGATAAATAAATATAAAAACTACATAATTAAAAATAGTCAAAAAAATAATAAAAATAAAGGAATAAAATAAAAAGTAAAAATAAATAAGAAAATAAACAAGCATAAATGATAAAAAAAATCAATAAAAATAAATAAGTAAATATACAAGAATAAATAATGATTTTACAAACCTAATGCTTTAATAAAATCTAAGATAGTATGTTGTTCTCTTCCACCCAACCTTTTTTTTCTTCCACCCCAGCATATTTCATCATTTCCCTCCTTCCCACCCTTTTAGAAGCATTTATAACTGAAAGTGTGACATACACAAACAATAGATAAGTAGATACAGTATTACAAACAAGTGAACTAATATACAGATAAATATTTTTTTTACTCAACTCTTTGCATAGTGTAATGATTACTGAGCTATGGTAGTATATCATTATTAGTGAATTTGATTCTCACAGGGTGCCTCATAGTTCTGGTCTAGAGCTAAATTAAGCTACTTGATAAATGATAAAAATCAGTTGACATAGCTTCAGCACATAAGGGTGAAAGTCAAAAAAAAAGAAAAAAAAAAAAAAGAAATATCCAAATCAAAACTTACCTTTACTCTTACTTGTCTTAATAGCAATAATTCTTCGTCTCTGTACAAGTTTGGCTCTCGTTTCGGCAAGGGTCTCATATTCAGGAGCATAACAAACATGAAGACATCCACCAAAGAAAGAAAGGTCATCCAATTTTCTTTTAGCAAATCTAAAATTATAAAATATTCTTCTAAAATAAAATAAATTTCTAAATTTATTTAATTCAAAAACCAATATATCACTAAAATTATCCTTTTGTTTGTATTTAACCCTAACCCAACAAAAAAACACGTGACTGTGGGTGCTTAAGAAGAAGAAGAATACACTTAGAATTCTCTAACTTGGAGAATAAAGAAATTTCCAGTTCAATTTATTATTTTATAGCATCTACATTCAAACTGAACATCATTTTTTACCTAATCATTCAAATTCTCAAGATAAGAGAGATATTAATCATCAATTAGAATCCATCATTCCTTTCTCAATAGAAGCATCAATATCATCATGGACCACTGTTAACTATGAATTGTTAATAAGAATCCTTCACTCCCTTCTCAATAGAAGCATCAATATCATCATGGACCAATATTAACTATGAATTATTCATTAGAATCCTTCACTCCCTTCTCAATAGAAGCATCAATATCATCATGGACCAATATTAACTATGAATTGTTCATTAGAATCCTTCACTCCCTTCTCAATAGAAGCATCAATATCATCATGGACTAATATTAACTATGAATTGTTCATTAGAAATCCTTCACACTTTTCTCAATAGAAGCATCAATATCATCATGGACCAATATTAACTATGAATTGTTCATTAGAATCCTTCACTCCCTTCTCAATAGAAGCTGGGGAAAGATACAACCTCCTTATCCCCACCATCTATGGATTAAATAGTACCATATCTGTTCTTCTACAAGAACGGCTTTGGTATAAAATAACCCACAAAAGTTGATATGCCATTAAACAAAGAAACAATACCAATCCATATAAGTGTGAAAATTTATTATGACACAAGTGAAAGACACCCAGTGAGAATCGAAATCACTACAGAAGTAATAATCAGCTTACTTGCTAACCACTAATGCACAATAAGGTATGAGAGAATCTCCATGGCATAGTGGTTAACATGTTGGACTGCAAGATTTGTACTAAGTGACTTTGAAAAAGGTATGAACCCCCCTTTAATTCCCACGAGCTATGGGTTGAATAGTATTACTGCTGTTCTTCTTGAAGGGTGGCCTCGGCATTGAATATTGCCTAATAAACGGGCCCTAAAGAACCAAGTTTCTTATTCTCAAGAAAAAGTCAGGGGACACTGGTTATTACCAGATCGACCACAAAAAGAGTGTAAAATCTAATGAAAGCAACGAGCTTGGAACAAGGGAAGTAACTATTTACTAACACACTAATTTTCACAGTTGTCTCCCATGCATTTTGAGAAATGCTTTAATACCAAAAGAAGCTATTAAATAAACTTCTTATTTTTGTATTCTTTACGTCTTAGCTGTTTTATATACATAAAAAAAAAAACGAAAAAGAGGTTATGAAATTTCTTAGTTTCGGCTTCAGACAAAGAGGAACGGGGGGGAAAAAAACTCAAGTTCTTCAACTCTCAAATCCTCACTTCAACAATGGAAAAACTGAAAAGACCAAACTGAACACAAGTGATGATGTCTTATGAAACCAGATAAAGATGGTATTTGTTTCCAATTATCAATTGGTTTAGTTTGGTCTATTTGTTTAATTGTATATAAATTCGCTACAGGTTTATTTAATGATAAAATTTTATTAATCTGGAAATGTTTGATTGCAATCATATCTATATTTTCAATGTTCCATTGCAATTTTTTTATTTGTCTATAATCATTTGTTTATACCAGGGGTGTGCAGTATTTTTCAATAGCGGGCAACTTTCAAACATTTGAACAACAATTAAGACCAGTCAGCGTCAAAAATATGTGATTTAATGACAAGTATTATGTTGAGTTATGAATACATTTTAAAATAATAAAGACTAATAAAATTAAGTTTTATCACACAACATAGGGTTACGGTTTGAAATAAATAGAATTATTCAGTCTTGTTAAAAACTTACCTGCAGCTGTCAATAATAAATGTAGAAAGAAATTTTTTAACCTTTGAATTCAAAATAAAGTCTCTTAGTGCAGCATGCTTGAAAGTCAAAAATGCAACATCCTCTATGGTCAAATTGTAAACTGTAAAATTTCTCTTACAGCTACAAAACAAATTTGAAATTAGTGTACAAGATAAAAATAAAAATGGTTAGCAAGGGCCACACTGACTGGCCCAGCAGTTGCACAAACCTAGTTTACACAGTTATACAATATCAAGTATTCCTATCTAATAAAATAATTTGCATAATGTTTGTATGGTTTCAAGTATTTCTACCTAATAAAAATAATTTGCATATGGTTTGTATGGTTTCAAATATTTCTACCTAATAAAAATAATTTGCATATGGTTTGTATGGTTTCAAATATTTCTACCTAATAAAAATAATTTGCATATGGTTTGTATGGTTTCAAATATTTCTACCGAATATTAACAATTATATGGTTTCAAGTGTTTGGTTTCTTGGTTTCTTTCTTTTAAATGGTATTCAACCTTTACAGGTTATTTAAAGCCATCCTTGTAGAAGATAACCTGTGATACTATTTAACCCAGAGCTTTGGAGGTTCATACTTTTCTTCAAGTGTTTCTAAGACAAATGATTTATTTACAATATGGTTTCAAGTGACTATTCCTATTTGATAATTATTTGTTTGCACACAGTTACATGGTTTCATGTATTCCTATCTAATACAAATAATTTTCAAACAGAGCTATTTGACCTATAGATTAGACCTTACCAGGTGCTACCACTTTGGGTTTAAGTGCAACCTGAAAGTAATAGTAATGAAAGAGTGCTCCAAAGAGCTTAAAAAATGGAACCTCACCACAATATACAGTTTAGTGTCATGCCCAGGACACCTTTATCATTGACAAGTCAATTGTACTATATTTTAAAAAAACAGGAATGATAGACCAAAAGTCAATTCAATTTTGTTTTGTTTTGTCTTTTTTTTTGTTTAACGGCATATCAATTCACAGTTATTTAATGGTAAAACTATCCTTGTAGAAGAACAGCAAGTATTAACTCTGCAAGTAAATGGGAAGTACCCATGGTATATTGGTTAGCTTCATAGGAATTGGACACAACAGCCTCAGTTCAAACCCTGGGCGAGGCTGTTTACATTTCACATTGCACTAAAACCCTTGGGAAAAGTATTAATCCAATTATTCTCCCTCCAGCTATGGATAAATAGTAGGGTAGACTGGATTCTTCAACCTTGGAGAGGCAACTAGTCTAGGAGAAGGAAAACTCTGAATTCAAACCTGTTAAACTCCACTTAGAAATTGACCTCGTGTCACATCCTCGTATGGAGGGGTTGGTAAATACATAATCCACAAGTAAATGCAATAGCATAACTGGAGTTTGAACTCACTTACAATACTGTCACAGTCCAGTAGGTTAGCCAATAAACTACAGGGCCTTCTTCTTCAAATTCAATTAAATAAAAGTAAAAAGAGAAAGAAGGCTTTATGATAACAAGCTAGAGTAGCAGATCATTGATAATGAGTTCAATTATCACCAGGTGCCTCATACTTCTCACTTACTACTAAACTAATTTAAGTTTAGTAAATGACAATAATACAAAAAGATAAGGATGATATTTCAATAATGAAAAAAAAAAACACAAGACAGTAAATAATATAAAGGTGATAATAGTTATAAGCATCAGCTAACAATCTTTATATATATATATATATATATATATATATAATGATAATAAATAAATATATATTATATATATATTTAATCCATGGAAAATATTGTTCTGCAACCTAAGGTTTCTTGAAGTTTATAACAACTTTTGTCAGGCAGTTAAGAAGATGGAATTCCATCTTCTTAACTGTTGTTATAAACTTCAAGAAACCTTAGGTTGCAGAACAATATTTTCCATGGATTAAATATATATATAATATATATTTATTTATTATCATTATTATTATAATAGCTCTATCATAGATATTGAGCACTCACCATATTATATTGCACTTGGTTCGACACATAACCACATAGTGATTTACTGACAACCAACACTCTCATAATATTATATATATATATATATATATATATATATATATATATATAGACACACACAAGTCATTCAAAAAAGTTCTAAACCTCAACCAGAAAGAAAAGCATAGCTGAATATTTTTTCTGTGGCAACACACTCCAACTTCTTATAAAACTAGAAAAATCTGAATGAGTTTTTCTAGTTTAATAAGAATTGGTAGCGTGTTACAATAATAAAAATGTTCAGCTATGCACTTCTTTATGAGTGAGTCTTAGAACTTTTTGAACAACCCCATATATGTTATATAAGATTACAATTATGACATCTAACAGGCATTACCATTGCAGGTCGAAGTAAACCAGGGAGTAATGATCAGAAAGGATTACTCCACACTCTCAAATCTCCAAAATTGGAACCTCACTACCAGATTCAGTTTAGTGTCAAGACACCCTATTTTTGGAAAAGGTCTTACCTCTCTCTAGGGATACAATCAACATGGTGGAATAAAAGAATAAAGAACTCAATTCTTTTATTGATTATTGGTTTTAACAAAACTTTTTTTACCTTGCAGACTGAATATTCTTGTATTTAATCAGAAATACTTCAGTGAATTCCTCTTTCTCCGGATAATCTCCAAGTCCATGGAGTTCATCAATTTCCCCATGAATGCTAAATATTGGAGCCAGATCTTCTCCACGATTTATTGGTACTCCTCTAATAAGCAGATACTTAGATTCTGAAGAAACAGTGTAGACCTGAAAAAAAGAATGAAAAGAACTTCCTTATATAACAATATCTAAACAAATTCAAAGGAAGAACTTTTTTCATTTTAATATCTAGAATTTAAAGGAAGATGTTTGTATAGCTGAACAACTTGTATAATAGATGGTTTGGTTTGGTTTGGTTTTATGGCATATCAACCTAAGTAGTTTATTTAATGGCAAATCCTCTTTATACATATTAAATATATTTGATTTGTAAACATTTTACTAATAACATTTTTGAACAAGCCTGAGTTCATTTTTCTTGGGACACAGTTAAATGGCTTCAAGTATTTCTATCTAATACAAATAAATCTATTTTCTATTAATGATTTATTAAATGGTTTCAAATATTGCTATATAATAGTAACAATTTAACATCAGTCATTTGTTTACATACATTTAAAGAGATATACATGATATATAAGAGGTTAGTTTGTCAGTAACTTCATTTTTAATTGAGTTAGAACTAATTTGTTTGCACACAATCACTGCCATTGGTTCTACACAGTTTCAATTATTGCAATCTAACACTTATAATTTTATTCAATATTAATTATTTGTTTGCACACAGTGAAATGGTTATAAGTATTGCTATTTAATACTAACAATTCAATTAAACATCAGTCATTTACGTGCTGCACAGTTCGTTCGGGTGTGTTCCACCACTGGATACATCACCCATGGCTTCAGGCGGCCGTCCCCCCAGGATTTAACCCTCTTTGGAGAGGTTGGGTTTATCGCCCGGCGCCCCGAAAAGGGGAATGCCGACGGGTCCGAGGCATTTTTGGAACTGCCTGTCGTGTTGGACTTCGGCCCTGCAACAGGACCCACCTTAAAAACGGCCTTGTGCCACATTCGTACGCTGGTGGGGCGTAGGATAAATCAGCACATAGTTAAATGATCGCACTCAGTTTAAATGTTAAACCGATCTATTTGACCCACAGATAAGACCTTATTAGGTGCAACCACTCTGGGCCTGAGTGGACATGGGAACGATGGCGATGAAGGGATACTCTGTATTCCCCAAAGCTCCAGCATTACTGGAGCCTCACCATTAATTTGTTTAGTACCATATCAAAGACACTCGTTGGGGGGGGGGGTCTTACCCCTCTGCAGAGATGCAGGCGATGTATTCTACAGGGTATGACGTCTTGAAAATATATTTGATTCAGTTGGTGCTTTTTTTTTTTTACTTTTGAAATTAAAAATGAATAAGTAATCAAAATTCATTTTTATTTTGAAGATGCACTAATAATTTTAATTCTTTATGTAAAGAAATTTTGAACTTTCAAATTATTCTCTCCTCTCGACAAAAATGAGACATTTTGATTATCATTCATAACGACCTTTGTGTTTTTGCAATTCAAACTTTCAGATTTTTTCCGTATTTCTGACTTAAATTATTTAAGAATAAATTCACACCCATCTTTAAGATTATCAATCAATAATTAATAATTCAGAATGCAGATCGATTTTTAAAAACATTAACAAACCCATTATGCCCCTATACTTTTTTGTCTAAAGACAATTGTATTTTCTTTTTCAACCAAATCATTTAAGTTGAATAAATCAAATCTTCATAGAAATTATTAAAATAAAATTCAGATCTTTCAAAAAATAACAAGCTATAATTTAAAAGTCAGACGAAAAAAAAAAATCTAAATTTAAAATGAAAGCGCTGAACAAATTTAATTGGTGTCCTATAGTTGATTTTTTTACGGGTAAGTAGAGGACACTATATTAATAATACCTCTTCCTAATGATTTATTTTATGCAATAACTATTATTTTTTCATATTACCTTAACAGCTTTAGGGTCCCGTCCTTCTCGGTACATAGGGCGAGTCGTACATACTTCGTTTTTCACGTGGTGAGGCGGTATTGACGCCATCATTTTGTAAACAATTTTTCTCCGTAGTAACATTAGGACTGACCAGTATCTCACAGGATCCTCAGAAGAATAAATTTATTCTTTAGAAAAAAATGCTTGCATAAATAATATCAATTAATTAAAAAAATTATTTTTACATATTAGTCCAGGTTAAAAAAAAAAAAAAAAAAAAGGACAGTAAGGGTGACTCGATGCAGAAATTTTTTACCTTAATTTACCGATGCAGGAATCATTGGGGAACAAGAAAAGGTTTGGTAAACTGACCAAACCCAGGCTTATTTACCAAATGTTTATTTCATGTGTGAATATAAAATGTTCCTGTATGTGTAAATGTGATTATTTTGCCCTTTAGTTCGTTTTGTTTCTTAGAGTGCGTGTTGCGCGTCGAGCTACTTATTAGTTGGTCTGTCTCCAGTGAGCCTGTTCGTTCGGACTTAACGCGCCAAAGTTGTGTTGATAGGTCCGTAGGAAAGTCGAAGAAGAGAGCTGTAAGACCTGGCTCGAACTCCACTGAGCATTGGCTAGGTTTGTAGAGGATAAAATTCACCAGTGCTTTTAACTACTTCAATAACTCAGAAACGCTTGTTAATAGGTGTAAATAAAATAAAATCTTTATTCATAATACAATGATAAAAATCATGTTTTAGCGGAATATGTGAAATGGTTATTTTTATTATTTTAGCGAGAGGTTTAGTTGTTGTAAGCGAGGAATGGTTGTAACGTGTGTGCGTTTACGTTGGGTTGTTTCCACGCTAAGTGTTGTTATTCCCCTCGCTAGGTTGTGAGAAATAAAAGGAGGATGAAGATGAAGAAGTAAGATGGCGGTAGTCGAAATGTGTTTTTAGAAATAAGTTTTATTTTGCAGCATGGAATATTGGGTTTGCTTTTGGTGCTGCAAGACTCGTGCAGAGCTAGATTGTGAGTATTGAGACGAAATTGAGTTATGAGAAGGTTGAGATGGCAGCGTGTGTCGTCGGACTTGTGAGACATGTTGCAGTTGTAGGAATTGAACTTTGGATGTCACCATGGTTTTTGTCCGTCTGGTGGAGAGGCGTGCGTAGTCTCCGTTAAGGTGGCCCAGAGATAAAATAGGAGCTAGGTGGCGAGAGCGGGATTACGCGTCGGATCGACAGAGCCAATTTTGGGGTAACATAAAGTTGTGCCTGTGCGAGGCATGATGAATGCATCTAATTTATATTCAACTGGGATTCCTTGTAAGGAATCCATAAATTAGATGGGTTCCCTCGTGTGTCCATGCTGCTGCTAGAAGAGCCGCAGTGAGACTGTGGGGGGAGGAGGATGTAATTTGGTTATTTCAGTAGATTGCTCTCTAAATTATTCCCACCACAAATACAACACAAAACTTTACAATCGCGCAAAAGAAATGGAATAGAACACAACGAACATTAAACAACAAACAATTTAATAAGCATATAACAGAACATGAAAACAAATAAAATACATGATGTGTAAATGGCCTTTTGGAAAATAAAGTTTGACAAGAAGAGAATAAATTTGTTTAAAGATATGTGTATGTTCATGTTAACGGAGTCCGTAAATAAGTCGTTCTTACTTACATTAAGTTTATAGCGGGTTTTATGACAGTGGCGACAGCGTGTCGCGTTGATGAAAGAAAGTCTGTCGGGTTTTCTTTTGAATATAATTCTCGGCCATTTGAAAATAGTTCATGAACTTTAGTTGAGGAAGGAAAGGAATTTGTCGGAATGTATCGGCTACTGCTTTGCTGGCTTAGTGGCTTGTCTTCATCTGTGTCTTCTTTTGTGTGTAAGCTTGTGTCTTGTGTGTCTGGCTCCCTAACTCTGTGTTATCTATATCCTACAGGTAGATCAAAGAATCGTCCTAAAATTTTGGCGCGTAGACATTTATTGACCAATTAGATTTGTATTTTACTATTTTATTTTCGAGCCAAAATATTTTCTGTTAGTTCACTTCCGATCCTAATTTTCTAGAATGTTCTATTCTATGTTTTTAGCTGATTGGTTGAAAAATATAAAAATGTAATTTAAATGCTAATACGGTTTTGATCCTAAATTTCTAGAATGTTCTTTAGTATGTTTTTTATTGCTTATTCTAAGACTAGAAAAAATGTGTATCCTATAAGACGTCTGCACTGGGCGGCGTTCTCCAGCCAAAGAGACTGGGTTTGGCAGCTTACCCGATTTTCTGGCCGGAAATGAAAGGTCTGGGCTGAATAGAATAGGTCATCCAGATTGGGTGAAATTAAGTGTCGAATTAAATTTGCGTGCCAAACCAAAATACGAAATTTCCCTTCACTACAAGGTATACATAACAAAGGATTTCTATTTCAAGGCTGGAATCTCCTGAACTAGGGGACTCTTTAGTTGAAGGTAACAAGACGACTGGCAATAATGTATATGGCTAATTAGCCTCAAGTCAGTCCTCTATCTAGGTAGTTTCGAAGGAAATTCTAGTTGAATGGCCAAGTTCAGGACTTTGGGTGGGTGGCAAAGCTGGCGGTATGGTTTTGATCTTTTAGCGATAGAACCAACCTTCTATCCGGTTCTTCCCCTTTCGGTGTCTTCTTTCACGGGAGTCCATCCCCACCCCCGATTGCACGGCTCCGATTGGTCAGCCAATAAAAATCCTTGACCAATGGCCTCGTATCGTAATTATCAGAGAAGGAAAGAAAAGCCCCCGGGGCTCACATTTGATGGGTCAGCCAATTAAAAGTATGGCCTTCTGTTGCACATCTCGGGGAGGGGGAAAAACCCCACCCCACTTTTCTTTGATTGATGAGCCAATTAATAATATTCTATTATTATATCATAAAGTACGGCTCATTGGCTTAGTTGGTAGAGTGTTCGCCAATGGTCAGGGAGACCTGGGTTCAATCCCTGGTTGCGTTATACCAAAGACTTTAAAAATGGTACTTGATACCTCCTTGCTTAACCACTCAGTAATATAAGGTACGTATCAAGGGTAAAGTGGAGTACACGGCTACGCTGTAGCGAGGAATATCTTCCTGGACTATTTGAGAACAGTCGTTTCTTCCAAATAAGGTGTTGAAATGCTCTAGTCGTTTTCGAGGTTGGTACGTCCAAATTCGGTGGTTTTAGTAGTGGGTGATGCGTCCATTTTGGATACTTTTTGTAATGCTTGTGTAGCAGAAAGAACTTCGAATTTTTGTTTGGCACGTAAATTAACTTGACCGTTGGTTTCATCTGATATTTTCACCCAATGAGGATAACTTATCCCATTCTGCCGAGACTTTTCCCGGACAATTCAAAGATAGTGAAAGAGGGTGTCCTCGTGGTGTAATGGTTAAAGCGATGAACTGCGGAGTTCGTACTCCAGTCGCGCTATTATGTTCACTTTCGGGCAAATACCCTTGGGAAAGGTATGAACCCCCTTATTCTCCCTCCAGCTATGGGTAAATAGTAGGACGGACTAGGTTCTTCAGCCTTGTTGAGGCAACTAGTCTAGGAGAAGGAAAACTCTGAATTCAAACCTGTTAAACTCCGCTTAAAAATTGACCTTGTGTCATATCCTGCCTGAGCGGAGGGGTTGGGTAAATAGTACCAATCTATCTCTTCCTCGAAATTTTTCGAGCTGGACGGGCGTATTTTTGTCCGCTCCTTTATCAGCAGCAACTCACCACCATGAGGATAGAGCCGTCTGGTTCATGGACCCTTCTAGACTCAGGGTTCAACCGTTGAATACCAATTAGACGAATTAATTTCGCCCCTGACAATTCAGCTACTTCATTTCTGGACAACATTAAGGAGACAACAATTATTTCTCTCCCACAACAACCAGGTCCACACATCTACGGCTGAACATTCACTCCTGTTCAAAAATCAGCAACTCAATATTTGCCATGTCTACTGCGATGCATATATCGCTCAAACATTTAGCTGCTGTGATTTGCAGCAGAAAGAACCTTGTATTTTTGTTTGGCGCATAATTTAATTTGATCGTTAGGATCGCCGAATATTTTCACCCAATCAGGATGACTCGTCCCTTACAACCCGAACAATCTTTCCTAGCAGCACCAAAAATTGAAGAAAGCTCGCGAAACACTCTCTTCCTCAGAAATCTTCAATCGGAACAGATGTTTTACTGTCTGCTCTTGAATAGCGGCAACAGCATCATACACTATTAAGAGAGCCATTTAGTTTATGGACCCCTTGCGTCTATTCTTCTAGACCAAGGGATCCTAGTCAAAAATAAATTAGATGATACACTATAACAACTTCCTATCTTCTTCCCTTCCTTCGAGACTTGCAGCATACCAGCGTAAACCCTTTACTTCATGCTGCCATTAAAACCTTCATATAAAACCCAACGACGTCTTCATTCTTCTCCACTACCTTTATTTTCCATCAACATTTAGCGAGGGGATAACAACCAATGTAACACCAACATAACCAACGTAATACCAACTCAACCAACGTAATACCAACATATCCAACGTAAAACTAACTTAAACCTAAAACCTAATAATAACATCCCCATCGCTATAGATTCTTTCTCAACTTGATAACTATTTCTTCCTTCCTACGAGACTTGCAGCATAAAGATACCCTTTACTCCGGTTACCATTTAACCTCCTTGAAAGCCTTTCGAAATCTCGTTCCTATTCATTTATTTTCCTTTTAAATATAACGGGAAGGAAAGTCGTTCCACCTGTATTGGAAGGGAAATTTCGTATTTCGGTTTGGCGCGCAATTTAATTCGACACTTAATTTCACTCAATCAGGATGACGTATCCTATTCATCCCGGATCTTCTTTACGAGCAGCAGGAAATTGGGTAAGCTGCCAAACACATTCTCTTTGGCTGGAGAACGCCGTCCAGTGCAGACGTCACACTGGCCGTTCTTCAATAGCAACAGCAGTATGGACACATGAGGGAACCTATCTAATTTATGGATTCCTTGCAAAGAATCCCAGTTGAATATAAATTAGATACATTCAACATCCCACGCACAGGCACAACTTTATGTCACCCCCAAAATTGGCTATGTCAACGCGATGCTTTTATTCCGCTCTCAACACCTAGCTCTCAATTCACCTCTGGGCCACTTTAATGGAGACAACGCATACTCTCCACCAGACACACGAAATTCACCGTGACTACAAAGTTCATTTTCCTCCAACTGCAACATGGCTTTCGCTAAACTACAGCGAACACAATCCCTGGCACGTCCGACGACACACGCTGCCATCTCAACCTTCTCAACTTCTCATAACGCCATTTCGTCTCCTTACTCACAATCTTACTCACCATGAGTCTTGCAGCACAAACCCAAACTACATTTTCCATGCTGCAAATAAAACCTATTCTTAAAAATACATTTCGACTTTCAGCATCTTACTTTCTCATCTCCCAACAAACTTTAGCGAGGGACCTCACAAACTCAGCGAGGAAGTAACTAAACACACACATACGTTACACCATCTTCCTCGCTAACAACAACAAACTTCTCCCCTCCCCCACAAAAAACAAAACTTTCCCTTGTTAAAAACAATAATTCCTCCTATACACCTTTCTGTTATACTTGTTTCGGCGGTATAGGCTCGCTATAAGCAGATATGGCTCGGTATGAGGTAAAAAAAACACCTTATCAACACACATGTATGCTACTAGCGACCGTGTGTGAGAGGGTCGGTTCATTGCTTCGGTGGACGCAGAAGTGAGATCGAATTTCTCTTTTGCGCAGGGAAGGTTCCTTTTCCATGCATGTGTCGTCCCTTACTTTCTGTCAGGGGCTTCTAGGAATTTCTGCGCTTCTCGAACATTTTTTTCTTTTTCAAATCACTACACGTGTATGTTTCAAGCAGTTGGGACACGTTTCTATATTTTTGATACCATTGGTATGTATATAATGCATATAAAAGACTAAATATTCTTGTATCTACAAATGTTAATCTTGTTTTTCCTTTCGTTGTTTGGTCACGAATATACGAATGCTAATGATGATCTTAGTGGGTATGAACTGTTATATACAGAAATCCTTTCTGATTTACTAATACATTCCAAATTAACTCGCAAGCAAAATCAATAAACACCACAAACATACATTTAAAAAACCGGATGTTGTCTTGACGATGGCCGTAACTAAAATGAATAAAACACGTCGCTGCGCAGGTAGGCTCCGCGCATCTATCCGGTTGAAATATAACTTTATATTTACAATTTAAAAGACCCTTTTCTTTTTTCACTCAATCAGCAACCTGATGTAGTCGTTATCGTCGTAGGAAATGGACACGGCGACACGAGTTCAAATCTTGGACGAGACTGATTGCATTTTCACATAGCACTAATACCCTTGGGGAAGGTATGAATCCAAATATTCTCCCTCCAGCTATGGGTAAATAGTAGGACAGACTAGGTTCTTCAGCCTTGGTTAGGCAACTAGTCTAGGAGAAGGAAAACTCTGAATTCATACCTGTTAAACTCCGCTTAAAAATTGACCTTGTGTCATATCCTGCCCGAGCGGAGGGGTTGGTTAATAGTATCAGCAACCTTCCCCTCCCAACGTTTTTTTTTAGAACCGATTCGACCCAAACGTGACTATAAAGTGGTCAACCAAATTTCAAAAAAGCTGTCGGTTCCGAAACCTCGAGAGAGAACCTCAACCGCAAGAGTAAATGTTGCATTTCACGCTTTTGACAGCAACTTCCTCGTTCTCTCTCTCTCTCTCTCTCTCTCTCTCTCTCTCTCACACACACACACACACACACACACATACACACACACACAGAGCCTCCGACATTCTCAGCTCTCCAAGCTTGGCTCAACTCGAGACAGCTTGACAGAAACACAACAGCTAAACATGGGAGAACTTACAGCCTGCGAATAATACGTTAGTCCAAACGAAATTAGCATGCTTACCATCATTCAAACTACCCAACTTATCATGGACTTCAACGTCGCATCCAGACACATATGTTCAGTCAACGGGCAGACACATATTCCTCAGCAATGCACTTTTGATTCTCCGGCGTACATACACACACACAGACCTATATATGTAAGTACGATTTCCCCTTTTGTCTCGACGGCAAGCACACATACATATGTTCGAGCAACACACGCTTCTATTCGCATAACATTTATAATATACATATTGTAACGGTGAAATAAATTTTTATCCCAGGACGGGAGTTTATTTTACGCACGTGTGACGTCGGGGCAGTCTGGCACTTGACCCCTCGCAAAATAAGTCCTAGTTAAGATTCCTGTTTTGGGCATATTGGAACTGGCAGATAATGTGGGGGTTACTTTGGGGCTAGACTGACCGCCGCTGGCAAGGGGGTCTCCAAATTTCAGGTTACACACACCCACCAAGCCACTTCGTCTTCCAACCCCCTAGGATAACGGAAGACATGGACTTCTAGGTTGAGATAAAATACTATTCACTATAGTCCGCAATTCCAATTTCCTGTGTAATGTTTTTAAAGGCGAATAGGACATTTAGCGAGAATAAATTGAAGCAAAATGAAGCTGAAAAGGAAATATGCAAATGAAGGCAACTCGCTGAGTAAATAGCACAACAAATAAATTTCAACGAGGGGACATTTAAAATATAACCAAAATTTTAATAGTCGAGGTCCAAACAAATATTTATAGGGGCCGGCTATATTTCCCCAGCAAACAGTCTCCAACATAAATGTCTTTCTCTCTTCTTTTTTCTTTTCTTTCTTCTTTCTTTCCTTTTCTTTTCTTTGTACTTTTCTTTCTTTACTCTTGAACCTTGAAAAGGTAGCAAAGTCCACTCATACGTTTACAGTTTATGAAATGAATCTTTTCATTCTATTTCTCTTCTTTTCTTAATGCATATAATTCTTTATATGCTTCTTTCTTTAAATTGAGAGAAAGGGCATCTAATTTCAATACTTATGAAGGGTGGATGGAGAAAACGGTTTTAAGGTTTATTTAGCTTTTTCGACGGGTTTCTTCTGATATTTCTTTTCTTTTACGGGCTAGCGGGATTCTGTAGAGCTTGGCTTAAAGGCACCGGTTATCTCCAGTCCAAGGACTCTATTCCGCTTCTTTTCCCGGAGTTTTTGGCTACAGCTTCAACACATCCTGTCACACCGACTGCTGTTTCAGAACTTCCATTTCTTTTTACCAGTTAGGTACCCGGGAGTTTGTTTGGCATCAGGTCAGCACGTCCTCTCACGGCTACTTTCGTCCTTAAAACTAAATTCTTTTTCCTTCTTTCCTCCGACGAAAAGGGCACTACTACCGGCGCTAAGGCTTCGGCCAATCATTTGGCTCCTTCCTCCTCCTCCACCTCATCCGGTCAGGCTACTCAATGACCTGCATTCCCTTCTTCGTCCTACCTAGTTGGGGTCATGGAGTGCAGATAGCTTAACCTACATTCTAATTTGATTCGTTACTTCGTCCAACAGCCCGGTCGTAAAGAATTGACCTTCATTCGTATCCCTCTTTTAATGGTCAATCTTTGGGGCCTGTTAATTCAAACACTGAAGGGTAGGGGAAATTGATCTTACTTCTCTCCTCTCAGAAGCATAACACGTGACAATATATTCACATATAGATATAACAAACATATACGAATATTGCTACGTTGTATTTTCTTTTCCTTGCGTGTTTTGTTATATAGAAATTATCTGTTTTAACATCCTTGTTGTGAAATTCCTTCTGTCTGCCTAGTTCATATTCTTTGTGTTGTAAATTGTAAAACCAACACTTGGAGTTTTGCTTCTGACAAAACTTCGAGAATAACCCAACACACCACAGCATGACCAAAGTAGTTGTTGGCGACCGTAGTCGAGGGCGACCCGAAGGCTCCCTTTTCGTTAACTACTACACCAAGGTGTATGAGAGGGCGCTACTCCTTTCCCTGGATTGCTCCACTTTACCCTTGATCCGTACCTTATAATGCTGAGTGTTAGTCAAGGAAGCATCAAGTACCATTTTTTGAGTCTTTGGTATGACTCGACCTGGGATTGAACCCAGGTCTCCCGGGCCATTGTCGAACACTCTTACCATCATGCCAATGTCCGGTATTCTATGACCAAAGTAGCACTATAAAACACGCGACTAAGTCGAAACCCGCTTCGATAACAAGAGGCGCGCACTTGTGCGTGGCATCTCCCGACAAGGAAAAAAAAGAACCTTTTGTCCTAACAAACTTCGTATCGCACTACGCACTGTATCATGCTTTGACGCAAGTCTTTACATTACAATTTTTTTTTTATAATATACTCTTAGTAATTCAAGTAATTCCTGTATCCATTCCATTAAGTTTGTTCAGGCAATGAATAAATTATTGTTGATTTGTTGTGAATTGTTTTATATTGTTTAGCATGAGGAAACATTTAATCATGAAACATTTCTAATTAACGTGTCATGTATGCCAGACCAAATACACTGTGACACACATCACTGAATGTGTGGTGGTATTGTTTGGTATTTAGTTCCACAATTTATGTTGGCTCATTATTGAAAAGCAAACGAAGTAAAACGTCGCAGACAAAAGAACATTCAAAACAAAGCAGTACAAACAAAGTTAAATTTATATATCAACCAATACATAAGGAAACGTTACAAATATTCCAATATTCTAATATAGTCTGTTGAATATTCCTCTGTGTGAGCGTACGTGTGTGTGTGTGTGTGTGTGTGTGTGTGTGTGTGTATGTAACTAACACGGATATTATGAAAAAAGGATAAATATTAAAAGTGCCGTGTAGACTATAAAATGTATGTTGACAAAGTATTTCATGCGAAGTATCAATATACAGATTTATAGCAATGTATTCTAGAAGGAACGTGCCTTCTCCCATGTTGGTTGTTTGTCTCTTTTGGGGTTTGACGAAATTTCTGAGACTGTGTTCGAGGCTGGAACAAGTCTAACCGAAAAGGCAGAACAGGAAAGAAAAGGGTTGCAGAATGTATATACACCCATGTTACGCATATTGAATTGTGTCTTACTAACTGGCGAGGTCAAGCTGTTTCTGGAAGTCAAAATGAAGAGAGAGAGAGAGAGAGAGAGAGAGAGAGAGAGAGAGAGAGTGTGTGTGTGTGTGTGTGTGTGTGTGTGTGTATGTGTGTTGGCTCTGGAAGTTAAAATGTGAGAGAGTGTGCTGTCTCTGTAAGTCAAAATGTGAGAGAATGAGAGAGAGAGTGTGTTGTCTCTGTAAGTCAAAATGAAGACGAGAGTCAAGCTGTTTCTGGAAGTCAAAATGAAGAGAGAGAGAGAGAGAGAGAGAGAGAGAGAGTGTGTGTGTGTGTGTGTGTGTGTGTGTGTGTGTGTGTGTGTGTGTGTGTATGTGTGTTGGCTCTGGAAGTTAAAATGTAAGAGAGTGTGCTGTCTCTGTAAGTCAAAATGTGAGAGAATGAGAGAGAGAGTGTGTTGTCTCTGTAAGTCAAAATGAAGACGAGAGTATAAATAGGCAATCCTTGTCATGCAGTCGGCTCCAAATGCGCGGGACAAAATCAAAGTTGCAGACGTAGCTATGAGCACAAATCACGTGACTTTCCTGACCAATAGGTTCTCGAGACTGATTAGTTTACCGACGTCAACCATCTTTGTTTCGGGAACAAGTGGTATCACGGCCATTTTAAAATATAGGAGTGTAAATCCTATAAATGTACCGACCTGGCTCATATAAGAGAAACCTTTTATAGTGCAAACGACATGAAGGAGCTGTTCCAAAATATTGAAATAAGAAATGTTATGTCATTTCTAAAAGCGAAAATATATACGGAAAAATCTAAAAGAAAATTTCAACCAGGAAAAATTTGTCCTACAAACTGTTCATCTACAAGAAATACTTTAATAAAATCTTATTCTTTCCACAAGCTGTTCCCCCCACCAAAAAGTCTTTTTACTACAAGATGATTCTCTACAAATAAACTTTCAATAAAACCCGATTCTTTCAACAAACTGTTTCCCTACAAATAAATTGCAATGTAACAGACCTTTCTGTTTCCCCCTTTTAAAATTTGATTTGGCAATAAACGACCGGTGAGTGTGAAAGAATAGGATTTCTCGAGGTTCCGCGAAAAGTAAAAATTCGGTGTTAGTTTCACAATAATACAACACAGATTTTCACAAGCAACATAGACACGAGAAATTTGTCCAAAAACAAGGATCTTAAAGAAAAACAACTTTATATTTTATCAATTCGACTATGGCAATGATTATACAAAGGATGTTCATATGTGTGTGTGTGTGTGTGTGTGTGTAAAACACGAATATTGTCCGTTAAATTGAGCGTGTGTATATGTTTGTGTATATCCGAACTAAAAAGAGAATAAGCTTGTATTTACAAACGTGTATGTGTATGTATATGCATGTGTCCTGGTATGTATAAGTTTTTGGGTCGACTTTCCGAACCGTCGTGTATATTAGCGGGTCATCTGGCGTCAATCTATCGTGCTGTGAAGTGCCTGTCTATAGACCCGTCGGTGTCTATGAACTAAAAAATCTTTGCTATTTATACTCTTGGGTAAAATAAAAGTGGATCAAATTAAAATATTTCAAGTTTATTACTGGTCAAATAAATTTCAAATGCGCGGACGTCGGCAAAAACACAAACCGTGACCTCTCTTAACCTATCGGATTCACAGAAATTACTTATTTATTTTGGAACCTAACAATTTTTGTTTCTGAGACAAGTTTTGCCACAAGTTATTTTTTTGATCCGCTTTTTTCTAGAATATTCTATTCAACGTGTCCTTCGCTGATTGGTTTAAAAATATAAGAGTATAAATTCTATGTAAGTGAGATTTTGATCCTTTTTTCCAGGAATATTTCTATCTATGTGTTCTGAGTTGATTTATCTAAAACTAAAGAAATGTGTATACTATAGGGGGTTGATATGCCGCAAAACGAAAACAAACAAACAAACAAACAAACCATTTCCTTTGTTACAAGCGTCCGAATTGTGTTCCTCATTCTCTAATAATTGTGAGTCATAGTACTCAGATGCAGCAAATGTACGAAGATAAACCTTCAAGTCGTCGATACCAAAGCCTGTTCGGGCCTATTCCACACCTACGATACAGAGTTCTGACACTTTTACGTCCCAGGATTTTCAATTTCGGATCTGCATCGCCTTTCGTTGATATTCTGTTATATTCTTGCACATTCGTCTTCTCGTAGTCATCTGGATATGATGATGAGTACTTAAAAGCCTCTTCTCTGTCCTGAACATTTCGAACTATTTCTCGCAACTATATCTTAAAAGCTTGTTTTTCTGTCTTATAACCTTTGTTTTGTAGTTGGGTAAAATCTTCTGATTTCGAATTCTCACAACTACATCTGATCACTCATTTGCAACATTTAAATTGTAAGGATTGAAACTTTATATTCATAGCTGACAATTATATAGTTTCATAATAATCTTTATTGTCATTGTGTACACAAAAACAAAATGTCCGTCAATATTCGCTGAATACGTGAGACTAACATCTTCTAAACAAAAGGCATAATGGCCAACTTAAAGATAATTATCTGAAATTCATAAAATACAGAAATATTAATTATTTTTTACGAACTGTTCTATTTATAAAAAGCTACTTCGAGTAGATATCAATTATTTTTACATGATAAGGCCAAGGGAGTTTATTTACTAGAAATAACCATAAAAAGCTAATTTTTTTCTTTTTGTCTTTCTTTTTCTTCCTCCTTTTGATTCGAAATCTTTCTCGATAAACAAACGGAACATAAATTCTACAAAATATTTCTAATCTAGGTTTTTGTATTTAGAACCGAAACGCTATAGTGTTGACTTTGCTTCTCAATAAATCTCTCCTTCTATTTGGATTACCTTGTAATCAATTTTTCTTTATATAAGGTTTGCTGTATACATACAGCAAAGCATTACATCTAATAGGTATCTGTTTTCTCGACAAGTATGAGGGGGTGCTGAAAAAGTTCTTTGCCTGACCAAGAGGGGAATTACCTAGAGTCATGAAACATACATGCTATTCCACATTAGAGGCGTGCTAGAATGGGTTCTTTAGCCTTGGTTAGGCTTGGAGAAGGAAAACTCTGAAAATCAAGCCAGCAATACTCCACTTAAAATTGTCTTTCTGTTGCATACGAGGGTCGTTCAAAAAGTTCTCAGCCTCACCTAGAAAGAAGAACCGTAGCTGAACATTTTTTGTGGCCGCTCTCTACCACGTCTTATAAAACTAGAAAAGCTAATATACGTTTTTCTAGTATTTTTGTAAAAAGTGGTTTTGTAATAGTGCGTTGCCTCAACAAAAATGTTCAGCTTTGGGTCTTCTTTCAGGGTTAGGTTTTGAACTTTTCTGAACGACCCTCATATATGCAATTCCACATATTTATACTATAGCTCTAAACACTGTACTATTCAAGTTTCTTTAACCTTTCAACAACAAAAGAAAAAAAGAAAAAAGATCAATCAAAATTGGTACAAAGACAGAAATATAAATTGAAGTCACAAACAATAATTTTCCAGCGTCACTCGTTAAACATTGCCCCAATTGAGATACCAGATGATTTGATTTGGTTTTATGGCATATCAACCACTGTAGGTTATTAAATGACAACTCCATAGTTATACATATATAGAGTTCTATTTCAAACAATTCAGTTTGGCGTGAGAACAGTTTCGATCGCAAAAACAGTTCTATTTCAAGCAATTCAGTTTGGCATAAAAATGTCATAATAATTCTATTTCAAAAAATTCAGTTTAGCATAAGTACACAGTTTAGTTCAATTTGATCCATAGATAAGACCCTGTCAGGTACCACTACTTCGGTCCAGATTGGACATGGGAGCAATGGCGATGAAGGAGTACTCCGCATTCCTCAAAGCTCCTGCATTACTGGAACCTCATCATCAGATTGTTTAGTGTTATATCCAGGACACTCGTTGGTGGGGGGGGAGTCTTACCTCACTGCAAAGATGCAGTCAGTGTATTCTACAGCCCCAGCCGACTGTGCCACACGACACTCATTGGGGGAGTCTTACCCTACTGCAAAGATGCATTCGGTGTTCTCTGCGGCCCCAGCCGACAGAGCCATGCACCAATTGAGATACCCACTCAGTCTTATTGTTTGTTTCTTCTAATCCCTTCAACCAGGGAAGGGATTATGGGGAGATGAAGTCGGCAATCAACTGTTTTTCTGTTTATTTTCTTGAGCAATTGTGTATATTTTTATGGAGTTAAATTGTTAGTTCCATACCCACCTGGTTTTAAATTCAGAGATTTTATTTTTCATAAACTGGTTGCCTTACTAGGGCTAAAAAACCCAGCCGACCCTACTGTTTACCCATAACTGAGCGTGGTGGATGAGGGTTTATGCCTTTTCCACGGGCATTAGCATGAAGTAAAAACAATCATGTGCAGGCTTTGTATTCGGTTCATCAAGTCTACTTCGTGCGACGATAACTGTAACGCTACACAAGTCTCCGTTCTGTTCGAAGATAATACATTTCAATGTGCCCTTTAAACATGAAAAGGTTTCCCACGCCTGAATATTGATTTGCTGTGAATTGAATTTATAAAGCTCAACCTAAAAATAAGTTGAAAAAATTCATAAATAAAACGCTTAGTTTGTTTTCTTTGCATATCAATCTTCGTGGATTATTTAATGCCAAAGCCATTTTAGTTGAACAGGAGTGATACTATTTAACCCATAACTGACTGAGGGTAATAAGGGGATTCCCAAGGGTATTAGTCCCAATGTGAACGCAAAACTGTGATTGGAGTTCACTTACTCTGAGACCCCAGTCCAGCACTTTACCCATTACGCTACGGGAACTCCCCCAAATAAAACACTGACATATTCAAACAATTCTCCCCCCACTCTCTCTCTTTAATTATTCTTTTAAAAAGTAGTCTCCCAGCTAAAAGAACCTTTTTTACAGATTAATTGATCTTAACAGCATATCAACCTGTCTAGGATTATTTTATGCCAAGAGGTTAGGGAATTGCATTCATTGTCATTTATATTTACATATGTGTAGTTGTTTCTTAAGAGTTTTTTGTACCCAGTTAGGATATCGAGTATTCCTATCTGATACAAATAATTTGCACTCATTTGTATGGTTTCAAGTATTCCTATCTAATACAAATAATTTGCCCACAGTTGTATAGTTTCAAGTATTTCTATTTATTAATAATCATTTGCTTGTGTACAGTTATGTGGTTTCAAGTAACTAATAATAATCCTTAGGAAACAATTATAGCTTCAAATAAATGTAGCAATGAGAGTTCATACCGTTGTAGTGAACGCGCCAAACTGCGACACCGTAGAAAATAATTATGTTTAATTCAAATAATTTACAGTTATATATCCAATAAAATGATTTTCCCACAGTTGTATGGTTTCAAGTATTCCTATCTAACATTAATAATCATATGGTTTCAAGTAATTATTTCTATTTAATAATAGTCATTTGTTTGTATACAGTTATATGGTTTCAAGTAACTAATAATAACCCTTAATGAATAATTATAAGTTCAAGTAATTGTTCTTAATACAAATAATTCGTAGCTATATGGTATCAAGCATTCTTATCTAAAGCGAATAATTTTTAAACAGATCTATTTGACCCAAAGAAAGAATCTTAACAAGTACTATCATTCCACTCCAGGGTGGACCTGGGGGTAATAGCAATGAAGAGGTACTCCATATTCCACAAAGCTCCAGAAATGGAATCTCACCATCAGATGCAGTTCATTGTCTTACTCAGGACACCCTTTTTGTGGAGGTTTGTATCCTTCTACGGAGGACACAGTCAATTTATTGTAAGCCCTGCCAACAGAGCGTAGTTCTTTTGAGTAATTATTTGAAATTAACCATATTTAAATAACAAAGAAACAATTTCTAAAAGCCAGAACCAGAAATGATTTACAGTAAAATTGACACTGAAATTGCAGAGATCCCCTGTGCAGAAACAAAGCTGCTTCATTCTAGTGACTTGTGGAATTTGGGAGACGTTACTGCAACCAGTACCAGTGTTAATTCCAATGCTCTGAAAATACTCTTCGATTCGTTTCGTCAAACATTGCCGATTTGAATTGGGTTGATCTGAAACTAACAAGAATATTACACAAGAAAATTAATATACAATTACATATATACATATAGTTTAGATTTGGAATAAAATCCAACATGAAAAAATAAGACAATACAGAAAATTACTAGGGCGAGTTAAAAGTTCTGCAATATTTGGTAGTGCATGCTAGTTAGCGACGCTTATATCACATGACAGAAACAGTTCAAGCTGTAGTAGGTATGCACTGTAGTACTTGGTGCGCTGACACATTGTGCATGGCTTCGCTCGATATGTGATTTGAAATCTGCACAGATGAACGTGAAACGTAGTCTAATTCGGAAACTTATGCTTTGGTAGTATCATGGTAGTTGGTGCGCTGACATGTTCTGCATTGCTTCACTCTGTGTGTGATTTGCAATCTGCACAGATGAATGTGCAATGTAGTCTAATTTGGGAACTCATTCTTTGGTAGTATCGTGGTAGTTGGTGCACTGGCAGGTTGTGCATTGCTTAACTCTGTGTGTAATTTGAAAGCCGCACAGATGAACGTGTCATCATCATCATTATGTCGCGCCACCAGCGCGGATCTCCCTGACCCTCTGGCCACCCTTCTCTATCGTCCATCGCTTCCGGTAGGTCTTCAAGGCTACATCATGCATCGGCACAGAGCTGTTGTATGAAGGTTCTAGCTGGTCGTCCTGCCTTTGCTCGTCCACGTGAAGGGGTCCACAGGAGTATGTCACTTATGAGTTTGTCCCTACTTCTCCAGCAGTGTCCTGCATGCCTGGTTCGTCTAATTTGTATAGTTTTCATGATGGGTGGTAAGTGGCCGTACAGCTGCTGTTTTGTGGGATGCTATTTCCAGGACTTGTTCAATATTGCTCGTAGCATTCTTCTGTAGTTGCCGTCAAGCTTTTTCTCCACACATTTAGTTAGCGTTCATGTTGTGTATCCATACAGCAGTATCGATACGACTGCTGCTTGGAAAAAAACAGCATTTTATTTTATCGGTCATGTCTGACTTCCATATGACCGATAGCCTATTGATGGCTGTCGATGCCTTTGCTAGTCACGTGTTGATGTCGGTCTCGGTTGATGAGACACTGCTTCCTAGGTAGGTGAACTTGTCTACTAGTTTCAAAGAACTACCGTTTTGTGTGGATATGTCGCCTGTTTGATTAAAGCACATGTATTCTGTCTTGTCTGCGTTGACATGGAGGTCTCTGCCAGCAACTGCTTGTTCCAGACTATGTAGCAGGGTTTCGGCTTGGGCGGGTGTATTTGCCAGAAGCGCTATGTCATCGGCGTAGTCTGTGTCTGTAATTGTGTGTGCGGGGAATCTTCTGCTTCTTTCCTTTATCAGCTTGAAGCCGTTGTCTTTTATTTTATCAAGAGACGTTCTAGTCCAGACAGATGATAAAGAGGTATGGGGCTAATGTGTCTCCTTGCAGCACACCTGCTGTCGAAGTAGTCTGTGTCTCCATCCGGAGAGCGGACTTTTACTTTTGTGTTTCTATATAGCATCATTATGGCTGTGGCAGATTCTTTGGACAGGCCATAGGCGAGTAGTATTTACTCCATCTTTCCTTAATGTATGGAGTCAAAAGCCTTGGTGAAGTCGACAAATGATATTGTTGCCTCTAGGGTTCAAGAATTCGACGGATAGTCAAAATTTGTGACGTCATCGATCTATTTCTCTAAAAGCCATTTTGGTATGTTCTCAATTTTGCTCTATCACTGTATGGATGTAAGCGTTATGGGTGTAAGCGTTATACCTCGGTAGTTCTTGGCTTATCAGAGGTCACCCTTTTTAGAGAAGAGGAGGATGCATCCCTTTGTCCACCTGTCTATTATGCTTTGATTATATACGGCATTACAGTGTCGGAGCAGTATGTCGTCGAATTGCCTGGTCTTCCATACTTCTAGGGATATTTCATCAAGCCCAGCTGCTTTACTTTTTAAAATTTTTTCTTAGTACTGAGTCGAGTTCTTCTTGCGTAAACTGTCCTAGTTTGATGTCTAATTGTTTACTAGTAATTCTCGTGATTATTTCATGTGTAACTTTCGGAGGGTTTCCGAGTAAATTCTCGAAATAAACTTTTAACGTAGTCTAATTCTGGAACTTATGCTTCACAAGTTCGAATAAGGCCAGAAGACACAGAAGCAACGAATAGCATTTATTTTGTGAAAGGCGAAGGTGCAGTTGATCATATTTCAGTAACTGGATGGTTTTAAGAAATTTTGCTCAGGTTACAAAAACCTTGACGATTAGGCAAAGCCAGGTAGGATTAAAAACATGGATGCCTCGAGCCACAGAGGCATATCCAGCAAGTAGCACAAGGAGAGATTGCCATCACACCTTCCCGACATCTGAAAAAGTATCTGGAGCTGCCTACGTGTATCCCACGTTACCAAAATATTGCAAAACTTTTGACTCACTCTAGTAAATTGAAATGTTTACTATAAGGATAACTTCATCAGAAATTAAATTCTATTTTGCAAAAACAGTCTTCACGTAACAAAGGTAAGAGGAAAATGCTATTAATTATTTAATTATTTTTATTTGTTTATAAGTTAATTGATCTATTTTTACATTCTATATGGGTAAAGTTTTCAACCTTATAAATGACTTGTTTCTTTCTTTTTCGTTGTTTTGGTTTTTCAAAATCTCGCAATCACGGATTGTCTGATTGATTGATCTTAATGGGCGTTCATCTATCTCGGATTATTTTGTGCCAAAAGGCCAGAGAATAGCATACATGGTAAATTTATAATTACATTTTTTGTGCAGTTGTTTCTTAAAAGTGTTTTTTTTTTTTTTTGCATTTGGTGATATAAGATCATTTGGTTTTGGGGGTTTGGATTGGTTTTAGGGCATATCAACCGTTGTAGTTCATTTAATGCCAAATCCTTTTGATACATGTATAAAATATATGATTTCTAAACAAATTTTGACGATAACATTTTTAAACGAGCCTGGGCTCATTTTTTCCTTTTTTTTTTTTTTGAACACAGTTGGTTTCACTTAGTAAAGTTTTTTGTTTGTACACAGTTAAATGTGAAAACAGTTCTATTTCAAACAATTCAGTTTAGCATGTCAACAAAATTAAATGGTTTCAAGTGTTGCTATATATCAAAAACAATTAAATTAAACATCAGTCATTTTGTTTACTCACAGTTAAATGTAAAAACAGTTCGATCCTAAAAAAAACTCAGTTTAGCATAAGTACACAGCTTAAATGTCAAACAGTTCTATTTGACTCATACATAGGACCCTATCAGGTGCTACCATTCCGGGCTAGAGTGGACCAAGGAGCGATGGCAATGAAGGGGTATACTGCATTCCCAAAAAGCTCTAGCATTACTGGAGCCTAACCATCAAATTGTTTAGTGTCATATCCAGGACACTCTGTAGAGATGTAGTCGGTGTATTCTACAACCCCAGCCAACTAGGCACTACGTAATATCAGATATTCCTATCATATAATCCTGCTCAAAGTATTTTTATTAGATAGGAGTATTTGATATCACTTAACCATGCGCATCGGCTCTCCACATCATAGTGGGAGGGAAACCAAACGGGGTTTATTTTATGTTCTCCCATCATGCTGTTTTTTCAATTGTATATATATCATCTCACCTCATCGGGTTTTTAAGTTGGTCTTCTTCTGTCCATGGAGTGAATTAGGCATTATCATATTTACCTGCTCGGGCAGGATATGACACAAGGTCAATTTTTAAGCGGCGTTTAACAGGTTTGAATTATGAGTTTTCCTTCTCCTAGACTAGTTACCTCACCAAGAAGAACCTAGTCTGCTCTACTATTTACCCATAGCTGGAGGGAGAATAACTGGATTCATACCTTTCCCAAGGGTATTAGTGCTATGTGAAATGCAGTCAGTCTCGTCGGCGTGTCCAATTCCTACGATGATAACCATTACACCACGGGCACCTCCTCGAACTTTGGGGAATATGGAGGTCCTCTTCTTCATTGTCATTACTTCCAAGTCCAGCCTGACCCGGAGTGGTAATACTTGTTAGGGTTCTATCTATGAGTCAAATAGAACTGTTTGATCATTTGACTGTGAGCAAACAATTAATATCAAATTGAATTATTAGTATTAGATAGCAATACTTGAAACTATTTAACCGTGTGCAAACAAATGAACTCTGGTTCGTTTCAAAATGTTACCGACAAACTATTTACTTCAAATCATGTATAAACAGGATTTGGTATCAAATAACCATCAAGGATTGATATCTCATTAAACCAAAAGGAAAAAAGCAAAACAAACCAAAATAATTTTATTAGATGGGAATACTGGAAACCATACAACTGCATGCAAATTATTTGTATTAGATAAAAAATACTTGATATCATATAACTGTCTGCAAAAAAGAAAAAAGAAACGGCTATATATAAAATGTAAATATAAATGTACAATGAACACAATTCCCTAACCTCAAGGCATAAAATGATCCTAGACGAGTTGACAAGCTGTTAAAATCAAGCAATTTTATTGCACAATGGAATTAAAGAGTTAATAATTCACTGAAAAGGTACCACTCCGGTTTAGGAGGAGTAACCTCTCCTTTTATTTTCCTCCCTAACTATACTAATGATCTATTCTTTAGATATGGCATTGTGCACGTAAATATAATTTTCAAAAAAGCCAACGGGACTTTAAATACCTTCCAATTCTGTAGACACAAGACATTTGGAACAGCCATTTTTAAATATGTAACTGTCTCGAGTTAAGTTGAGTCGGTATGGACATCGATTACAAACATAACATCTGAAACCCATAGCTGCAAAGAATATTGAAAAAAATTACTATGAATATATTGATATTAAAAAAAAAGGTTACACAAACAAAATAATTATCAAAATATCCATTCTAGATAGATAGATAGATAGATACTGAAAGAGAGAGAGTGAGAGAGAGAGAGAGAGAGAGAGAGAGAGGTCGATAGCTGCAAAGAAGATAGAATGAAAAAACAAATTATTATAAATTCATTTGTACCGGCAAAAATCCTGCACAAACGAGAGAATTATAAAAATATCCATTCTAGAAATAAATAAATAAATGACACTCACAGAGAAACAAATGAAATAAATAAGTAGATAGATAGATAGATTGCGTGTGTGTGTGTGAGAGAGAGAGAGAGAGAGAAATTAGTACAGAAAGAAATGAGGAACGTTTTCTGTTTATACTACTAAAGCGAGTGATATATACAGAGAGAGAAGTTTTTTTTTCTTTTTTTCATGTATGTTGTGGGACTTCCGATGAATGCATCGACCCCACGAACAGTTATAAGTTGTGTTGTGATTAATAGAAGACGGGACAAATGACAGAGATAGGTGGATAAGTTTAATATCCCGTTTTATTAAGTGAATCGTATACGAAAGGTGTATGGGTGTAGAATTGCAGTTGTTGTATCACGTCGGTGTAGTTTCTGTTGGGTGTTGTAAGTCGGTGCTGTAGAAAGTCTTAGACTCAGCTGTCTATTACTTTGTGACGACAGCACATACAGAAAGTGAGTATGGTCTCTGTGCTAGATGCAGATTGTAGGTATAGCTGCATGGTCAGGTTGTAGATGTTGCTGGAGACAGTCGATGATGTGGACGCATTAATTGCAGAGGCTGGATGATCGATGTCCCGGTTTACGCAGTCCTTGATTAACCGGGTGTGTGTCGATGTGGCCTCGAATTGCTGAAATTAGTTCGAGCATGTGCTCACTTGTGGACAAGGCACCGCAGATGCTAGTTGCAGAGGCTGTGTAATCGATGTCCCGGTTTATCCAATCCTTAGTCGACCGGGTGTGTATCGATGTGGTCTCGAAGTGTTGATACAAGTCCGAGTGCTGTGGTCGCTTGTGGATTAGGTGCTACAGGTGCTATTGCTTGGTTGCGCAGGAACAGCTGCTGGTTAAGCTGGAGCTGTTCTGCAGTTGGTGTTGGCAGCAGCATTGTCGTTTCGTGGTATCTGCCAGGAAAGTGTAGTGAGGATATCAAAAGTGATTACAGAAGACTTTCAAAAGTTAGCTCTTAGAAGAGCTGTTTGAATAAAAGACTTTCCGAAGCTAGCTCTAAGAAGAGCTGTTTTAATGAGAGGGTAGCAGTGATTGGTTGGTTGGCTGTGTTGAGTCTGTGGCTGTGATTGGTTGGATTCTACGGTGTCTGCCTTGGCTGGTGGTAAGGACACAGACCCCACGTTCTGCAGTTTGGTTTGATGGTGAGACGCAGACCCCACACTACTGGGAGAGGAACAGTTCCTACCTCTCCTCCGGGATCGATATTTGTCTCTGCCTCACACCAGACAGGACTTAACACAAGATCAATGACACGAAAGTTGGTTTATAGTGGAGGTTAAGGGAAGGGGAGGTCGGACAGGAGCTGAGACTCGAACCCTGCTGGACTATGCTGGTTATAGGCTAACTTGGGGCAACGTGAACCTGATGAGCCTTGCTGGACATGAACTCAAGCGTGAGTCCTGGCACGGATGCCTGATTATTAGCTTATACGGGACCAAAGGATCCAGAGCTGCAATGCTTGCCAATGACATCATCGCCCACCCGAAGGTGGCCCAGCCGAAGCCATGAGCCATTTGGCCTCGAATCGACCTTGAAATCGCGGTGGAGGTACAGATACCTCCTCCAGGCTCGAGTAAGCCCGGCTGCCAGCTTGATTTTTGGTTGCTGCCTGTGTTTATATAATGTCAGCCGCTGCTACACTACTGGGCCGAGTGAAGAGGCCTCTGTACGCAGGCAGTTCCTTTATTAAATTTAAGTAATAATGAAATACTCCATTATACTTAGAAGAGGAAATTTTAAATACAATGTATTTATCCTGTGGTTATAAACTTGTTTCCGTAATGCAAATAGAATTAATTCCTTTCGTTAAATAGTTCGTGTGTTAACAGAATTTCTCTCGTGACGTATGAACAACGTTTTTTGTCTGACGTCACGGTTGACTCAGTGTTTTATCTAAACCAGGGGTTTTAGGTTGAGTGGCCAGGACGGCTACGATATGTATATCATTTTCCTTAAATTAAGTTTACAAAAACGGTTTTTATAAAATGCGCGGTCTCTATGGATACTGCTCGGAGTAATTATATAAATTTAATACGATGTACATTAAGTTATATATATATATATATATATATATATATATATATGTGTGTGTGTGTGTGTGTGTGTGTGTAAGAATATCCAATGGAGGATGAGTTGGGAATAATTCAATTTAAGACCTTCTTAATTTTCTGTAATCCAGAAGATGCACACTTATAAACAAAAGTAAAGTCAGCGACCGTAATCGAGTGCGACCCAAAGGTTCCCTTTTCAATAGCTACTACATTGAAGTGTAGGGGAGGGCGGTACTCCTTCCCTGGATTACTCCACTTTACCCTTGATACGCATCTTATAATGTTGAGAGTTAAGAAAGGTGGTATCAATACCATTTTTGAGTGTTTGGTATGACTCAACCAAAGATTGAACTCCGGTCTCTCAGGCCATTGGCGAACATTCAACCCACAAGTTAAATAGGCTGGTATTATTATAGATAAATAAATAAAATGAAATTATCCTATAATTCCACTTCTACCAAACTTTAACTTTTGGTGGCAAAAAAGAAGGAATCGCCAACAGTTTCTGAGTCGGATTTTCAAGAATGTTCTTATTCTGTGTTTTTAGCTGATAGGTTGAAAAAATATAAAAGTGTAACTTCAATGTGAATGCGATTCTGATCCGAAATTTCTAGAATGTTCTTATTCATATTTTTGGATTTGATTATTTTAAGGCAAAAAATGTGTATTCTATAGACCCTCAAACTTCCTATATCCCCATACAAACAATTTACAATTTGCCAAAATGATTCCTCAGATTTCCTAACACCTCCACCGAAAAGAACGGCTATTTTGGCTGGTTCAGGAAAACATTCCACTCTACAGAATAATCGTGAACCTGGAAATAAAAATTGTTTAATGGTATCTCTGTCGCCCTTTTTTCTGACATTCATTCCTTTGATGCTTCAACAAACAAAAAGAAGATGAGAAGTGAATAGAGATAAAAAGAAAAACGTCAATTACCAACTTCATAACCTTTTCCAACACCCTCCAACAATCCCATACGTTTGTACAAAGTAATCTTCCCATCTTTTATTAGAAGCCTTCGTTTCAAGAAACCCTATAACAAAAAACGAATAGAATTTTAAAGCAGATAAGTTATGGGCTAAACAACGCCATACCATATGACACAACAACGAATCAGAAGCCCATGATATCAATTTGTAGCAGAAAGAACTTAATATTTTTGTTTGGTGCGTTAATTAATTTGACCGTTAGGGTCGACGCATATTTTCATCCAGTCAGGATGACTTATCCTATTCAGTCCGGACCATTTTTCCGGGCAACACGAAATTGGGGAAAGCCCGCCAAACACTTTCTCTTCTTCAGAACTCTTCAAAAAGGACAGACGTCTTACTGTCCGCTCTTCAATAGCAGCAGCATCGACACAATAAGGAAAGCCATCTAATTTATGGACCCCTTGCGTCTATTCTCTTAGACCAAGGGTTCACAGTGGAATATGAATTAGATGAATTCAATCTGCCTCACACAGGAACAACTCTAAGTCGCCTTCAACTTTGGCTATGTCGACTGCGACGCAAAATACCGCTCCGACAGCCAGCCACTTCATCCCTGGGCAACATTTTCTGGAGACATTCACGCTTCTCTCCCCAAACAACCAGGACCATACATCCATGGGCGACTACATCGTTCCTGCCCTTAACCAGCAAACACGACCTTTGCTAACCTAACGATGCACATTTCGCTGAGGCATTTTGCTGCTAAAATGCCTTCTCCACTCTTTAACAACTTCATTTCCTTCCTTCCTTCCTTCCTACGAGACTTGCAGCATAAACGTAAACCCTTTGTTCCACGCCGCCATTAAACCATCATAAAAACCTTACAGCATCTTCGTCTTCTCATTCCTTTACTTTCCAACAGCAATTAGCGAGGAAATAAACAACGTAACACAACCCGTAACAATATAACTCGCTAAACATTTTTTTTTAAAATGACCTTGTGTCGTATCACTTCCTTTTAAATTACATTCTACTAATATTGGTTTAAAAAAAATGAATGATACTATTAACCAACCCCTCCGCTCGGGCAGGATATGACACACGGTCAATTTTTAAGCGGAGTTTAACAGGTTTGAATTTAGAGTTTTCCTTCTCCTAGACTAGTTGCCTAACCAAGGCTGAAGAACCTAGTCTGTCCTACTATTTACCCATAACTGGAGGGAGAATAAATGGATTCATACCTTTCCCAATGGTATTAGTGCTATGTGAAATGCAGTCAGTCAGGTCCAGGATTTGAACTCGTGTCGCCGTGTCTATTTCCTACGACGATAACGACTACACCACGGACACCAAATGAATGATGATCGAATTTATTTGTCTATAAAAAAAGGTAGCTGGAAAAATGTTCCTTAAGATAATAAAAACACAAAACATGAACGTACATTGTGTTAGACTAATTGTATTGCATTTTAAATAACGTCATTTTCGCCCATAAAATCAAACTGTGGCCGAAATTCCAGGATGGGAATATCTGTAGGCGAAATGTCCTATTACTCGTTTCACTAATTAATTATTTGTTTGAAAGCGTGAAAAGCAGACAGACAGACAGACTGGCATCTATAGTATTTTTATAGATATGTTTCAAAATTAAATACCTCTAGCTTTTTATTTTTTTATTTTTTTCGTTTTTTTTTTAAACGATCGACGCAAAATAATTGTGCGTTATAGTCTGGATAGTCAAATTTTAACTAAATATATTTTTTTCAAAAGTTTATTTATTCATCAAAATAAGAGAAAACGTCAGGGCTGGGGGTGTACACTGACTGCACCTCTGCCGAGGGGTAAGACACCCCCCAATGAGTGTCCTGATATATGACACTAAACAGTCTGATGGTGAGGTCCCAGTAACGCCGGGCCTAGGGGAATACGGAGTACTCCTTCATTGACATTGCTCAAAGGTCCACTCTGGGCCGGCGTGGTAGCACCTGATAGGGCCCTATCAATGGGTTAAATAGATCTAACGGCATACTTATTTTAAACTGAATTGTTTGATTAAACTGAATAGCTTGAAATAGAAATGTTTTTGACGATTAAACCATACTTACATTTACACTGCGTGCTTATGCTAAACAGAATTATTTTAAATAGAACTGTTGTTTGACATTGAAACTGTATTTACACTAAACTGAATCGTTTAACATAGAACTGTTTTGACATTTAACTGTGTGTAAACAAAATCTGTACCTATACTAAACTGAATAAGCTGAATTAAAACTGCTTGACTAAACTGAATAGCTCGAAATAGAAATGTTTTTCACAATTAAACTGTACTTACATTTAAACTACGTGCTTATGCTAAACTGAACTGTTTGAAATTGAACTGTTTTTGACATTGAAACTGTATTTGCACTGAACTGAATTGTTATATATAACTGTTTGAATAAACTGAATAGTTTGAAATAGAAATGTCTTTGACAAACTGTGTACTAATGCTAAACTGAATTGTTTGAAATAGAATTGATTATTTATATAAAAATGGATCTGGCGTTAAATAACCTACAAAGGTTGATATGCCATAAAACTAAACCAAGTCAAACCAAGAAAACGTCAGTGACCCTAATATCTATTGTGGCTAAGTTTTTATTTAATCAATTGAATCCTGATGTTCATTGTCAGAAAAACAGTACATTAATTCTAAACCAAATAAAAAACGAAGTTAAACATGAAAATTAAGTAAACTTTATCTTACCAGAAGAAATGATCCCTAAAAAGTAAACACTCATAAAAAGGAAAGTGTTCATTGTCGTATTTATAATTCATATTTTAAAATTGTAAGTTAGCGTCCTAACGCGTCACCATGACAACACTTCCGGAAGTGCTTGACACCATTAGTTGTACATCGATTTTTTTTTCATTCAGTTGATGTCGCAAAAACAATGTAGTTTACGTTCGTTGAATACATGTTTTTAATGATGCTTATTAAACATTTGAAATAAGTGACAGATATAAATTTCTTTATTCAAACTCTAACCTTAATCTTAATCAAGTGACGTTAAAAATAGTACTGTTGCTTTAAAAAAAAAAGTCTGTTGCTTTAAAATGGCGGTGAAAATTTTGAATCAAATTTAATACATGTCAGTACTTATGGAGGACAAAAATAAAGTAACAGCAAGGTTTGATAGTGCTGTTTTCAACCGTCCAAATGCTGGATGGACTTCTTTAGCGTAGAAATAGACTGTGCCATTAAATATTTCGAAGTTATAAAAGAGCCTAGTCTTTAGAAGCAGTGGATTTTTCTATTGGAGCTTGATACAGAATAAAGAAATGGTGTGTCAATACTACTACTTCATTGTTGTTACTTTACAACTTCCAGAATAACTTTCTTTCATAACTCCGGTCAAGTTTTAGTTATGGAAGCACATACAGGTTACGGAAGCAAAATATGGAGTGATTTTTAAAACGTTTTTTTTTAGTCTGATTAGTCCAACTTTTGAAGAAGAAAAACGTGATGAATGTAAACTTTCACGATTAGCTCTATTATTCAAGCCCCCCCACTTTTTTTTTAAATTAAAATTCAGCCCAATATGAGTGAGCAAAAAAAGAAACGATAAAGAATCTATGATTTACTTAATGCCGAAACCAAGCCAAAGTTTCTTTGTCGACCGTATACAAAAAGCAAAAGGGAGAAAAAAAATACAGAAAAAGAGCTTTTTAAGGTAAAGGGATTGAACAAAAAATGAAAAGGAGGCTCCTTTTATTGACCAAATCCCCCCCCCGGATGTAGTAGGGGCCGTAACTCCTGTGGCGTCAGAGGTTATTTCCCTTTTGTTAGTTAGGATATCACAAGAAAGACCTCACAACATCCATAAGAAGGCGCACTAATGAATTTCACGTAAAAGAGAAAACTGTGAAAACAGTTATTAAACAAGATTTAAGCCCAGATCTTTACCCCCTTGATTACGCTATATGGGGCGTTTAAAAACAAAACAAATGCAACTTCCCCTCCAAATATTGGTTTGCTTAAGATTGCTATTGAGGAGGAATAGAATCAAATGTCAGAAGAATTTATTTTGAAGGCATGCAAATCGTTTCGAAGGCGTGTTCGCATCCATAGCTGCGGATTCCACTTGGGACCCCTTCGCTGAAGAACACGCTGCCGCTAGCTTCACACACACTTCCAACAAACTCAAGGACCAACATACTAACCGGCGACACCAAAAGAGACTCTTTCTCACTCTTACTCTTTTACACCTGCTACTATCATAAACCTTTCCTTGTTGTGTTTTTTAAAGTTTCGTTATTCATTTGTGTTGTCAAATAATTTATAGTGTTATAGAAACTAACCATTTTTAAAACACTAAACAATTTACTGGATTGTGTCTATTTTCTTATTTTGTTGTTTATCTTTTGAAATTAAAATTAGTCTTGTTTTATAACAGAATCGTTTATTATCATACTAGAATATTCCTAATTTTGCTTCCACATCCTGTATACAATTGTATCGGGGGTGGTGACCTGTGTAGTGTATTTAAGTTCCCCACAATTTTAATGTTAATACAAATTTAAATATTATAATAAAACTTACATTGATACATAAAAAATATCGCTCATTCTATTAACAAAATAATCGTGTGTGTATATATATGTGTGTGTGTGTGTGTGTGTGTGTGTGTGTGTGTGTGTGTGTGTGTGTGTGTGTGTGTGTGTGTCTAACACGACTAAACTACAAAAGGATTACATATTTAAAATATCTTTCTTTTTATGATTGGAAACAGGCGGTTTCTCTGAGACTGGAAAAAGTCTCATAGTCAATGTATGTCTGCGAGGCCCATCCATGTTGTGCTATTTGACGTCTGTTGAGTCACACTGGAGGGAGTGTGTTGCCGCTGCGAAGAAATTGTGTGAAAAGAGAAAGGGTGTTTGAAGACGACGTATTTATAGAAAATACGTGTCTTGGAAGTGGCTCCAAACGCAGGACGAAAATTTACGCGTGGATGTAGTTTTAAGCAGGTCACGTGGTTCTCCTGGCCAATGGTTTCCCGATATGAATATGTGTGCGTCCGCCATCTTTGTCGTGGGAACAAGTGGCATACCGCCCAAATTAAATTATAGGAGTGTAAAGTCCTATACAATGTTTATTGACTTTAATTGAACCATAACAATATAAATTTAATCATAATGATTTATTTACTCAGTCATTTATGAAGACGGTTGTGATTTAGTTATTTATTTTAGATATATAATTTATTAACTTAGTTGTTTGTTTACAATGCATGATGATTTGTAAGGAATAAATAATAAATAAATTTTTTTAAAAATTAAATTGAATTAAGATAATTATTAAAATATGGAGACACTCCCAGAGGCCTCTGACGGGAAGAGGGGCGACGGATGCGCAAGGAAAACAGACCGTCTGGACAAAAGGAGGAAAATTTCTCACTCTCTTTCTTTTTTCAGCTGTGACCAGCGGAGTAACAACACCTTGCTAACTGGTGGAGGACGCTGTGTGTTCGTAATCAGGCGACGCATTGGCTAACCCTTCCACTGGTAATAGTCGTCATCTTTTACTTCCAACCCATGACTAAAACACCGGATTTAAACGAACTACCAAAAGTGACTACACATCGCTAAAGCTTTATATACCGGACACGTTGTTAAAGTATAGGACTTTACACTCCTATAAATTATTTTGGGCGGTATGCCACTTGTTCCCACAAAGATGGCGGACGCTCAATATTCAGTCTCGGGAAACCATTGGCCAGGAGGACCACGTGGCATGTTTAAAACTAGGTCCGCGCGTAAATTCAAGTCCTGCGTTTTTGAGCCACCTACAGGACGCGTATTTTCTATAAATACGTCGTCTTCAAACACCCTTGTCCTCTTTGACCAAATTTCTTCGCAGCAGCAACACACTCCCTTCAGCGTGAATCAACAGGAGAGAAAAGCAACACCATGAATGGGCCTCGCAGACATTCATATACAAGGACTATGAGACGCTTTCCCGTCTCTGAGAAACTGCCCGTTTCAAACCATAAAAAAAGGACATTTTAAACTTGCAATTCTTTTTGTAGCTTAGTTATGTTACACACACACACACACACACACACACACACGAGCTCACACATATACACACACTATTATTTTGTTAGTAGAGTTAGTAATATTTTTTATGTATCAAAGAAAGTTTTATTGTTATAGTATATAAATTTGTTTTTCTTCGTCGCCTTGTTTTAAATGTTCATTTTGTCCACGCCGTTTTACAACTTTACTTGTTTCATGTCTTTACTCATTTGTTGCATATGTAGAGAAGAGGAAAATCTCGTATTTTGTTTTGGCGCGCTATTTAATTCAACACTGAATTTCACCCAATCAGGATGACATATCCTATTCAGCCCGGACCTTCATTTCCGGCTAGCAAAACGAGTGAGCGGCCAAAACCACCCTCTTCGGCTTGAGACAGCGACCAGAACGGACGTGTCTCTGGTCGCCCCTGCTTAGCGATGCTTTTTAGCTAAACAAGCCACTCAGTGAGGACATCTCACTGTGGCTTTAACCCTAGCAGCAGCAACATGGACACTCAGCGAGGGAACCTTCTAATTTATGGATTCTTTGCGTCTAATATATTTTAGACCAAGGAATCCCAGTTGAATATGAATTAGATACGTTCAGCATGCCTTCCACAAGCACCACAAAAATTTACTATGTCGATCCGTGCGCCACTTCGCTCTCGACACACCTAGCTCTCATTTCACCTCTGGTCCACATAATGGAGATAACGCCTACTCTCCCCTATTACCAGACACACAAAACTACACGGTGACCTTGACTACTTCCCTCACACGTCCAACGACACGCTGCCATCTCAACATCTAGCTAAGCCATTTCGTCTCAAACATCCAACAAGCCTAAACACCACGAGTCTTGCAGCACCAAGAACAAACCGCCTCAAAGCTGCAAATAAAGAACTTTCGTTTGTTATGTATTGTTAAAGAATAGTTTCGTAATTCATTTCTGTTGCCATAAAATCTATAGTGTTCGGGAAAATAACTAATTCCCTCAACAACCGCTATACATATCTTCCTTCATTTACCACTTTATCCATGCGCCTATAGTATACTATGCCCTTGCCGCGACCGGCCGATAAACATAAACATGTCAAGTTACACGCCCGCTGTAGAACAACTATATCCGGGTACGACCGGAACTGACTAAGCCCTTTTTCTTTCTAACGACCTTGACACCTCGTTATAGCTAAAGAAAAGGATGAATTAAAAACTAATAACATTTACAAAGCACTTTGGCCGAAAATAACTAGATAAGACTAGAACTAATAGTCGTCGCTAGCCTATGGCGGGTTAGAAAAACACTTTATGGCTACACTCATTTTTATGAGGGAATTTCTTATTCACGCGGCTGGGCTGTGTGTCACAGCCCTTTCGTGATATCAACAGGCCCTTTTCAACGCTCGGTGGCAAGCTCCGGCGAAGCTCATTAAGGAGGAATCCCGCATTCCGTGCGGTCGAATCCAACTTAACTTACGGCGTTGGCCCCACTTCTCGTGGTAGACCTGCCTTACTTCCACCTACATAGGTATGCTCAAAGGTCCTTTTTAGGACCACAAGAGGTCTCTGTCTGCGGGTCAGAGCATCTCTGACTGGTCAGTAATGACCAGTCGAAACAGACGGCCAGGCGGCAAACACGAAGACGGATTCTAAGACCAACCGGTCTTAACCTCGGTTCCGATTGTCCGATAAGCTGCGCAGCGCTAATGGCACGGTCCAGCCTTTAGCTACGGCTTCACTATCTGCGCAGCGCTAAGATAACGCCCATCTTAGCCTCGGCCTCATGGCCTGTCCGCTCGTTCGCACGGCTTTGACCCGACAAAGCCTTCGTTCTCGTCCGCTCGTCCGCACGGCTTTGGACACGGCAAAACCTTCGCTCTTGTCCGCTCGCCCGCACGGCTTTGACACGGCAAAGCCTTCGCTCTTGTCCGCTCGCCCGCACGGCTTTGACCCGACAAAGCCTTCGCTCTCGTCCGCTCGTCCGCACGGCTTTGGCGCGAACCTAGCCATAGCCATTGTCCGCACGGCTTTGACACGGCAAAGCTTTCGTTCCCGTCAGATACGTCCGCACGGCTAGGGGGCCCAGCAAGGCCCTAGCCTTTCCTCGACCTCTACGCTCTTGCAAGGTATCACGCAGTCCACGTAACGACTCGCTGTTACGGACTGTTCTACCACTGCAACAACTGGCTCACGTACGACCCGCTGTACGAGCCAGAAACCAGGCCGACACACCCCCGGTTAATCCAACATATCGTCATAACCGAGGATGTCGATCTACCGAACTCGACGCTCCTGCAAGGTACCACGCAGTCCACGTAACGACTCGCTGTTACGGACTGTTCTACCACTGCAACAACTGGCTCACGTACGACCCGCTGTACGAGCCAGAAACCAGGCCGACACACCCCCGGTTAATCCAACATATCGTCATAACCGAGGATGTCGATCTACCGAACTCGACGCTCCTGCAAGGTACCACGCAGTCCACGTAACGACTCGCTGTTACGGACTGTTCTACCACTGCAACAACTGACTCACGTACGACCCGCTGTACGAGCCAGAAACCAGGCCGACACACCCCCGGTTAATCCAACATATCGTCATAACCGAGGATGTCGATCTACCGAACTCGACGCTCCTGCAAGGTACCACGCAGTCCACGTAACGACTCGCTGTTACGGACTGTTCTACCACTGCAACAACTGGCTCACGTACGACCCGCTGTACGAGCCAGAAACCAGGCCGACACACCCCCGGTTAATCCAACATATCGTCATAACCGAGGATGTCGATCTACCGAACTCGACGCTCCTGCAAGGTACCACGCAGTCCACGTAACGACTCGCTGTTACGGACTGTTCTACCACTGCAACAACTGACTCACGTACGACCCGCTGTACGAGCCAGAAACCCGATCGACACACCCCCGGTTAACCACAACATACCGTCACAACCAGGGATATCGATCTACGACTCGACCGACCTCAGCTTACCAGTATCCACCGTCTAGCTGAACTCTACGACTCGACCGACCTCAGCTTACCAGCATCCAACGTCTAGCTGAACTCTACGACTCGACCGACCTCAGCTTACCAGTATCCAACGTCTAGCTGAACTCTACGACTCGACCGACCTCAGCTTACCAGCATCCAACGTCTAGCTGAACTCTACGACTCGACCGACCTCAGCTTACCAGCATCCAACGTCTAGCTGAACTCTACGCCTCGACCGACCTCAGCTTACCAGCATCCAACGTCTAGCTGAACTCTACGACTCGACCGACCTCAGCTTACCAGCATCCAACGTCTAGCTGAACTCTACGACTCGACCGACCTCAGCTTACCAGCATCCAACATCTAGCTGTACTCAACGACCAGCATCAACCATCACGGACATTTACATTTACGCTTGTAAATATGACAAAATAAATTGTCATTTGTTATTATCGTTACCTCGCCTTTGTTCCTTCCTATTGCTTTGGCTGTTCCTCATTCACATAATTCATTTGCGGGGTCGACATATTTATCGGCTCCGCAACACCCTTATTCAACCTTTATTTTAAACTAAAACATTAAACTTGTGGGGAAACATTAAATAGTCGGGGACCATAAATAAATTGCAAAAATTAATTCACTCACCCCTACAAATGGTAACCCTGACTTAGAACATGCAACCAAATATAAAAATAAATTAGATATACCCATCGCACATGGAACTCTTTCTACATTACCTCCTAAAAATTTGAAATCTTACTTCTTGAGAGAAAACGCAACCACAAGTGTTAACCCTACGATGTAAAATGAGCATACAAAATTTCCTAAACATTCGAAACATTTAAGAATATATTTCACTCATTTCAAAGACAACATGAAAATTCTATTACGGCGCGCGGACTTGTGAAATAAGAGCGGCGAACACATGCAAATTCTTTAAATATCTTATTCAAAATTTTCATATACAAAAATTACATGCAAAAGTTTCAACAAAATTTTCCAAGCTAAAACTCCTTTACAGAAACAGGACGGCAGAATTTATTTCACAGGACACGAGGAGAGGAATATTGACATGCTGCTATTAGTGACACTAGGTATATTTCTTCACTTTCCCCACTACCAAAAATCAGGTAACCTTTTAACTCTTTTGACTTGCCCACCTAATCTTACTGGCCACCAAGACACTTTTTTCTGCTGCTACCAGACAGGTCAGTAGACGACACACACTTCTTTTACTACTACCAAACTTGTCAGTGGGACGCCATACACGACGACTTACACAAGGAAGAACAGGACTACACGATATTCTCCACCAGCCAAAAAAATTCCCGACATTTTTTGAACAAATACCAACAAAATGCAAGCCAATTCACTTACTATCTTCATAATTCGACAAACTATCCGTGAGTGCCAGAGTTTTAGAGTTAAGCTTCCATAATTTGAAGTTAGACGGAATATGCTCAAAGTGATTATAGTAAAGTAAGTAAAGTTAGCGACCATAGTCGAGGGTGACCCGAAGGCTCCCTTTTCGATAGCTACTACACCAAGGTGTAGGGGAGGGCGCTACTCCATTCCCAGGATTGCTCCACTTTACCCTTGAACCGTACCTTATAATGCTGAGTGTTAAGCAAGGTGGTATCAAGTTCCATTTTTAAAGTCTTTGGTATGACTCGACCTGGGATTGAACCCAGGTCTCCCGGGCCATTGGCGAACACTCTAACCGCTGGGCCAATAGTGAAATATAAAAATAATTAAATAATTGATTGATTTAATGAGCTAATTTGCACGCTCAAAATCTCCAACCTTTCGTCTGGCATTTATGTAAACTAAAGGGGAGCAACTCCTACGACTCTTCCTCACCCACTGTACGCAGAATCTCTGTGATTGTTTTGGTTTGATGGCATGTCAACCATTATAGGTTATTTAAGGCCAAATTCAGTTTATTCATATATATCAGATATATATGATTTGTAAACATAAGTCCATATTGTTCAATTGTTCTAAGTATATATATATATATATATAACTAATAATTCAATTAAACATCAGTCATTTTTTTACATATAGTTAAATGAACAAACAGTTCTATTTCAAACTATTCAATTTAGCTTAAGTCAACGAAGTTAAATTGTTCCAAGTATTGCTATGTATCATTAAGAATTCAATTAAACATCACTCATTTGTTTACACATAGTTAAATGAACAAACACTTCTATTTCAAACAATTCAATTTAGCATTAAGTCATTTGTTTGTACTCAGTTTGAATGTCAAACAGATCTATTTGACCCATAGATAGGACCCTATCAAGTGCTACCAATCCGGACCGGAGTGGATCTGGGAGCGATGGCAATGTAGGGGTACTCTGCATGCCCCCAAGGCTCCAGCATTACAGGAGTCTCATCATCAAATTGTTAAGAGTCATATCAGGACACTTGTTTGGGGAGTATTACCCGTCTGCAGAGAAGCAGTCAGTGTTTTCTACAGCCTCAGTCGACTGGACAGGAACTGTGGAGGGTGATATTAAATGTGTAGCTTCCGCAAGTTTGTGGTGGATATTCGAATGCAAGTAATATAGACGACGTTGACAAAAAGAAATTCAACGACGACATCAATGTTAAACAGATGTTCTTTTATAACATAAACAAACTAAGAAAAAACAATGCAAGGTAGAAAAAAATGTTCGAATATTATTTGTTATGTATTCTTGTGGGGGAGGTCGTCTAATACAAATATTATACGAATGTAAATGTGTTTTAGATTTACATTGTAGAGAAGAGGAAAATTTCGTATTTTGGTTTGGCGCGCAAATTTATTTCAACACTTAATTTCACCCAATCAGGATGACTTATCCTATTCAGCCCGGACCTTCATTTCCGGCTAGCAAAACGGGTGAGCGGCCAAACCCAGTCTCTTTGGCTTGAGACGGCGACCAGAACAGACGTTCGTCTGGCCGTCCCTGCTTAGCGATGCTTTTTAACATAGCAACACCAGCAGCAACATGGACGCTCAACGAGGGAACCATCTAATTTATGGATTTCGTACAAGGAATCCCAGTTGAATATGAATTGGATGCATTCAGCATGCCTTCCACAGGCACCACTTCATGTCACCCCAAAAATTGGCTATGTCGATCCGAGCGTAACTCCGCTCGCGACACACTAGCTCCCATTTCACTTCTGGTCCACATTAATGGAGATAACGCATACTCTCCCCCAAATACCAGATACAAAACTACACGGTGACTTTAAACACAATCCCTCACACGTCCAGCAACACACGCTGCCATCACATCTCGCTACGCCATTTCGTCTCCAACACTAACAAGCCTAAACTCCACGAGTCTTGCAGCACCAAAAGCAAACCAAATATTCCATGCTGCAAGTAAAAAACTTTCTTTGTTGTGTTGTTAAAGAAAAGTTTCGTCATTCATTTGTGTTGCCTAAAAAATATAGTGATAGGGAAATTAACAATTTCCCGAACCGCTATAACATTTTCTTTTTTTAAGTAGAGGAATTACATTGTGAATTGAATTGCCACGACCAGAATATCCGGCGAACACTTACGCACGACATACGGAAACACTGGGCAGCTGTTTTGACCTTATTATGTCTTATCAACCGTGTATACTGTGATCTCCATCACTGGAGATCGAACCAGCAACTACAGATTGCAAAACCGAAACTCTATAACTGAGCCTTCAGCCAATATCGCACACAAGTGACGCCAAATTTACTAGTCATGGTAATTACGCAGCCAATTAATCTGAATGTGTCATGCAAGTTACATCCATACTCTTTACAGAGGACATGGTCACCTCCAGGGCCACGTCTTTCCAAGAGGATTGGAAATACTCATCCGCGTAATTATTATGACCTCAAAGGCACCATCAGGGTCACGTTTTCTTTGGAAGACGTGGCTCTGGAGGTGACCGTATCCTCTGTAAAAAGTACAGTTGTAACTTGCAAGACACATTTATGTTAATTGGCCGCGCAGTCACTTGTGTGTGATATTGGCTGATGGCTCACTTGTAGAGTTTCGGTTTTGCAATCTGGTCGCCAGTTCGATCTCCAGTAGTGGAGATCATGGTATACACTGCTGATGAGACCTAATAAGGTCGAAACAGCGGTCTAGTGTTTCCGTATGTCGTGCGTAAGTGTTTGCCGGATATTCTGGTCGCGGTAATACAATTCGTAAGTGTGTTTTGTTTGAAAATATGTGTATGTTCGTTGTTGGGACAAGGGGTTACAAGGTAACAATTCTTACTTACTTATATGTATGTGTGTGAATATACGCTGAAGATCTAAAACGTACATAGCAGCGAAATATTCGTCAGCCTACTAGCTAAACGTGTGCATCTGTATGTGTGAGGCGATTTTGACGTCCCTGCAAAGTCTAGAACACTGGAATGTTGCAAGTACGTAGTGCCTCCAATAAGTTTCCAGACTTTTTTTTGTACAGGTATTTAAGATTGTCGTAGACTCTTGAAAATTCACAACGATATTGCTATACATCTTATGAGATGACTGACCAATTTTTATGATTTCAGGTTTAAATCAACAGCTACAGCAGGAATTGGAATACACCCTACTAAAGCCTGATTGTCACAGCTGGTGAATTTCAAAAATACCAGGACAATGCTTCAGTCCACAACTCCATCCTTCTCATTGACTATTTGACCAAGACGGGTATCAAGACAGTTGCTCACCCTCCCTATAGTCCAGACCTTGCTCCCTGGGACTTTTGGTTATTCCATAAGCTCAGAGACTGTCGTTATGAGACAACTGAGAAGATGAAAGAAGCTGTGACGAAGGTCATTGACACACTCACGCAAGAGGACTTCCATGGGGCCTTCCAGAAGTTGTTGGAACGGTACAAGTGCATTGCAGCCGGAAGAGATTACTTCGAAGGGGACTAGAGTTTCATGTGTGTACTGTCAATAAAAGTGCCCATACGAAAAAAAGTCTGGAAACAGATTGCATTTTTGAAATTCACCAGCTGTGATAATCAGGTTTTAGTTGGGTGTATCCCAATTCCTGCTGTAGCTGTTGATTTGAACCTGAAATCATAAAAATTGGTCAGTCATCTCATAAGATGTAGAGCAATATCATAGGGAATTTTCAAGAGTCTAAGACAATTTTGAATACCTGTACAAATAAGTCTGGTAACTTATTGAAGGCACCTAGTCTAGTTTTCCGTACGTTTGGTAGAGAACTTTACTAAAGGGCTTTCTCACTTTTATTGCATTTATGGGTGCAAGAAGGTTTGTTATTTATTTGTGATTGTATGGTTGATGTTGTGGGTCATTGGGGAGGATTTTGAGTTTTGTATTTGACTCCTTTTTCCTCTTCTCACCCTATTAAGTTATCGTCTTCTTTGTTTGTTGAAGGTTGCTAGAGAATTCAAGACGGAAGGAAAGAGACGAGATACCTTTTAACTGAAAACTTTATTTTGGGGTTCACGACCATTCAATGACGTGAAACGTTTTCCTGGACCTGTAGAAATAATCACGTTTCCCGGACAAAGTGTTGAAATATATTAGTCTCCTTTTCAGTGCTAAAAATTTGAAGTTCTTCGTTTGTCCCTTTGGGTGTTTTCAGTAAAGTATTTTTAGAAGTGGCGGCTGCTAACAGAACACAACCTGCCGTTAAGTCTAGGACTTAGCACGCACGTATGTTTCCCTACCAGTAGACGAGAGAAAGAGAGTCCGTCCAGTACAGGCGGTGAACGCTAAGTGAAAGAAGTTTTCAATTCGGCGCCAGGAAGTCTCTTTCTTTCGGCATGTGCCGTTCTTGCTTCCTGTCAGAGGGCCCCTGAGAAATAGCTAAATTTTTCAAATTTATTTATTCTATTTTTTATTCTATCTTTTTTTATTAATTCCTACACATTCACGCGTATTTGTTCTCTCTAAATTGTTTACATTTCAATCAATAAATTCTAAAAAGTTTTCCAATTGTGTTCACTTCCTTTATTATCTACAACTGTGAGAGTTACCGCTCTTCAACTCTAGAAAAACCGAGGTTAAATATTCCCCAACAATTGAATTACCCAATGGCTCGATTCTCATTTTACATACTAACCATATTAGACTTTTACTGAATTACTTACATATTGATTTGTGGAGGTTGGTGTGTCCTCAAAGTTTAGTTAGAAGCAAAACTCCGAATGTCAGTTCCACAATTTACAACACAAAGAATATGAACGACACAGACAAAAGAAATTTTACAACAAGAATGTTAAAACAGATATCTTTTTATGAAACGAAACAAGCGAGGAAAAGTCAATACAATGTTGCAATGTTGGTATATGTCTGTAATGTATATGAATATGCGTGTATGGGGGTGTGTAAAGAGAATGATGAAGTCGTACTTACATATGTGTGTACGTACGCGTGAGACTAAAAAGTAAAAAGCAACGGAGTATGTGTCTACCACTGACTGAATAAATGTATAAGTATGTAGTAGGAGATGTTGACGTCCATGAGAAGTTGAGTAGTTTGAAAGACGGTGAGTATACTAATTTCGATATGGCTATGGACGTGCTTCCGCTGGTTGTCAGTTCTCCTATTTCCGGCTGTTGTGTTACAGTTAAGCCGTCTCGAGCTGTGGCTAGCTGGGAGAGCTGAGAATGTCAGACGGATGTGAGAGAGTTGTTTTTGAAAGCGTGAAATATATAGCATTCCTAATCACGTGAGCAGTTCCAAACGCAAGATTTATTTTTGCACGGGAAAAGTTCCTTTGGGATACAAACGTGGGGATGTAGTTGAAAACACCGGTACGTGACTATTCTGTCCAATCAGGCTCCCAAAACCATTTTTTTATTTTGGCACCGAAATATTTTGTTTCGGGAAAAAGTTTTCTACAAGTAAGTTTTGGATTCTATTTTTCCAGAATTTTCCACTCCACGTGCTCTTCACCGATTGTTCTAAAAATAAAGGACTGTAAATCCTATAGAGACCTCCTTGCTTTATAAAAGACAGAGAAACAAGAAGTAGAGTCAATTCAGCATTGATTTGTTTGTTTGGGTTTTATGGAATATCAATCTTTGTTGGTTATTTGATGCCAAATCTATTTTTATATAAACAGTTCTATTTCAAACAATTCAGTTTAGCATAAGCACACAGCTTAATTTTCAAAACCATTTCAATTTCAAGCTATTCAGTTTAGTTAAACAGTTCTAATTCAAACGATTCAGTTTAATACAAATATAATTTTTTGTTTACACACAGTTAAATGTCAAAACAGTTCTATGTCAAAAACAGTTCTATTTCCAACAATCCAGTTTAGCATACAAAAACAGTTTTATTTCAAACAATTCAGTTTAACATAAGTACACAGTATAAATGTCCAAACAGTTTTATTTCAAGCAGTTCAGTTTAGTATAAGCACATAGTTTAGTTCTATTTGACCCGTAGATAGGACCCTATCAGGTGCTACTACTCCGGGCAAGAGTGGACCTGAGAGTGATGGCAATGAAGGTGTGCTCTGCAAAGCTCCAGCATTACTTGAACCTCACCATCAGATTGTTTACCGTCATATCCTGGACACTCGTTTGTGGGGGGGTCTTACTCCTCCGTAGAAGTGCAGTGGGTGTATTCAACGGCCCCTGCCAACTGGGCAATTGAACATATTTGTAAACATAAAAGGAAGCAACCCTGCACCTCTTCCTCACTCACTGTAATGGGACCATCTTCTAGTCCCTTCACTTTTGGCTTTGTCATTTCAAAATAAAGGTTAATCTTTCTCTTGAGATTGTAACCCAGTCGGCCTGGACTTTAGAATACACCGATTGCATCCCAGAAGAGAGGTTAGACTCCCCTCGCCAACGAATATCCTAGTTATGACACGAATCTATCTGATAGTGAGGCTCCATTTCTGGAGCTTTAATGAATGTAGAGGACTCTAAGGTTCTCTTTGACATGCAGTGGTAGTACCTGTTAGGGTCTCATCAATGAGTCACATACAAATATCTAATCATTTTCAGTATTCAAAACTATTTAACTGCGTGCAAACAAATGACTGTTGTTAGATTGAATTATCTGTATTACATGATAATGTTGAATAGGATTATTTGTGTTAGCAGTAATTAAAACCATATAACTGTGTGCAAACAAATGAGCTCTGGCTCGTTTAAAATTAATGTTGCCTTTAAAATTTATAAATTATATATATAATGGGGCTTATTAAAGGATTTTGAGGTTGTGGTTACAATTGTTGTTGGTGGTGGTATTGTTGGTATATTTTGCGGTTTGTATCTGACTCCTTTTTCTTCTTATCCCATTCACTTATCATCTTCTTTTTGTCTGTTGAAGCTGTAAGGGAATTAAGGATGGAAGGAAAAAGACTGAGGTACCTTCAGACTCAAATTTGATTTTTTTGGTCTACGACTATTCTGTGGTATGAATGTTTTCCAGAACCAGTAGAAATAGTCGTGTTCCCCCAGATAAGGCGTTTGAAGAACATAAAGGCGTCATCTTTTGCAAATTATAAGTTGATGGTCCATAAGTTATCTCTGTGTTCGACAGAGGCTGCTACTAGTAGGCGACAAAACGTGCTGCTAAGTTTGGGACTCAGCAGGCATATGCTCTTTTAACTAGCATCCGAAAGAAAAAAGGTATGTCCGTCTTGGCTGATATCGTAAAAGCTTTTGAGAAAGAGCTTTTCTTTGGTGCCAGGAATCCCCCTTTTTTAGGCATGCACCGATTTTGCTTCCTGTAAGAGGCTTCTTATATATATATATATAGGATTTGGCATCAAATAACCTGAAAGGGTTGATATGCCTTAAAAAATGACCAAACAATTTGATCATTAGATGTTTTCTGTTGAGTTGTTATTCCTTTTTCCTATTTCCTTTATCTTTCCTGACATTTGCTGATTTCAAGTCAGTGACATACATTGTAATTTCGTCGAAAAATATTTTTTTTCTAAATGTGCTAAAATTTGCTATGTTTATTGATAACTTTCATTATTTTATCTATTTATTCATATATCTATTATTTTAGAAAAATTAACTTTAAAAGTGAGATTGTGTAAGATGGTCACTAAGTGAATATTCAGTTTACACTCGACGTACAATCGTCAGAAAATACGTTTTGGGCTTTAAAAAAAAGGAAATATTTCCTTATGAAATATCTGCTGATGTTCATGCAGATAACTTCGTTTCTGTTAGGAGTGTAAAAGAATGTAGTTGGATTATTGTAGTTTCCTCTAAAGAAAGAATATAAATCAATATATATATATATATATATATATGATTTTTTGCTCTATTTTATGATACTTGATGTTCAATTTACAACGTAAAACAAACGTAAACTAGACCCTGGCCTTTTGGTTGGTTGGTTGGTTGGTTGGTTTTACGGCGTAACAACTTTTTTCGGGTTATTCAACGCCGATTAAATTTCAAACAATTCAGTTTAGTATAAGTATCGTTTTTGTTTACAAACAGTTGAATATCAAAACAATTCTTTCAAACAATTCAGTTTAGCAAAAGTACACAGTTTAGTTCTATTTGACCCATAGATAGGACCCTATCAGATGCTACCACTCCAGGCCAGAGTGGACCTGGAAGCAATGACAATGAAGGAGTACTCTGCATTCTCCAAAGCTCCAGCATTACTGGAATCTCACAATCAGATTATTTAGTGTCGTATTCAGGACACTCGTTGGGGAAGTGGGGGTCTTACCCTTCAGCTGAGAAACAGTGTATTTTACAGCCCTAGCCCTCTAGGCAGCCTGGCTTTTTGCCTATTTACAATTTCGTCAGAAAATACGTTTTGGGCTTTAAAAAAGAAAATATTTCCTTATGAAATATCTGCTGATGTTCATATGATAAGTTCGTTTCTGTTAGGGATGTAGAGGAATGTAGTTGGATTATTGTAGTTTCCTCTATAGAAGGAATATAAATCAATATATATTGTCACATGGTCTACCACTGAGAGGAGAGAAATAAGGAATTTCTTCTACCCCTCCGTTTTTGAATTAACAGGCCGCCAAAGACTGACCGTCAAAAGAGGAATAAGGAATGTAGGTCAACTTTGGCCAGCCTGTCGGAGAAAGTAAAGAATGTTGGTCAGGATATCTGTACCATGTAACCTCACTCGGGTGAAAGAGATAGTAGTCTGAACGAATCGCCTGACAGGGTGAGGGAAGAAGAAAGAGGCCATAATCCTAAAGCGGAAGTATCACTCTTTTTCGTCAGTGGAAACAGGGATAAAGAATATCAGTTTAGTGGACAGAGGCCGCCATGAACGCATGGGCGAATCTCATGCCAAACTCCGGGTGAAAAAGCGGAAAGAATCTTGGACAAAAAGAACTGATGCCTTCAAGCCAAAGCTGTAAAAAAATCCTGCTAGCCCGTAAAAGAGAAAATACTCTCAGAAGGAACCTGCCAAAAAGCTAAGTAAACAATAAGACTGTTTCTCCCTACACCCTGCAATCACATACTCTATCTCTCTCTCTCTCAATTTCAAGAAGGAAGAAAGAAAAGAATAAGGAAGAAAGGCATTTGTATTTATGTATTATCCGCTGATAATATAGCGACACGTTAAATATGTGTGTCCGCGTGTATTAAAAACCTTGTTATATTTTAATGTTTCCACGTGTTGAAATTTATTCATTGTGTTGTCTGCCTATCAAGTTGTCTTTTGCATGCTCCCTTTTCAGCTTCATTCGCCTCAATTTATTCTTGCTCATGTCCTACTTGCCTTTAAAAATATTACATGGGAAACTGGAATTGTTGACTACAATAATTAATATTATTATATTTAAACCTAGAGGCCCATATCTTCTATTATCCTAGGGGTAGGAAGAGGTAATGGCCTGGTGGGTGTGTGTGTTAACGTGAAATTTGGAAACTCCTTGCCAGTGGCGGTCAGTCTAGCCTCAAATTAACCCCAACCTAATCTGCCAAGTTCCCTACACCTAAAAAGGGAATCTTAACTGGAACTTATTTTTGAGAGGGATCAAGTGCCAGGCTGCCCCGTCTTAACACGTGCGAAAAATAAACTCCCGTCTTGGGATAAATATTTTATACCACGTCACAATATATATATATATATATATATATCAATACATATATAAATCAATACATAGATATCAATACATATATAAATCAATACAAATATATATATATCAATATATATATATATATAAAGCAATACATATATATATCAATACATATATAAATCAATACACACACATATATATATATCAATACATATATATATCAATACATATACGAATTAATAACCGGCTCTTTGGCCTATTGGGTAGAGTGTTCGCCAATGGTCCAGGAGACCCGGGTTCAATCCCAGGTCGTGTCATACCAAAGTCTCTAAAAATGGTACTTGATACCTCCTTGCTTAACACTCAGCAATATAAGGTCATTTGTGGTTGACCCCTGTCCCAGGAACTGCGGAGTTTATATGTCCTGAAGTGTTTTTCATAAATAGAAGAAATAAACAAATAAAGAAGATAAGTATTTTTACCCATCTGCTCAGATATACTATCAAGAGTAAAGTGGAGCAATTCAGGGAAAGGAGTTGTGCTCTCCCCTACACCTAGGTGTAGTAGCTATTGAAAAGGGAGCCTTCAGATCGCCCTCAACAACGGTTGCCAACTTTACTTATATATCAATACATATATAAATCGATACATACAACTCAACATAGCTTATTACTGGAAAAATTGATAGAATAGAGAATATATTAAAAAAATGAGATGCAAAATGAGTGAATGAAAGTAGGTATGAAGAAAGATCATTTTGGGCATAAACAAATATGTTTGAGTTTCTTAAAGGTATGAAAGTTTGTCAGAGACTTACATATATGAGAAAAGTTCCTTTGAGTTGTTGGTTATGTGAAATTATTAGATATGCCTATAAGTATGAAAGTAAGCTAATGACATTGTAGGCTGTGTACTATTTTGTGATGTGTTTAATTCACCCAAGTTATGCTGGAGACAAACATCTCCCAGAAGACATTCCGGCCTTATACCAGACTGTCAATGTTCAATGGCAGACTTGAGGCCAAAAGGCCTCCGGTTTTGGCTGGTCCGGGCCACCTTTGGGTAGGCGAGCTGCATTGTTGACACCTTTCATACCCTTGAATAGCACTGGACCTCGCTGTCCACTTAAAGCTATAACCAGACATCTGTGCCTGGATCTATGTTTGGGTCCATGTTCAGCTAGGCTCATCAGACCCATATTGAACTAAGTGGGCTGATGACCAGCATAGTCCAGCAGAGCTTGAGCCTCGGTTCGTGCCTGACCTTCTACTCCTCTAATCCCCACTATAATTGACCTTCGGGTCATTGACCTTGTGTCAAGTCCTGTTTGGTAGGAGGCAGAGACAAATATAAACATCCCCCAGAAGACAAGAAAAGTTCTTGCCTCTTTGCCAAACTACAAAGAAAGAAAGTGAGGCCTTTGCAGTTTTTTCTTTTGCAGTAGGCTATTGCTATGGCAATGTGGTAATGTTGTCATCTAGCAGTTATTGATAAAAGTCCTTTTGCAGACAAGAGAAGTAATCCTTAATTGAGTATGTTTTCTTGGTCTCCAGGATTCACAGCACATTCAAATTTAAAGCAACATAATGATTAAAAATATGACATCAGATTTTGCTCGCTTGTATATATTTATATAACTTTGTAATAACATGAACAAATAAGAAAAACAACTAGAGTGATATCTTTGTTGGTACTTTAGTGTGTATGAATACCAGCCCTTGCTTTCTATCAAATTATTAGTTTATTGGGTAGGTTTGTAATAAGGAAGATATCTAATTACAACACTATTTACAAAGGTCCAATATTAGCATTTGTATATCCAATAATAGACTAACACTGATTAAATGGGGGGAAAGACGAGCACTTTTACACATATAGGAACTTTTAATACATACATACAAGAAGTATTAACCAAAGTACACAAATGTATCCCAACAAATAAGATGCGCAGGTATTGTTTCATGAACAAACAGTATATGAAAAGAGATACAAGTAAACAGAAAAAAGTCTTATTTGAGCTTTGAGTGTTTAGTCATGTGACTTTACATTTTATTGCTAAGGTGAGACAAAGTCAATTGTTGGGGTTGGAGATAAAGTCTCTCTTCTGTGCCACAAACAGAGATAAAAAGACATGTTTTTTTTCCATTGAAAGAATAGCAACCAAAAGGACCAATGTGTGTTATAGCATTATCTCATAACCAATCAAGATCTCCTCTAAATCTAAGGGAGATAATCATTTATTGTTCCCTTTTATATCTTATAGCAATTCTTTACTGCTGTATTATCTGCTCTTGCTTATCTAGAGTCTGCCAGATGGTGACATTGTAGTCCATCTGGGTATTTAAAGAAAAAGACCCCAATCCTCAGTCTTTTTTTTTAAGTTGATAGGCCCTGAAGATAAATGGCCATTTTGTCCATTTGTGGTTGACCCCTGTCCCAGGAACTGCGGAGTTTATGTCCTGAAGTGTTTTTCATAAATAGAAGAAATAAACAAATAAAGAAGATAAGTATTTTTACCCATCTGCTCAGATATACTGTCTCATCCGAGAATACTTTTTATCCTGGCCACTCATAACAGATCATGTTCATATCAAGCAGATTTTATGAAGTGTTTTACATGGTGTTTCCCAATTGTTGAAACAAAGCAGTGGCCTCTCAGATCTTCCCAGTTGACTTTATTCTCTTTCTCCTTTCAGATTATTGCTAGAAAATAGTTTACATGTTAACATTTTCAACCAAATATAACAGAATCATTTTTTGGATGATGGAACAAAACGTCTTTCATGTGAAGACATATTACAATATCAATATTGTTCAAGCCATTGAATGTTCCTCAAGAACATCTACTGGGGCAGTAAAGTAAATAAGTTGGCAAACACAGTTGAGGTGTGACCAGAAGGCTCCCTTTACAATACCAAGGTGTAGGGGAGAGCTTCACTTTACCCTTGATCTGTACCTTATAATGCTGAGTGTTAAACAAGGAGGCATCAAGTACCATTTTTTGAGTCTTTGCTATGACTTGACCTGGGATTGAATCCTGGTCTCCGGGGCCATTGGCGAACAATCTAACCATCATACCAATATCCAGTTTTTATCTACCGGGGCAACTCTTGCACTATTACTTCATTGAACGCAGCTATCATGAAAGTTTTAAGCTATCACCCTGGAAGAATGTGCATGCGTTATCAAAAACTTTGCATGCCGCATTTAACAGTACCTTCAACTGAACAGCAAACATCTGGAGCAAGTATTCTAGAGGTCTTCTTGACATTTTTGGTTTAATGTATGAGAGTAAATAGTTGCCTAAGCTAAAATGCTATCTTTTATCCTTCAGTAAGTGGAATTTGAATCTCTCTATCATTTGTGATCCTTGATTTGTTGCCAATTATTTTGTTTCAAAAATTTTGAAAGCCCTCGTATTTCTTTTTAAAAGTGTGAGGATTAATAAATAATGTTTAAAATAAAACTAATAAAACTAATAAAATACAAATATAGAATAAAATATCCTACAATTCTATTTTCAACAAAAGTTTAATTTTCACCACCAGAAAGAACAGTCTCTTCAGGTCTTGTTAACCCACTGGAACAATTGTGCATTTTGCAGCCTACCAAAATGGGCTGTCCATACTCTATAACTTTCATCATAAAAATAATTCATAGGTTCAAGAGAATTCCATAAAACAATTATAGCTTCAAGTAATTATTCCTAATATAAATAATTTGCACACAAATATATATTAATCTCCTTTCTTCCATCTTTTTTTTTATATCTTTTTTTATATCTGTTTCTATTTATTCCCTTGCTGCTTTTTTATTTCTTTATTTCTAATCTTCTCCTATCCTGTTCTTATTTCATTTATATTTTCTTGATGGGAGTCCCTGTAATGAAGTGGCTAATGTGCGGGACTGTGATATCCAACTAACTGAGTTCAAACTCTCGTTGCAATATTACATTCATATTCAGACTATCACCCTACGGAAACTTACAAACTCCCTAACTTCTCTTGCTGTGGGTTAAATAGTACCACTAGTATTCTTCTATAAAGATAGCTTTAGCATTAAATAACCTATGAAGGTTGATATGTCATTTAAACAAAGAAACCAAACCAAGTCAAAATTATTTATAGGTGTGTTAAAGTTCATAAAAAACAAACTGTTAGACATTAAAATGTATACTTAAATATCTGTGTGACTGACATAGTAGTAATTGCCAGGCCTTCATCATACTGCTTCTTCATAGAACAATATGTTTATAGTTTTAGCAGTTAGGACACATTTATGTAATCTTTCATTTAATACCACTGGTATATATGTTAGTTTGGTTTGGTTTCTTTATATAATGGTATAACAACTTTTTATCGGTTATATAATGCCAAATCCATCCTTGTAGAAACATAGTAGTGGTACTATTTAACTCATAGTTTAGAGAACAAGGAGGTTCATATCTTTCCAAGAGAATTAACCTGAAAGTGAATGTATGTATTTACCAACTCCTCCACACAGGCTGGATGCAACACAATGTCAATTTCTTAAGCGGAGTATAACAAGTTTGAATTCAGAGCTTTCCTTTTCCTAGACTGGTTGCATAACCAAGGCAAAAGAGCCAAGTCTGCCCTACTATTTACCCATTGCTGGAGAGGGAATACTTGGGTTCATACCTTTCCCAAAGATAATAGTGTTATGTAAAATGCAAACACTCTGAAAGTAAATGTAATTGCTCAACTGGAATTTGAACTTGCTTACTATAATGGAGCAGCCCAGGGGGCTGGGGCCGTAGAATACACCGACTTCTTCTCTGCAGATGGATAAGAGTCCCCCTCCCCAAATGAGTGTTCTAGATATAACACTAAACAACCTGATGGTGGGGCTCCAGTAATACTGGAGCTTTGGGGAATGTGGAGTACCTCTTCATTGCCATCACTCTGGCTTGGACTGGTAGCACCTGATAGGGCCCTATCTATGGGTCAAATAGAACTAAACTGTGTACTTATGCCAAACTGAATTGTTTGAAATAAAACTGTTTTGACATTTGACTGTGTGTAAACAAAAAACTATACTTATACTAAACTGAATTGTTTGAAATAGAACTGTTTATATGTATAAAAATGGATTCAGCGTTAATAATCTACAATGGTGGATGTGCCATAAAACCAAACCAAACAAAACCAAACAATGATGTTGCAGTCCAGGATGTTAGCCACTACAACATGCAGACTTCTATGTATATTGTATGTAAAATATTATATGTTCTTGTTTGTGTAAATGAGCTTTTCTTTTTATCCCGGCCCAAAAATACTATTCCAAGGTGATGCACCGGAAGGAAGTGACACATTCCAATGGCCAGTAATCGAAAGAGATCGTGTGGGTGGATTAAGGCTTATAATATGGGACAAGGTGAAGGTCCCACGGTACCACTACAGTGATGCACCAGAAGAGAGTAACCTCTGAACTGCATGACAGTTATTTCCGCTTGATGACGATTAAACATCCGATTTCAAAGATCCAGTGGGCGATCGTGTGGGCGTTGAATTATTATTTAACTCAGTTGAGTTCGGGGTGCCAAAGCAGTTGTCAGTAGAATTCCAGAGAGTTAGAGACCAGATGTGGTAGGGAAAGCCACACCCGACCGAGGGGGGGGGTCCTCAGAAACCCCGATGGAGTTTGGGGTCCAGAGAAGATGCTGATAAGATGCCATAAAGAAAACCAGCATCTAGCAGAGTGAGCCCTAGGCCTCCGGTTGAACATCAAGAGAACAAGAAAGACACAACGTGATGTCATAAGTAGTGGAGGTCAAAATATGAAGTTTATGTTCAGTCTCCAGCACCCTCTCACATGCAAACCCTTGAACAACCCTTTCGAACTCTTGCAATAAAGTGAGAGGTAAAATATATTTGTAAAGAAGTCTTCCTGTGTCTTCCTTCGTGCGTCCTTCATTCCTGCGTCTTTCTGCGTGCGTCTGTCTTTATTGTTGTATCGTTGTGATGCTGCATGAACATGTAAATGACTATCTAACAAGTGTCCAATATTAATATATCAAAGATATAGTAATGCTAATATCAATCTTGGGTGAGTGAGGATTCAACAACATATCTTCCCTATTACCAAGCATTTCCAATACTTTATTTTTATTGAAACTCACTGTGAACAGCATTTCTGTGACTCTATGGAACAGCACTAATCAAAAACAATCATAAAGAATAAGGATAAGAACTGACAATACTTCATCTAAAAATGAAGATAGATTTAGAAAAGATCTCACCACCTTTGACCTGATATCAAAATGCATTGCATTTTGATAATGATATCAGGTCAAAGGTGGTGAGAGAGTTAAATTAAATTCTCAGTATAGAGTACTTCTCTTTATTTCTTTATTTATGATATAAATTCAGTAAACTGGATATAATTTGATGTTGAGCTTAATGTCAGTTGATTGACTGACTATTTGACTTTTAGGGTAAGTCATCCCATCTAGGGTTATTTTATGTCTTCAGGTTAGGGAACAGCATTCATTATAAGTTCACATTTTGCGCAGTTGTTTTTTAAGATTTTTTTAAATGTAATATCAAGTATTCTTTTCTAATAAAATAATTTGCACACAGTGGTATGGTTTCAAGTAAGTAAGTAAAAGTAAATTTGGCGACCTTAGTCGAGGGTGACCCGAAGACTCCCTTTTCGATAGCTATCACACCAAGGTGTAAGGGAGGGCGCTACTCCTTTCCCTGGATTGTTCCACTTTACCCTTGATTCTTACCTTATAATGCTGAGTGTTAAGCAAGGTAGCATCAAGTACTATTTTTTGAGTCTTTGGTATGACTCAACCTGGGATTGAACCCAGGTCTCCCGGGCCATTGGCAAACACTCTAACCATTATGCCAATGCCCGTCGGACATGGTTTCAAGTAATCAATAATAATAATCCTTAATAAATGATTAAACCATTCTATTTGACCCATAGACAGGATCCTAACTGGTACTACTACTCCAGGTCAGATTCTACCTGGGTGCAAAGATAATGAAGGGGTACTCCACACTCTGTAGATCTCCAAAACTGGAGCCTCACAATCAGATGCAGTTTAGTTGGTTGGTGGGGTTTTTTGGCATCTCAACCTTTGTTGGTTATTAAGCGCCAAATCCATTTTTATGCAAATAGTCAGTTCTATTTCAAACAATTCTGTTTAGCATGAGTACACAGTTTAATTCTCAAAAATATTTCAAATTTCAAGCTTTTCAGTTTATTCAAACAGTTCTAATTCAAACAATTCAGTTTAGCATAAGGTTGGTTGTTTGGTTGTTTATGTTTTATGGCATATCAACCTTGGTAGGTTATTTAACACCAAATCTATTTTTATGCAAATAGTTCATTTTCAAACAATTCAATTTAGCATGAGTATACAGTTTAATAGTCAAAACATTTCTATTTCAAGCTATTCAGTTTATTCAAACAATTCTAATTTAACTAATTCAGTTTAGTATAAGTATAGATTTTCTTTACACACAGTTAAATGTCAAAACAGTTCTATATTAAACAATTCATTTTAGAGAAAGTGGAGTTTCAATGTCAAAGACAGTTCCTTTTCAAATAATTCAGTTTAGCATGAGCACACACTTTAAATGTAAGTACAGTTTAATTATCAAAAACATTTCTATTTAAAGCTATTCAGTTTATTCAAACAGTTCTAATTAAAACAATTCAGTTTAGCATAAGTATGCAGTTTAGTTCTATTCAACCCATAAATAGGGCTCTATCAGGTGCTACCATTCTGGGCCAGAATAGACCTGGGAGCAATGGCAATGAAGGGGTGCACCGCATTCCCCAAAGCCCCAGCATCACTGGAATCTCACCATCAGTTTAGTGTCATATTTAGGACACTCGTTGTGGGGGTCTTAACCCTCCGCAGAGGTGCAGTCAGTGTATTCTCCAACCCCAGTCGACTGGGCAACAGGTGCAGTTTAGTGTAATATCCAGAACATTTAATGACTACTAAACCAAATATGATTTTGATGAACAGCTTTCTGAAAGTAAAAACAAAGAGCATATTGATTTTAACAGTTAATTTTTTTAAATACTTGATCCAAATTTGACTTGGTGTTATTTCTTAGATATTAACTTAAGAGCAAGCTTAAATAAAATGAAGAAAAGAAAAGCACAACTTCTTTTGTATAAGAACTTAGAAACCAAGTATCATATTGTATGAATAGTGGCCTGTGTATGAAATTAAACTGTATCTGATGGTCAGGCTACAGTTTTGAAGTTAGGGGAATGTGGAGTACCCCTTCATTACTATTACTCTCAGGTCTATTCTAATCCAGAGTGACAGTAACTGTTATGGTCCCATGTATGGGTCAAATAGAACTGTTCAATCATTTACAAAGGATGATTATTGTTAGTTAGTTGAAACCATACAGATGAGTACAAATTGTTTATATTAGATAAGAATACTTTATAAATAGAATTATTAATGTTAAATAGCAATACTTGAAACCATTTAACTGTGTGCAAACAAAGGATTTGATATCAAATAGAATTATTAGCTTTAACAATACTTGAAATCATTTTAACTGTGTGCAAACATAGAATTATTAGTATTAGAAAGCAATACTTGAAACCATTTAGAATTATTAGTGTTAGGAATACTTGAAACCATTTAATTATGCGTAAGCAAATAATTGATATTTAATAGATTCATTAGTGTTGAATAACAATACTTGAAACCATATAACTGTTTGCAAACAAATGAACTCTAACTCATTTAAAAATTATGTTACCTACAAAACTATTTACTTACAAATCATGTTTAGAGAAAATAAAAAAACAAAGGAATCCAAAAGTGATGAATTTATTATGAAGAAAAGTCAATGTTAAAACATTTTAGTTTTAGTAAACCTTCATCAGGACTTTAAGATGGTGAAACAAGTGTTGATAGAACAAAGCATTTAAACAACCCACCAGGGTTGATAAGCCATAAAACAAAACCATACCAAACCAAGTGTTAAATAACAATACAAGAAAACATTTAACTGTGTGCAAACAATTGAGCTATAGCTTGTTCAAGAGTAAAGTTATCTACCAACTATTTACAAAAAATTATATATTTGATTGAACATAGTAGACATCAGATGGAAAAAATATCAAAAACATTGATTCAAAGAAACATACTCCCCACTGATCCTAATAAAAAAATAAAACTATGTACTATAATATATTCAAAACCTCCGACTTAGTCATTAAAAATAATTACTCTCCCATGATTGGAGTTTTGCAAAAAACCAATGTTATATATCAATTTAAATGTCCTTTAGGAGATTATATCTCTTAAAACAGCAATATATATGTTGGTTTAACCTCAACTACCCTCTCGAGAAGACTTGCAATGCACCTTTCTGATACCAATTCCATAGCACAGCATTTAAAAAAATATTCATGCCCAACAACAGAATTATGGAAAATTCTTACCAAAAACACAACAATATTAGAACAACAAAATAACAAGCAGAAACTACAGATTCTCGAGGCACTACATATTAGGAACATACAGCCCAAACTTAATAGAATTAATTTTGAAACCAGTGATAATGTACTTAAATGTCTTTAGCTACTATTATTTTTTACTACTATCTATAGAAACAAATTCAAAAAGTAAACGCTACCCAATACAACAGTACAAACGTTCATTCTAACAAAGTAGTAATGTACATACAATAGTTACATCATTTTTGTAATACGTCCTCCACTGATGATGGCCCAAAGTTGGGCAGAAAGTACTTGGGAAATAACCAATTATGGAAGGTTTATCAACCAATTCCCACCAAATATCATAAGATCGATACAGCAATTCAAAAGGATTAACGAAAAATATGTAGACAAAAAATGTCTACTACGTTCGATCAAATATGTATCAATGAAGAAATGCTGCCAATATATATATATATATATATATATATAAACAGGATTTGGTATTCAATAACCATCAAGGGTTGATATGCCATTAAAACAAATAACTTAACCTAAGTATATATATATATATATATATATGTAATTTATATGCTATTGCATTGTACATAGTAGTCAAAGTAAATCTTGATAAATGTCGTAATAGTTCAACTGTTGTACATTCAATAGGTTATGAGTATTGAACCCTTTTAGCCCACTTCAAGATATCCTCTTGGCTGGATTATAGCTTTTATATTTAATTACAAGTAGGCCTAATGAGTAGTGTTTTTGTCAATGGTCCGGGTGATCAGAGTTCAATCCCAGGGCGAGCCATACCAAAGACTCAAAAAATGGTACTTGATGCCACCTTGCTTAACATTCAGCATTATAAGGTACGTATCAAGGGTAAAGTAGAGCAATCCAGGGAAAGGAGTAGCGCCCTCCCTTACACCTCGGTGTAGTAGCTATTGAAAAGGAACCCTTGACTATGGTTGCCAACTTTATTTTACAAGAAGGGCTTAGAATGCATCAACTGTTTCTCTGGCACTGGGGTAAGAACCTCACCCCCACAAAAAAGTGTCCTGAGTATATCACTACTGTATCTGGAGGTGAGGCTCCAGCGCTGAAAGGGAGACCTGTTAGAGTCTCATCCGTGCATCAAACAGAACTGTGTGCAAACAAATAACACTGGGCAACAATTTTTACTTTTTGAATGTTGTCTAGATTTCTACAACTGATTTAGGGTATTTTTACATGGCTGAATCAGGAAATGGCATCCGTTTCTCTCCATCAGATCAGGTTTTTGTGCTAAGTTGATTTGAAAAAAATCAAATCTTGTGACAAAATCGATTACATTTTTGTGGCATTATCAACAGATTTTTGTCAACACATATCATCCTAAATATGTTCTTAAGAAAAAAAATGTTTTGCCAACAACATATATTGATTACCTGATAGAAACATTGATTACTGTAAACTGAATGGAAGGCATTTATAAAGATAAGTACGCGTAAATTGCATGTTACTTCAACATTGTTCAAACTTCAAAGTTTGAAAGAAAGTTCTTCACTACCTGAACAAATGCCTGCCACGCTTCCAGTTCCACTTCGTTCATTGAGTTTTCGAACTCTGGATCTCTGATGAGCTGCCGGATCTGAGGACCGTCAAAGATGCCAGCTTTCAGCTTCTCCATGGTCTATCCTGGTTTAGCGAGTGGTTTTTAACCGAAGTTTTTGTTGTTGTTAGTCCCCTCGCTAAGTTTTAAGGGTAAATAAAGGGAAGATGATGAAGATAAGATGCCGAAGGTCGAAATGTGTTTTCATGTATAGGTTTTATTTTGTAGCATGAAATATTGGGTTTGCGTTTGGTGCTGCAAGACTCGTTGTGAGTAAGATTGTGAGTATTGAGACGAAATTGAGTTATGAGAAGTTGAGAAGGTTGAGATGGCAGCGTGTGTCGTTGGACGTGTGAGGGATTGTGTTCGTTGTAGTTTAACGAAAGCCATGTTGCAGTTGGAGGAATTGAACTTTAGAGTCCCCGTGAATTTTGTGCGTCTGGTGGAGAGTTTGCGTTGTCTCCATTAAGGTGGCCCAGAGGTGAATTGAGAGCTAGGTGTCGTTTGCGGAATAAAAGCATCGCGTTGACAGAGCCAATTTTGGGGTGACATAAAGTTGTGCCTGTGCGAGGCTTGTTGAATGTATCTAACTTATATTCAACTGGGATTCCTTACAAGGAATCCATAAATTAGATAGGTTCCCTCGTGTGTCCATGCTGCAGCTGCTGCTAGAAGAGCCCCCCAGTGAGACGTTTGCATTGGGAGGCGTTGTCCAGCTAAAGAGTGTTGCTATTGCTATTGAAGAACGGCCAATGTGACGTCTGCACTGGACGGCATTCTCCAGCCAAAGAGAGTGGGTTTGGCAGCTTACACAATTTCCTGTTGCCCGTAAAGAAGACCCAGGCTGAATAGGATAAGTCATCCTGATTGGGTGAAATTAAGTGTCGAATTAAATTGCGCGCCAAACCAAAATACGAATTTTCCGTTCCACTACACTGGAAAAGCCTGGCACAAGTAAGTGAAGCAGTCACCATCCTTGTCCAGAGTCTTGGTGAACTGCTTGATTAAGCCGAGCTTGATGTGCAGCGGTGAGAAGAGTATTCTGTCTCTGTCCACCCGAGGGTCGTTGATGACGTTCCTTTCTTTGCAAGGCACCAATTCCTCCCGCAAAGGCCAGTCCTTCTTCGTGTAATGCTGAGCACGGTCCCTACTATCCCACATGCACAGAAAACATGGGTACTTGGTGAAGCCAGACTGTTGTCCCAACAAAAAGTTCACCATCTTCAGGTCAGCACAAATAAGCCACTTATGCTGACCAAAACCAATTTTCTCCAGGACCTACTTCACCGCTTCATACTTCTCCTTCAGTGTAGTCGAGTGAGCGATGACAACAGAGGCAAACTGGTTGCCGTTCTGTGGTAAAACACATTTCAGTGATCGCTTGCTGCTATCAATGAACAGACTCCAATCTTTGGGTTCGTACTGTAGCACTCCAAGCTTGAGCAGAAGCTGTGCAATATCTGCACTGTACACTAAGTCCTTCACTGTAGAGAAAAAAAAAAACGGAGGTACTCTTGATGCCTGAAGCGGAAGAAGCTGATGCGAGCACTATCAGAGAGGATTTTTTTCCCTTTAATCTGGATGCCAACTGTTCTGCAGAGTCCTTTGACAAGCTGAGGTCGCGAACTAGATCATTCAACTCCTTTTGGGAAAATGGATGTGGAGCATTATCTTCAAGAACCACTTCTTCTTCGTCTTCATGTCCTTCAACTCTGGAGGCATCTTCGTCACTGATGTCTGGAAGTTCTCCGAAGATAGGCACTGGAATTTCATTACAATGAGCTACAGGACGACGCGCTGATTGAAGATCAGGATACTTGAGGCTACCCCGGTTCTTTCTGTTGATCCCCGTCACATCAATAGCGCAGAAGTAACAGTTAGTGACATGGTTTGTCAGCTCCCTCCAAACCACGGGAATTCCAAAGTTCAGACTCCTCTTGCCATTTGTCCACCCACGCAGAATCTCGGTGCATGCCTTATCCTAGTCAGCAATTTTAATACCAAAATAAGCACAGTAAGCACGCGTTATAAAACTTGTGACTGGCTTCCTATAAGGAGCAATGGTGTATTCTCTACACATGTAGCAGAACACGTCGGGCTTATTTCTGCACGATCTTCTGGCCGAAGCCATCTCATTCACCTGCAAAACAAAAATAGGTACAAATTAGTCATAAATTGGTGTTACCGCAGCCCACCGCGTTTCGTATCTGGTGCCACCAGTGCGACAACGCAAATATTCCGCAACACGCATGAAGCAAAAACACCCGTACATGCGCGGTTGGAGTTTCCCATGCACTTCCTGGGGCGACTGCCGCACCAATTTTTGGAAGATTTCGAGGTTTTTTTACTTCAAACTGATCACTTTTCGACATAATCACCCAGAACTATCGGACCTCAATACTTCTTGTCAGTAAAATAAACATTTCCAATCAAAACAATTATTCGACATGGCATTTTACCCCCACCAACTTCTTCTAAAATGCTCCACACATGCGTACATGTGAACAAAAACATTAAAAACGACATGTGGGCATAACTCAAAAACTTCACCTGATTGAACAAAACCAATATGGTTTTTGGGTTCAGCGCATCAGATTCGTCCTAAATCAGCTAAAAAAAAACGCAGTCAACAAATTTGTTGTTGACCAGTGAAACCAGATAAAAAAGTACAATTAAAAAAATGCAAGGTTACATTGAAAATATAATCAAGATTGTCATCAAACATTTAGAAATTAATCAAATTGACACTTGCTGAGTGGTACAACTGTTAAAAGTCCCATCAATGGGTAAAATAAATCTGTCTGAATATTATTGGTATTCATACTATAGAACTGTCTGCAAATTTTGCCCAGTCGACTGGGGCTGTAGAATACACCAACTGCATCTGTGCAGAGGGGTAAGACATCTATAAAATTAAAGAATTTTGGAGGTGCCCGTGGTGTAACTGTTATCGTCGTAGGAAATGAACACGGCGACACGAGTTCAAATCCTGGACGAGACTGACTGCATTTCACATAGCACTAATACCCTTGGGAAAGGTATGAATCCAATTATTCTCCCTCCAGCTATGGGTAAATAGTAGGACAGACTAGGTTCTTCAGCCTTGGTTAGGCAACTAGTCTAGGAGAAGGAAAACTCTGAATTAAAAAACCTGTTAAACTCCGCTTAAAAATTGACCATGTGTCATATCCTGCCCGAGCGGAGGGGTTGGGTAAATAGGATAAAATTAAAGAATTATGAAAGATATATATATATGGAGAAAAATTGAAAAACAAAGATGGATGTTGAAACATTAAATATCGATCGTTGATCTAACAACACTTGGTTTCATCATTTTTAAAGTTTTGATGATGGTTTATTAAAATCGAAATGTAATAGTGTCGACTTTCTTTCACAGTGGTCGTCCAGTCAGCTGGGGCTGTAGAAAACACCGCCTGCTTCTCTGCAGAGGAGTAAGACTCCCCCAACAAGTGTCCTGTGGCTCAGTCGGCTGGGGTTGCAGAATACACTGACTGCATTTCTGCCGAGGGGTAAGACTCTCCCAACGAGTGTCCTATGGCCTAATTAGCTGGGGCTGTAGAAAACACCGCCTGCTTCTCTGCAGAGGAGTAAGACTCCCCCAACAAGTGTCCTGTGGCTCAGTCGGCTGGGGTTGCAGAATACACTGACTGCATTTCTGCCGAGGGGTAAGACTCTCCCAACGAGTGTCCTATGGCCTAATTGACTGGGGCTGTAGAAAACACCGCCTGCTTCTCCGCAGAGTAGTAAGACTCCCCCAACAAGTGTCCTGTGGCTCAGTCGGCTGGGGTTGCAGAATACACTGACTGCATTTCTGCCGAGGGGTAAGGCTCTCCCAACGAGTGTCCTATGGCCTAGTTGGCTGGGGCTGTAGAAAACACCGACTGCATCTCTGCAGTGCAGTAAGACACCCACATCGAACGAGTGCCCTGGATATGACATTAAACAATCTGATAGTGAGGCTCGAGTAATGCTGGAGCTTTGGGGAATGCGGAGTACTCCTTCATTGCCATCGCTCCCAAGTCCGCTCAGACCCAGAGTGGTAGCATCTGATAGGGTCTTATCTATGGTTCCAAAAGAACTGTTTGACATTTGAACTGTGTGCAAACAAATAACATGCTAAATTGAAATGTTTGAATAGAACTATTTGATCATTTAACTGTGTAAGCAAATAATTGTTGTTTAATTGAATTGTTACTGATACATAATGATACTTGGAACAATTTAACTTTGTTGACTTATGTTTACAAATTATATATGTCTAATATATATGAATAAACCGGATTTGGCATTAAATAACCTACAATGGTTGTTATGCTATTAAACCAAACCAAACCAAAATGTCTGCAAATTATTTGCATTCAGAATGGTTACTTAAAACTATAATAGTCTATTAGGGATTATTATAATTAATTACTTGATAGTGCATAGCTGTGTGCAAACAAATAATTAGAGACATTTTTTAAAAAGTGCAATTCTAAACAAATGCAATGGAATATTAAAATTATACTAATGATTATAATGAAGCATTTAGAAATGAATCTAATTTTAGCTTTAAATATGTAGTTGATATGCCAAATAAATGAAGAATGCCTCGCATATTGTAATTGTTAGCAAGGTAGACTGGCAAAGAATTACTGGTTAATTCAAGTCCCACTGGGTGCTCCGTACATCCAGCCTTGTGTCACAACTAAGCTTATCTTAGTAAAGAAGTAAACCAATGAACGAAACTAAAACCAACACATTCTTGCTAAATTGACATGACTCCAAAAAATTTACACGTAGAACATGTTAATTTATCATAAATGTTTTACCATTTACAACTGAGCATGAAGTCCAAAATTAACGCGTAGAACATGGAAAAATAGAGTTACTTCCCTTGAATTCCGAACTCTTCTATAAAAACACTTTTTTACCTCTTTCTTGTTCCAGTTGTCATAGCCATGTTATTGTGAATTCATTATCATTTCAGCAGTTAACGTCAAACATGGGAAATATTAAGTATTTATTTTATTTTTGTTTTGTGGCGGCTGCCTTAACAGTTGTGACGGTGAGTATGTTATCCCACCACATTTAGTTCATATTTCTGTTGTTAAAAAAAAGGGCTAAGAAATTAATGTCGAGACAACAAAAGTGGGAGTTGACACTGTATATTGGTAGCACCTGACACTATTTGGTATTGACTAACAGACTATTGTTTTATTTTGTATTCAGTTTATTGTGTTCTTTTCTCTTTGAAATCTATTTTGATATTTAACAGCGTATTTTTTCCTTTTTTAATTAAACTCAGTTAAATTTAATCTTAAAATAATTGAACGAGTTTTAATATTAGACTAACATGTTTTGAGCTATATTATTAAACTCATCACGGAAGAAAAAATGTTTATTTGAATATAATATTTTTCTTGTAGTTTAACCTTTCATAGTTTTATTTTATCTCTTTTTACCATGACCTATTCCATTAATTTTTCTATTCTCAGTTAAGTAAAAATATTTTTTGCTACTTGTTCAAAAATGTCTGCAATCATACAAAATAAACAAACAAACAAACAAAAAATAAAACCTGCAATTGTAATATTTACATTCAACATCCAGATAAGTGTAAAGTTAAGACATTTGGTTCTTTTATTTCATTTATTTTTTCGTTTTTTAAAAAATTTACGTTCAAAAACAAAACATCTTCGACTCTCGACAATTCACCCACCCACTGTATCTTTAGGCTTTCCCTCTTTTAACCACTAAAAATATGGCAACTTACGGCGGATTGCTGAGGTATCATTTTTAGAACTAAAATGTAACTATTAAAACAAGAAAATGAAGCAAATCATTGAAACCTATTTTCATTTGGATGGTATATATATATATATATATATATATATATATATATATAAAATTTATTTTTTGTTGGTCCAACGAGAGAAAAGTAAATATCTTAAAATTATATATATAAATAAACGGCAGACATTTCCTCAGCAGAGTACCCAGGACAAGTCCACAATTATTTTTTGTTGATAATATTTAAATAAAATGTTTACATAAGACATGGCACTACTTATTGTGTTGGTGGTATTATTATTATTACTACTAATGTTTTTAATAACTCAATTTTTAAAGGGTATATTATGTCACGAGAAAACATCTGATGTACTATTTGTTCGTTTTTTTTTTTGTTTTTTTTTTTTAATGTAAATAATTTAAATTATATATCTGTATAACTGGGAAAACTCAATCCATCATTTGGCTATTATAAATTTATTTCAGCTGGCTATTCTATAAGAGAAAACAACCTCTTCAGATAGCCATCACACAGTGGAGAGAAAAATTTTGTTTTTTAAATTATAAAAATATTCTTTCAATGGATTCATACTCATTAAAAAAAAAAAAAAAAAAGTGGGGATAAGATATGGACTAGAAGTTGGTGTCAGAATAGGATGTAATGTCATCGTCTGGTGTCGTGTATCCTTACGTATCTAAAAAAATTTTTAACAGGACTCAGTAAACCTTCAATTAAAATCTTGTCAATAAATTAACGTATTTTATTATAATAAAAAAAAAATCTATAAAGAAAAACGGGGCAATAAACACTATTACTAATATCAAACTTGTTAAAGAAAATTTTAGGTTTTACTTGATTTTTATTTAAGATTAAAATTTATTTAAACAAGTAAAAATCCATTGAAAGAATATTTTAGAAGTAAAAAAAAAAATGTTTTTCTCTCCATTGTGAGACGTCTATCTAAAGAGGTTAGTTTCTCTTATTGAGTGGCCAGCTGAAATAAATCTATAATAGCCAAAGGGTGATTTATTGAGTTTTTTCTAATTATTTGAATTTGTTCTGCATGAAATTTATAAATCTATATATTATACATTAAGCACTCCTGGAGATTTATAAGAATCCTCTTACGTATTCTCGAATAGAATAATCCCCAATTCATCTTCTTTGGAGATGTATATATCTCAGTTGGGTTTTTTGAACATTTCTGTTTAACTCCTTTATTAATTGTTTTAAAAAAATCATCAGATCTAAAAACTAGTTCTTTATTGAATGTTTCATAAACTTGATTAAAAAATATTAAACATGTTTGTAAAAAAAATTGAATCAGAAGGTTAATGTGTCCAGTCAGCTAGGGCTGTAGAATATACTGACTGCATCTCTGCAGAGGGGTAAGACCCCCCCCCATCACCACAACGAGAGTCCTAGATGTGACTCTAAATAATCTGATGGTGAGGTTCCAGTAATGCTGGAGCTTTGGGGAATGCGGAGTACCTCTTCATTGCCATCGCTCCCAGGTCCACTCTGGCCTAGAGTGGTAGCACCTGATAGGGTCCTATTTACGATGCCAAACTGAATTGTTTGAAATGGAAATGTTTTTGTGTGCTAAACTGAATTATTTGAGATGGAACTATTTTTAACATTGAAACTGTACTTCCACTAAACTGAATTGTTTGAAATAAAACTGCTTTGACATTCGTCTGTGTGTAAACAAAATATATACTTACTCTACTAAACTGAATTGGTTGAATTAGAACTGTTCAAGCTTGAAATAGAAATGTTTTTGACAAACTGTATACTCATGCTAAACTGAATTGTTTGAAATAGAACTGATTATTTGTGTAAAAATGGATTTGGCATTAAATAACCTACTAAGGTTGATGTGCCATAAAACCCAACCAACCAAACCAGAAGGTTAAAACAGTAAAATCATTTGATGTAAAAGACTCAGACACTTGAGAGAAAAAAACATAGTTCATCGATTTTCATGGCAGAAACTAAAAATTATTTGTTGTACATCTCACCGACCGGGCGAGTGTTGTACAAGGCCTTTTTTAGGTGGGTCTGGGTGCAGGGCTGTAGCCAAAAATGTCTCAGGCTCTGTCGGCATTCTCCTAAATAGGGCGCCTCTGGTGCAAAACGATAAACCTAGCCCTTCCAAGGAGAGTTAGAGCTTGAGGGGACAGCCCCATGGAAGAAACAAAAATCAATTTTTTTTTTCTTTTTTTGAGGTTAAAAAAATAAAATGAATATTAATCCATCATTGCCAACTTTATTTTTTAACACTTTAAATAACTATATTGGTTACATATTGTAGGGACATTTTTGTTCCACTTCTGAAATAGTCTCGCCAGTATGTGTACTAAAATTGGAATCTCTGAAACAATTGATTCACTGGAGTTAAAGATTATTGTCTTTTGAAAGTCTCTTAAATACGTGTGTGTGTGTGTGTGTGTGCGCGCATATATATATATATATATATACACACACACACATGCATACTAGTGGCCAGCATGGGAATTTTGTACTGTTACAAACTACTACCCCTGATTTTAAAAATATCAAAATCAAGGAATTATCAAATTTTAATGAAATTTTCAGCTTTCATTTTATAATAAATGAATTTTCAATGTATCAGTTATTTTATAAAAAATTAGATATTTTTTCCCCCGGTAATTTAATTTTACTGCTCTATGTTTGTGGTGCTATTTATTCTGTTGGGATATATAATATGGTATATACTTCAAGTATACGGTAAAGACAAAAGTCTGAAACTGCATGAAAAAACAAAAAAAAAAACCCCAAACATTAAATTGCATGCTGTTGGAAGAAAATCTTACCCTAAATATGAATTAAAAAAAGATGTTTTGAGAGTTTTTAATACTATGATTTTATAGAAAATATAATTTTCTCCTTATATTATTAAAGAAATAATTCTGTATTGATATTTTTTCTGTTTTAAAGGGTGAGACAAATTCACATTAGATTTTTGACTTAGTTTTCTCTAATCAAAGACTAAATTTATGTGTTATTGAATAAATATTTTTACTAATTGAAAAATATAAATTTTAAAGCAAGAAACTGGGAGCTATGTTTTTAATTATTTTTCAATGTATAAAGATGTTAAATGAAAAAAGTATGGAAACCTACCGTAACAATTGTTAAAGTGATTTCCAATTTTGTCCTTTGTGAGAAGGTTGAGTAAGATGTAAGGGAAAAAAAGCAAAATTTTGTTATAAAATATAGAAATTTAAAAAGGTAAAAACTACTGTTTAATGGGTCATGAAAGATTATTATTGCCAGATAAAACATTAAAAAAAGTATTATTTCTCTATATTAATAAGTTAATTATTTCTTTGAGTTTTCTTAATTTAAAAACCATGTTAAGGTACTTATTTTCCTTTTTCTAGGTTGAAATCAAAAATTAACTATTGCTGATATGATTTTTTATACTTAAAAAAAAAAGTTGATTTTTTGTTTGTGGTTAAGCCTTTTTTACTAATAATTTTTTGTTGGGAAACTAAAGTGCATCTTAATAGTTGGAGTGTAAAGTGATGTAGAAAGTCTTTTATCATTAATTCTGACCTACTATTTGGATTTAAATATCATGGTGATATAGTTATCAACTTGTACATAATATTTGTACTTAAATCGGTTTATTAATGTTATTTCTTATAAAAAAATTTTACAAGTATTTTAAAATTTTAATAACATCTTTTAATTTATGCAACCTTGGTGAATTTAAATCCTTTAAGTGTATTAAAAATCAATTATATATGTAATGTTATTTTGCTGTTAATACTGATAATTATATTACTATCTTTCAAATAAAATTAAAATTTAACCTTAATTTTATTTTTAGTTCATTTTAATGGATAAAAAGTGAAATATTGTTATTACATAGTGTATTTGTGTGCATGTGTATGTGTGTGTATTTATTTGTTTATTATATAATAGCTCTATCACAGATATTGAGCACTCACTAAATTATATCTCATTTGGTTCAAAGTGAATTAGTGACAACCAACACTGTTACAATATATATACATAAAAATTAGCCATAGCATCTGCGCTTAGCTGCAACTTTTTATTTATTCAGGATAGGGTTTTGATTTTGCAATCATCCTAAAAGAAAAAACGCTGACCTTGATTGATTTCAGTTTCAGACTTTTGTATACGGATATCAACTGAGTCATAATGTAGAAAATTGAAGATTGTTACCATATATTTGTGTGTATGTTTGGATGTTTTATTTTCTTCATGGTTCTCACAAAACAGTTTATTCTTAATTTCACCTTTTGTGTCTGTTTACTTGCACATGCATCTTTGCAGGCTGTGTATTATTCAAAGGCAAAAAAAAAAGCCTAAATATTAAAGTATATTGGAAATTGCAATTTTGGAGTGTGTATAGCTTCGCTTCAGGTAGCTGTTTTCTAGTCATGTTGAACTTCCTCCTTGAGCCTAACCCTGACCTGGGACTGTAAAATATGCGAATTGAATCTCTGCCTAGAGGTACCCACCCTCAACAAGTGTCCTGATTATGACACTAAACTGATGATGAGGCTCTAGTCCTGGAGCTTTAAGGAATGTGGAGTTAGCCCTTCATTGCCATTAATCACAGCTCTGTTCTGACCTGATGTAGTAGTACCGATTAGGGTCCTATCTATGAGTTAAATAGAAATATTTAACCATTTTCTATACTGGAAACTATTTAACCAACCAACTTCCTCATTGGACAGGTTTGGATCAGTCAATCTGATACATGAGCCACCCCCCAAAAAAAACTTCTGTTGGTAGTGCTTAGATTGTGCTGACTGAATCTTTTGCAAAAAAGACCCCCCCCACCAAAGGGGCTGCCATATCCTGGGTATTGTAGCAATACTAAATAAACATTCAGAGAACCCGATATTCCCCTTGTAGCATTCAAGGGAATTGTCAAAAAATGGTGCCTGCACAGAGATGCTCTGTGTAATCTTCCAGTAAAACCTGTCAAAATCTTCTCACCTGATCAAAAGTGTATGTGCACCTAAATATTAAGTCTTTTGGGCTGATCCACTTTGAGCCATCTGGTAATTATTTGAGAGATAGCTTTTTTTTTTTTATTCAAATCAGAAGACTTGAGATAACCAGGAGAGCAAGACCCAATATTCAATGCTAAGTACCACTTTATTATACATTCTTTATTCTTATCAAACTCTTAGATAATTTTATGAATTCTCAAAACTATTCTTGCTATCTATACACACACTCACTTACAAAGGAATAAATTCCATTGATTTCTGATTAAGAAACTTTACCCTAGAACATTGGTCAAATTTCTCTTTATAAACCTTATGCTAATACAATTTCCAAAAATTTTGGCAGTTTGAAAGACTTTATCCCAAAATATTTTTTCTTATCATAAACCATCTACAGATATTGTGTATTTATGGTAATATAAGATTTTGTTAGTGTTTGCCTTTTTCTTATCTACTTTCTTTTCTTATTGGTATCTCTAAAAGACCTTAACCTCAACCTCAACATATGACACAAAACTGCATCTGATGGCGAAGCTTTGTTACCATGGCTCTGGGGAATACAGTCTCCATTCATTGCCATTACTACTGGTCCACTCTGATGTGGAGAGGTACGTGTTAGGGTCTCATCTACGGGTCAATTGGAGCTGTTTCAAAATTATTTGTATTAGACAGGAATACTTGAAACCATGACTGTGCAAACAAATGATTATTCACTAGAATTAATGTTAGATAAGACTACTTGAAATCATTTAACTGAATGGAAGTCATGCGTGTTAAGAATAGTTATTCAAGGCTGAAATTATTTGGAAAAAGGATGGAGAATGAGCTGACTGCCATCTCCCAACTTCCTTGCAAAAAATAATTGGGATGTTCTGGGTATGACAGTAAACTGATAGGCTCCATTTTTGGAGCCCTGTGGATTGTAGAGTACCCCTTCATTGCCGTTGTCCAGTTGACTGGGGCTGTAGAATACACCAACTGCACCTCTGCAGAGGGGTAAGACCCCTCTACGAGTGTCCTGAATATAACACTAAACAATCTGATGGTGAGGTTCCAGTAGTACTGTAGCTATGGGAAATGCGGAGTACTCCTTCATTGCCATTGCTCCCAGGTCCACTCTGTCCCGGAGTGGTAGCACCTGATAAGGGCCCTATCTATGGGTTAAATAGAACTAACTGCATACTTATGCTAAGCTGAATTGTTTGAATTGGAACTGTTTGACTGGACTGAGTGGCTTGAGGTAGAGATGTTTTTGATGATTAAACCGTACTTACACTAAACTGAATTGTTTGAAATGGAACTATTTTGACGTTTAACTGTGTGCAAACCAAACCTGTACTTATAATAAACTGAATTATCTGAATTAGAACTGTTTGACTAAAAAATAACCTGTGTACTTACATTTAAACTGTGTACTTATGCTAAACTGAATTATTTGAAATGGAACTGTTTTTTGACATTGAAACTGTACTTACACTAAACTGAACTGTTTAATATAGAATTGTTTTGACATTTAACTGTGTTTAAACAAAATCTGTACTTATCATCATCATTATATTGCGGTATCAGCACGGATATCCCTGACCCTCTCTTGCCACTTCTCCCTATTGCTTCCAGTAGGTCTTCAAGGCTACATCCTGTATCGGCACAGAGCTGCTGTATGTAGGTTTGAGCTGGTCATCCTTCTTTTGCTCGTCCATGTGAAGGGGTCCACTGGAGTACATCACTTATGAGTTCGTTCCTACTTCTCCAGCAGTGTCCCGCATGTCTGGTTCGTCTAATTTTGATAGTTTTCGTGATGGGTGGTAGGTGGCTGTACAGCTGCTGCTTTGTGGGGTGATGCCTCCAGGACTTGTTCAATATTGCTTGCAGCATTCTTGTGTAGTTTCCGTCAAGCTTTTTCTCCATACATTTAGTTAGTGTCCATGTGGTGCATTCATATAGCAGTATCGACACGACCGCTGCTTGGAAGAAACTGCACTTCATTTTATCGGTCATTTCTGATTTCCATATAACCGATAGCATATTGATATCTGTCCATGCCTTTGCTAGTCGTGTGTTGATGTCTGTCTTGGCTGATAAGACACTGCTTCCTTGGTAGGTGAACTTGTCAACTAGTTTCAGAGAGCTACCTTTAGTGTGGAGATGTTGACTCTTTGATTAAAGCACATATATTCTGTCTTGTGTACATTGACATGGAAGCCGACGCCTGTAGTGGCTTGTTCCCGACTATGTAGCAGGGTTTCGGTTTGGGCGAGTGCATTTGCCTATATCATTGGCCTAGTCAACGTCGATAATTGTTTTTTTGGGGGTACCTTCTGCTTCTCTCTTTTGTTAGGTTGAAACTGTTTTCTTTGATTTTATCGATAGATGTTCTAAGCATGTAGTCTAGACAGATAATAACGAGGTATGGGACTAATTTGTCTCCTTGCAGTACACCTGCTATAAGGTTGAAGTAGTCTGTGTTTCTATCGGGTGAACGGACTTTTACTTTGATGTTTCTATAGAGTATCATTTTGGCTGCGACAGTTCCTTTTGGAGTTCAAATTCACTCGTTTTGAGGTTTCTGTAAAGTATTTTAGCCATTACACCACAGGGATTTCCTTGTGCAAAATGTTTGAATTAATAGTTAATTGAAGCCATAATTGTTTACTAAAGATTATTATTTGTTACTTGAAATCATAAAACTGTGCAAACAAATGATTATTATTAAATAGAAATATTTACTTGAAATTACATTGTGTATAAATTATTTGTATTAGATAGGGATACTTGAAACCATAAAACTGTGTAAATTATTATATAGGGATACTTGATATTTAACTGTGTGCTAACATGATTATAGAAGACAAAAATAGTTATTTTTTGAAAAATCAAACGCTTAGAAATTACCATTAAGTAACTCATAAAGGTTGATATGATGTAAACTTGATCAAAAGAGAAATGAGACTAATTTCTGTCTATTCTAAAGAGGGCATCTAAAAGCAATGAGGTGGTAATCAGGTTCATTTTTAAGCCAAATGTCAAATGGAGCATACTTGTTGACTCACCTGCCTTAAAAGCGTTTCCCGCTCTTCCTCCTACCCAAATCTGTTTCATTTGGGTGCAATGCCTTTAGTAAATAAAGCTGTGACTTCTATAATTTGTCTTGTGGCTTTCTGAATGAGCCTTTTCAAGACTATCTTGGCCATTCTATTTTTTTCTTATAGCCACAAGTGATCATCCAAGCAGCTGCTGTTTTAAACCATAATACTACAAGTAGACCATGTGTTTAATTTTGACCTCATAGGAAAGTGAATAAAACCACTATGATTCATATTATTTAAAAAAATAACAGCTTTCCTTAGTATAGTATGATTGTGAAAATGTAAGGTGAAATCATTATTGTAACTAACAATAAAATAAAAAAGACCTTATTCGCCTGATTCTCCCTAATTATTTTTGGCTGCAATTGATAGTAATGATCGATGTAAATCTGGCCACTTGCCAGTTGTGTATATGCATTTATATTCACTCAACTCCTCTGTTACAAGCAGAATGCAACACAAGGTCAAGATTTTTTAAAGTAGAGTTCAACAGGTTTTGTCTTCCTTCTAGACCAGTTGCCATACCAAAGTTAAAGAGCCCAGTCTGCCCTACTATTTTATTCATAGCTGGAAGCTGAATAGTTGGATTCATGCTTTTCTGAAGGGTATTAGCATTATGTGAACTGCAACATTCTTGAATGCCATTTGTCTACTACACACACACACACATATATATATATATATATATATATATATATATATATATATATATATATATATATATATATATATATATATTTTTTCATCATACAACGTGTGGAAGCACGTGCGATACCCTAGCATCATCAGCCGCCATCCAGAGTGATAACACAGTTTCGGTAGCTCAAGGCGGTACTACCGAAACTGTGTTATATATATATATATATATATATATATATATATATATATATATATATATAAAAAATTATGAAAATAATTCCTACATAGCCAAGAACAAGTCTATCTAGGTTTCAGCAAACAGCTCTTCAGGGTTGCACTGGTGAAGTGGGTTAGGATAAAATATGTTTTATTGGTTAAAAAGACCCCTCACCTATACAAAAATTAGCATATTAATAATTTTTTTTCCTTTTTCTATGTTAAACAATTTTTATCAATTCTTTTATCTCCTAATTAACAAATATTAAATACTTTTGACCTTTGGTCTATTGTATGTAGCTATGGTTAATTTTCCCTCTGTACAGAGTTTACAATATCTATCCCCCCTTATATTTTGTACATCTTTTCACAATTTCCATATAGGATCTATACCAAATTTATTTTTGACTTCCCATATGTAATTGGACAAACTAGTTTTATGTCTATATATTTCACGTGTGAATCTACTTTTATGATCATAATATCTTTGTTTGAAAGGACCTTCTGTTGAACCCTCATACACTTTTTTATCATTCCTATTGTTACTGCTTGGGTTGAGTACTTCAGCCTTATACACTACACACTCTATTTGACATCTTCCCTTAAGAGGGCAGTTTTCTTTCTTAATACAATTTGAGGTCTCAGTATTTTATTTCTCTTAAACTTTTTTGAGTTACCTTTACTAATTAATTTGGAAATGTTAGGCATACAGATATAAAGATTAAAAAATATATATGATGAAAAATTGATTGAGGTATAGTTAGAAGAAATGATTAATGATCTGAATAGTGATGGTTTCAAGGTGGGTTAAAAGATGAATAGGAATTAATGTATGGGGAGGAACCCTTCAAATCTAATTTTGGTCAATAATTTCGTAGGTTTCCTGGAAAAATTATGAGAAGTTCCCTAAACCATAATTCTAAAGCCAAGCCACTTGGAGCTGTAGAATACACTGACTGCACCTCTGCAAAGGGGTAAGAGCTTCCCCACTCAATGTTTGTCCTGGATATGACACTAAACTGACAGTGAGGCTCCAGTCTAGGAGCTTTAGGATATTGGGGAGTACTCCTTTATTGCCATTACTTGCAGGTTCACTCTGATCCAAAGTGGTTGTACCTGTTAAGGTCCTGTATATGGGTTAAATAGATATATTTAATCATTTTCTATAATAGAAGCTATTTAACTGTGTGCATATAAAATTATTAGTGTTTGATCACAATACTTGTGTGCAAATAGCTCATTTAAAAATTGTTACTTAAAAACTATTCATGAACAAATAATATTCAATATGTATGTACATGTATAATACATATATAACATGTATGCCTAAACATGAGTTGATATGTTGTAAAGCACAACCAATCAATTTTATTGCTATACACGTTATGTTGATATTTTTGGTTCTTTTAAATCATAACAAGGTGTTAAAATTTTTCCAATAGTTAAATAATCTCCATTTTTAAAATGAACTATGTTGGGTGGGGAAATAACATGTTGCCTTTTTTGAATGTTTAGTTAAGAGACTTTTAGTCTTTCATCACTAACATTTATAGAAACCTCACTTTCACAGGGTTATATCTAAATTAGGATTCTTTTGCTTCTAAAATTAGGAAAATTAGTCTAATTAAAACCCTCTACTCACCATACTTTTGATTCCATTCACAGAGGAAAGATAGCATACGGCATACCTAAAGAAACCGTAGCAGCAATAACGATTCTCTATAGAAACACCAAAGTAAAAGTACGATCACCAGATGGAGACAGAATACTTCGACATTGTAGCAGGAGTACTACAAGGGGACACGCTTGCTCCATACCTCTTTATCATTTGTCTAGACTACATACTTAGAACATCGATTGACAAAATCAGAGAGAACGGCTTCGAGCTGACAAAGAAAAGAAGCAGAAGGTACCCCGCAAAAACAATTACCGACGCCGACTACGCAGTGATACTGGCAAATACACCCAACCAAGCCGAAACACTACTGCATAGTTTGGAACGAGCAGCCGCAGGCATAGGCCTCTGTCAATGCACACAAAACGGGATATATGTGCTATAATCAAACGGGTGACATCTCCACTCTAGACGGAACCCCTCTTAAACTAGTAGACAAATTCACTCACCTAGGAAGCAGCGTCGCATCAACCGAAAAGGACATCGACACGAGGTTAACGAAAGCATGGACAGGCTATCAATAGGCTATCGATTATATGGAAATCAGACCTAACCGATTAAATGAAACACAGCTTCTTCCAGGCAGCAGTCGCATCGATACTGCTATATGGATGCACTACATGGATTCTAACAAAACGGCTGGAGAAGAAGCTAGACGGCAATTACACAAGAATGCTGCGAGCAATCTTGAACAAGTCCTGGCGGCAACACCCCACAAGACACCAACTGTACGGCCACCTGCCTCCTATCATGAAAACTATTCAAGTTAGATGAACCAGACATGCAGGACACTGCTGGAGAAGCAGGGACGAACTCATAAGTGATGTACTCTTATGGATTCCCACACATGACTGTGCAAAAGCAGGACGACCAGCATGAACATACATTCAGCAACTATGTGAGCCTACGGTATGTTGTCCAGAAGACCTGCCTGAGGCGATGAACGATAGGGAAAATTGTCGAGAGAGGGTCAGGGATATCCGTGCTACCAGCACATGATGATGATGATGACTCACCATACCTTTATGATCTGAGTGTTAATTTGAAATGGAACATTAAGTCATGGATATCTTTCTTTCTAATGGTTATCTTGAAAGTGACATACTGAATAGTATTAAATTTAAAATTTCTAAATTTGGTAATACATTTGGATTCCCTAAATGCTCAATTTATATTGAAATATAGTGGGGTTTAGCAGTCAAAATTTTGTTGAAAAAAACTCCTTTTGTGATGTGCTTTTTATTCTACCATAAATCATTTTTTGCTTGAGGAATGCATTCCCCTCTTTTCATAAGGATGTAATTCCTATCTTAGAAACAAGTTTAATCACATTGTTTTAAATGTCAGTGCAAGGCTGACTACATTAGTCAAACCATCCAAAGATTAGAAGGGAGAATTGCACATCGCTAGTTAGTTGATGTTGGCATTCACAGACTCGTGTGTCTGCTATCCCCCAAGGATGTTCTGGATATGACACAAAACAATCTGATGGTGAGGTTCTAGTAATGCTGGAGCTTTGGGGAATGTGAATTACCCCCTCATTACCATTACTCCCTGTTCCTCTCTGATCTGAAATGGTAGTACCTTATAAGGTCCTATCTATGGGTCAAATAGAACTGTTTGACATTTAAACTGAGTGTAACCAAATGACAATGCTAAATTGAATTGTTAGAAATTGAACTGCATGATCATTTAACTGTGTGTAAACAAATGAGGGATACATTGTAATATTTGAAACCATTTAACTGTGTGCAAAAGAATGAGCTTAGGTTCGTTTAAAAACTTTACAATAAAATGTTTACAAATCATGTATTTAATATGTATAAAGTGAATTTGGCATTAAATAACCTACAATGGTTGATATGCCATAAAACCAAACTAAAATTGTGGAGGCAGAGAGATCACCTATAAATTAATTATTGAGAGATTTGTCATTCTTATCTAATCTTTTTTTTCTTTCTTTTACTTTGCGATCACTCTAGAATATTTTGTCTTTTTATTTACCAACAATTTTCTTTTAAAGTGTTGGTCAAAAGATGCCTCAGATTTTTTGATCAATTTCTTTTTTAATTCAGTATTAAATTGGTGTTGTACCAATAATTTTATATAAAGTTCTCAGCATAGGGATATTCCCCATATATTAATTGAAGACCAGATAACTAAAGCCATTTCCACTCTTTAGCCGATTATCTTAAAATCAAAACCAGGGGTGAAGATAAATTGAATCTCCCTCATAAAGACATTTAACAATACTCTCACATCACTCGCTCAAATAATTGAGAGCTGTTGGGACTTTTTAAATATAAACCACAACTTAAGATATTTTTCAAGAACCAGAAATACTTACCTATTATTGACCAAATCACCTCAAAGAAATGATAGGAAGTAACAACATCCTAAATAATATAATCCACTATATTTTGCCAAGCATATAATATTAAGAACAACCTCTGCTGTGAATATCTCAAGTCAACCAACTCATTTAGTTGCTTCACAACTAAAGACTTAAAATTTACCATGAATTTAATTGCAGAAGCAAAAATATAATTCATTTATTGAACTGCACATGTTGTCAAAAACAAAACATTGGAAAGTCAGTATATCCATTTTATTTTAGACTACAGACACAAAATCAAATCCATGGATTACAAACTGCAAATACTTATAGAACAACATTTCTGTTGAAACTATCATTATTTAAACTGTGATGCAAGATTCACTATCATAGAAAGAATTAATGCTTACAAATACTGACTCTAAATGGATTTAACAGGAAAATTAATGGTGTTTCTTTGAAAATGGGTGGATAGAGTTCAGCTAACACACAAACACCTAAATAAACCAATCAGTCAAGTCTAATTTGAAACATGCTCCTGTCTGGAGTAAAAATATCTCTCCCAAATAGAAAAATTCATTTGCCAGGTGTCCTTACTACAGATATATAAAAATCAGTTGAAGACACTTGCATAGCAGAAAATAATTTTCATTCAACAAATGGTTATGTTATGTCACTTGTGCATTTTTCTTCAGTTCTCTTAAAATATCTTGAACTTTTCTCCTGAGGATGACCTAAGATCGAAACTAGTGAAGAACAACAGAAAATATTCCTATTTGTCTTATCACTTTTGTTCATCTTATATATATATATATATATATATATATATATATAATGATGTTGTACTTATTTGGGGACTGCTACATATTCCTATTTTCCTTGTGATAGTTTCAGTGCTGCAGAGTTTTGTATCAAATAATGTCTTTTTTGCATTTTGTTCCACAAGAAATAAAATTCTAGTCTCTTTGATTAAGATTAACCTTTTATAAAAATTGTTAAAGATCATTTCTGGTAGTTAGTAAGCTTAATTAAGTAAGTTTAGTGTTCTGTTAAATTCTATTTATAGGATTTATATTATAATTACTAATAAATAAATGGAGAGAACTTAATTAGCATTTAAGAGATATCTTCAATGAGAAATTATGATTGTGGGTTAAGTGTGAACTGTGACTCTTGCAAACTGGGTTGGAAATTGCTTTAAGTATTTTACTGTTATATATATATATATATACACACACACTAAAATGAGATCATTGTAATATAGATATAATTGCAGTACAGTCTATTTGGTGGGGATAAATATGGTCAGTAGTACTAAGAATTAAGATTGGGGGACAGGGCTGCAAATAGTCAAAGATCCAGTGCTCTGAAACCTTTCAAATGTGGAGAGTTGGATCTATTCTGTTTGTTGCAGAGTTGGAAGAGGGGAAAAAAAGCTATCCCAGCAAGCAAGAAATTAAAAAAGCATTGATTTCTTGTTGGCCATATCAGATGCTTCGTGCGTTTCATTCCCAGAACCATCACCGATCAATACTATGGAAATTAACTTGGGAGATTTGCATTTATATAGACTGAGCTGCATTTGACAGCCATCTACTTGTTGTTAGTGTCGCTGATAATAGTAGTTTGTATAAAAAGGAGGTGGCAGGTGCTGCACTTGTAGCAACCCCACCAATGTCTGTCCTACCCCCAACCCCTCATCTCTTTGACACTGCTTGGATTTCTGTTCGAATGCCTTCAGTGTTCCATAGAATCTGACCCATTCATCTTCATAGCTTTGCTTTTCTTTACATCTTCCTGTAATTAATGTGTAATCTAGAATATCTATCTGAACTCTTTACAAATTCTGACGGCTCTTTGCTCAGCTGATTCTGTTCACCTTGACAAGTGCTTTAAGATGTTTTTCAACATTGCATTTACTATGACACTGATGACGATACTCTTCTAAATTGAACTCGCCCTGTCAGCTGGGGCTGTAGAATACGCTGACTGCACCTCTGCAGAGGGGTAAAACCCCCCCAACGAGGCTACCTGTTGGCCGTGGGTGGCGACCCGTGATGCTTAAGGACGGGATCCTGGTGGTTGAGCAGTACTTGGCCTGAAAATCGAGTGGTCAAGTCTCTTGCAACACACCACTTTGGCCCTTACTGGGCTAGACGGGCGGTCGGAGAGGCCCGATCCGATCAATCGGCTGGTCATGACAGTACTCTCTTAGATTTTTAGGTTTTTTTTTTTTTTTTTTTTTTTTTTTTTTTTTTTTTTAATCTAAATGAGGACGATGGCTGTAGGGTCAATCATGCTGTGGAAAGACTCGTAGTCCTTTCTGTCCCTGGGGAAGTAGTTATCTTGGGAACAAAAACCCAGGGACAAAAAATTAATTCGTCTATCACCAGCATGAGTATACTGAACATGTAGCCCTGGTGTTGCTAGGCGAATGGGTTTCCCCCTAGGCACATCCCCATATGGGGCTCCGAGGTGGGTGGGGAGCATGTTCAGTGAAACTCATCCAACACTTTTATGGCTTCTGTTAAAACAAAAACCCAAGCAAAAAGACCCCATATTGAATGTGATTCAGACAATGATGAGCCATATCCAAGGTTCATCATTCTAGAATCAAAAGAAAAACTACCGCTAACAAAAATATCCCCCTTCATCATAGAAAAATGTATTTCAGCTCTAATATCACCCAAAACCGTAAAAAACTTGAAGAATGGAACCATCCTTATAGAGGTGACAGGAAAAAAACAAGCCGAAATAATATTAAAGCAAAAAAAAATCCACAACATCGATATAAAAGCTTACCCCCATGAGAGATTAAACACCTCTAAAGGGGTGATAAGAAATGGAGAGCTATCATTATGCTCAATAATGGAAATTAAAAATGAACTAAAAAAACAAAATGTAATAGACATCAAAAGAATAACAATCAAAAAACAAAACGAAATAATTGAAACCAATACCTACATTCTAACCTTTAATAACCCAAAACCCCCTTTAGAAATAAAAATAGGCTATACAGTGGTGAAAGTCGAGACATACATCCCAAATCCCAGAAGATGTCATAACTGCCAGAAATATGGACACTTGAAGCAGCACTGCACAAGAAAACAAGTGTGTGTCAAATGTGGAGAGCAGGAACCAAATCACATAGAGGAATCCTGCAAAAACAGTCTAAACTGCAACAACTGCAAAGGGAATCATAGAGCAGACTCAAAGTACTGCAAAATCTGGGAAAGGGAAAAGGAAATTATCAAAATGAAAATCACCAAAAACATTACCTTCCCTGAAGCAAGAAGACTCGTAGAAAATCCCTTTAACAAATTAACTTTCTCTCAGGTAACCAGGACTCCCTCAAACCAAGTAGAAAACGAAGCAAAAACACAAATAAAAACAACAAAAATAGAAGAAGAATTAACAAATTTAATAAACGACCTACATGAACTAATCAAAACCCTTAAAACCATTATACCCAATGTACAACTAACTCCAACTGACAAATCAAAAAACATCCCTTCAACCTCTAGCCAAAAAAATGAAACGCTAACTATCAAAAACAGAAACCGATCAACCTCAAGAACCAGAGAAAAAGAAGAAAAACAAAAACCTACTCAACACACCCCTTCAAAAACCAAAAATAAATCCAGAAACATAGAAAGTATGGAAACCGAAATGGACTCGACACCTAAAATCGAAAATACAAAAATTAAATAGTACACCCTAAACCCAAGACACACACTGCATAAATAGTTATGGCCAAATACCAAAATACCCACAAGATAATCCAATGGAACTGTCGTGGCTACAAGGCAAATTACAACGAACTCCAGCTGTTAATAACTGAACAAAATCCTACCATTATATGTCTCCAAGAAACATTCAAAAAAAGCAATGATAAAACAAACATGAAAAATTATGAGCAATATGACTATATACATGACACGGGACTAAGAGCTTCGGGTGGTGTATCAATCCTAATAAGGAAAAACATTCCCCAAAGCAAAATCAACATCAGCACCCCCCTACAAGCAGTAGCAATTTCAGCAACTTTACACAAAACCACCACTATCTGCTCTATATACATTCCACCTCAAGATCCTATAAACGAAGAACAGCTAAATAACTTAATAAATCAACTCCCTAAGCCATATATATTGATGGGAGATTTCAATAGCCACAACATTTTGTGGGGTAGCAGGACAACGAGCAAAAGAGGTCAGACCCTTGAAAAAATCATTAATAACAACAACCTATGTCTCCACAATCGGAAAGCTCAAACCCACCTAAGCTCATCCTCGGGTACATTCTCTGCTATAGATCTAACACTCAGCGATCCAGCCACCTTTATAGAATATAACTGGAGGGTATATGAAGATTCCTGCGGCAGTGACCATTTTCCAATCATAATAGAAAATACTAAACCAGGAAAATCAGACCCACAAACAGTCTCAAAAACCCCACGATGGAATTTCAAAAAAGCAAACTGGCAAGCCTACAAAAAACTATGCCTTGACACCCTAATCCCAGAAACAAATATAAACCAAGAAGAACCTATAATACATTTCACAAACACCCTAATTAATATAGCAAACAAAACCATACCTAAAACTACAACATCCCCAAAACATAACAATCCCTGGTTTACGGAGGAGTGCAAAACTATGATCAGAGAACGCCAAAGAATCCTCAGGAAATTTAAAACCAACCCTTCATCAGAAAATCTAGACAAATATAGACAACAAAGAGCTAAAACTAGACGCACAATTAAAGAAGCTAAAAGGTCCTCCTGGAGAAACTTCACTGCAAAAATAAACTCAAATACTAATCCCAAAACAATTTGGAACTTTGTAAAGAAAATATCAAATAAAACTGTCCACACTCCTATAAATCATCTCTCCCAAGGAAGCACAAAAGCTTTGAATGAAAAACAAATAGCTAATCTGATGGCAGAAAACTTTGCCCAAGCATCATCTACCAAAAAATATTCCAACAAATTTAACTCCATCAGAATCAAAGAAGAAAAGAACAAAATAAAGTTCACCTCTGACAATACTAAATGCTACAACCAACTTTTCACCCTAGATGAACTCCAAAATTCATTATCCAAATCCAATAACTCAGCTGCTGGTCCAGATGAAATCCACTACACATTTCTTAAAGAATTACCTTCAATTTCCCAGAAATATCTCCTAAACATATATAACAATATCTGGATCTCAGGCAATATCCCTACTTTATGGAAGCAAGCTACAATCATCCCCATCCTCAAAAAACAAAAAGACCCAACAAATCCCACCAGCTATAGGCCCATAGCCCTAACTAGTTGTGCATGCAAAACTTTAGAAAGGATGATAAACCAAAGACTAATATGGTTTCTCGAATCAAATAAACTGCTCTCAAACCTACAAGCAGGCTTCAGAACAAAAAGAAGCACAATGGACCAGGTGGTTCATATAGAAACTCTAATCAGAGAAACATGCATAAAAAAGGAACACCTAGTGGCAGTCTTTTTTGATCTTGAAAAGGCCTATGACACAACGTGGCCATACGGAATTCTCAAAGACCTTAAAAACTTTGGGTTACAAGGTAGACTTCCCATCTTCATCCAAAACTTTCTTGAAGACCGATCTTTCAGGACACTGATTGGCAGCACATACTCTGATTCGAAGCCACAAGAGGTGGGAGTTCCTCAGGGCAGTATTTTATCAGTATCCCTATTTATAATAAAAATAAACAGCATAACATCCTGCCTCCCTCCAGAAATCAAAGGGTCATTATATGTAGATGACTTCCTCATCTGCTATAATTCAAAAAACATGACAACCATAGAAAGGAAAGTACAACAATGCATAAATAAAATCCAAAAATGGACCACAGAAAATGGATTTACAATTTCAAATAGTAAAACAAAATGTGTACACTTCTGTCAAATCCACAAGATGCACAACCACCCTAAACTTACATTAAATAACACTGAAATACCCATAACAGATGAACATAAATTCCTTGGCATTATCTTTGACTCTAAACTATCCTTTATCCCACATATAAAAAAGCTAAGAATAAAATGCAATCAAGCCATGCAACTATTGAGAGCCATAGCCCACACAGACTGGGGTGCTGATAGAAAGACACTTATCAAGCTATATAGATCTCTAATAAGATCAAAACTTGACTATGGCTGCTTCATATACGGAGCAGCCAGAAAATCCTACTTACAACGACTGGAAACAATACACCACCAAGGACTTCGCCTTACTTTAGGAGCCTTTAATACTTCCCCAAAGGAAAGTCTATACATAGAAGCAAACGAACCCCCTCTCTATTTAAGAAGACAAAAATTAGCACTACAGTACTACATCAAACTCATCTCCTGTCCACAAAATCCTGCTTATGACTATACCGGCAAAACAAAATATGAAAACCTGTATCAAAATAACCCAAAAAAAATCAGACCTTTTAGCTTAAGAATAAGTGACCTCCTCAACGAAATCAAAATCAACACTAAAATAGTACACCATACCATACTCTCCAAAACGGCACCATGGACCATAAGGCAACCAACTATAAACTTAGAACTGGCTAAGTTACCCAAAATAAAAACACACCCCATCACTTATCAAGAGAAACTCATAAAAATACAAAATAAGTTCCCAGATCACTATCACATCTATACAGACGGATCCAAACAAGGAAAAAAAGTAGGCTGTGCTGCTATTTCTCAAAAAAAAGAAACCCTAAAACGCCTACCTAATGAAGCTTCAATTTACAGTGCAGAAACCACAGCCATTGATCTAGCTATGAATATCATAGCAGATCATAAAGCTTCCAAATTTATCATATACACAGACTCCAAATCAGTCCTGCTAGCACTACAGAACAGAGATACATCATCCCCCTTGATTACAAAGCTCTTAAACAAACTAAACTCCCTCTCTAAAAATAATAGCATCATATTCACCTGGATACCAAGTCACATTGGCATCCAAGGAAATGAAAAAGCAGACAAAGCTGCAAAAAAAGCTCTTCAAATTGATATGTGCAAATCAAAAATCCCATATACAGATCTAAAACCAACCATAAAGAAATTTATATCAGACAAATGGCAGAAATCATGGGACAATCAGACCCAAAACAAACTCCATGAAATACAAGAAGCTATCGGAGAGTGGCCAACAGGCTACAGAAGTAACAGAAGAGAAGAAGTAATACTTGCCAGATTGCGTATTGGGCACACCCACATTACTCATTCACACCTGTTAAAAGGGGAGGATGCCCCAGTGTGCCCATCATGCAAAGTACAACTCACAACCAAACATATCCTTCTAAATTGTAACAACCTTAAACATATCCGCACTAAATACTATCAAGCAAGAAACCTGAGGGACATCTTTAAGAATACAAACCCTGAAAACATTTTTAATTTTCTAAAAAAAAGCAACTTTTTCAGTAAGATATAACCAAACATCTCTATAGAACCGCTATTTTAATGACTGAAATTAAAAATAACCTTTTTGGCATTAAATGACCCACAGGGGTTGATATGCCGTTAAACAAAACTCAAACTCAAACTCTAAATTGAACCTCAGTAACATCTATTTTTGGTTTTCTTTACCAGAACAAATAGACAAAAAAATGGTAATAGGCCTTTTTTTGGGGGGGGGTGATTTGTTTTAATCAACTGAGATTAACAGATGCAAGTAATAGTTAACTGTTTTTAACCTCGCTAACATTTGATGAAAACATTTTATTTGTCTCTGTATGAAAATTCTCATGAGGTGTGTGTGTTTATATATATATATATATATATATATATATATATATATACACACAAAGGTCATTCAAAAAGTTCTAAGTCTTACCTAAAAAGAATATAGCTGAAATTTTTATTGCAGCAACACACTTTATAAATCTGAATTAGTTTTTCTTTCTGGTAAGGCTTAAAACTTTTTGAACGACAGATGCACACATGCACACGTATGATTTGAACTCTTCCCAGGTGGTTTTCTTTTACTCGATGTACCTGCTGTTAGAAAACATTCAAGCCATAGCAGTATCAATTTTTTTCTATCCATAACAGCAGCATTCTAATATAATATGAAATGAGCATGAAAAGCTCTCTGTGTAGCTATTATAGATTCACCAGTCTTAAAAAAACAATGTTTCAACAGCAAACACATGATGTGCACTGGTTTAACCCATGATTATGACTGAGCATGTGTGGAAAAAAAATGCTAAGACATTAGCTAGATAGAGCTACCATTTATTTGCACCACACAAGTGATAGTTTAAGATAAGGGAGGTATTTCTGCTGGACCCTGTATAATATAAAGTTTTGATTTACAAAACATTTTTAAACAATTTGGTTTCTTTTCATTTATAATAACTCCATAAGTAATGATGTATTGGAAGAACCCCACCCCACTCTCACACATCTCCCTAGATGTAAATAAAGACCAATATAAACTAGATTATCCTTTCCATCATTGCTTCAGACAAAAGTATATAAAGGGAGCCTCTTAATCTGATGATCTCATTGGCTAGAAACTGGCAGTTACCAAGTACTGTTGATTCTGTTCAAACTTAGATCTGCACATGTATTGAAGCAATAGTTATGTGCATAACTTATAAGTAAAGTAAAGTTGGCGACAATAGTCGAGGGTGACGCGAAGGTTCCCTTTTTCGATAGCTACTACACCAAGGTGTAAGGGAGGGCGCTACTCCTTTCCCCAGATTGCTCCACTTTACCTTTGATACGTACCTTATAATACTGAGTGTTAAGCAAGGAGGCATCAAGTACCATTTTTTGAGTCTTTGGTATGACTCGACCTGGGATTGAACCCAGGTCTCCCAGGCCATTGGCGAACACGCTAACCGCTAGACCAATGTCCGGTAGCATAACTTATAAGAAAGCCAAAAACTTGTTTAAATTTCATAAAGTTTTAATGAAGAATTACAATTTGTAATATACTTTGATGTTAAGGTTTTTTTTTTTATTGCCTTTGGATAATATGCTGCCTACACAGATGCATGCATGAGTCGACAGACATGAAATGAGAAATTAAGACCAAATTGTTTTGTCACAACTATAATGAAAACAAAAACACCCACACATAAATTTATGGTAAGTCTTTATCTATATATCTTTATATAGAATCACTGATTGTCTATTAAGAGTTGGTATTTGTATACATAAGTTTAAAATTGAAATCAATCTTTTTTGCCTGTGAATAATTACAATTTTAAACCCTATCTTGAAAAAAAAATGTTAGAGAAGTATGGGTACTATGGCTAGTGTGTGTGTGTGTATATATATATATATATATATATATAACCTAAAAACTATGGAACAATTATAGTCATTTGTTATTCTCTTGTTTAATGGTTACACAATCATTCAGTTACCCTGTTATATCCTGACTGTATCTCTACTGAGAAGTAAAACTGCTCTTCCAAAGAATGATGTGGATATGACATTAAACCATCTAATGGTGAGAATCCAGTGTTTGAGCTTTGGGGAATGTGGAATTATCCCTTCATTGCCATTACTCCCAGGTCCATAGGACCTGGAGCGGTAGTACCTGTTTGAGTCCCATCTATGGGTCAAATCGAACTATTTAACAATTTACTATATCTGAAACCATTTCACAGTGTACAAACAAATGATTAATATTAAATACAATTATTAGTGTTGGATAAAAATACTTGAAACCATTTCACTGTGTGCAGGCAAATGAGCTTAGGTTTGTTTAAAAGTAATGTTACTTACTTATATATATATATATATGTGTGTGTGTGTGTGTGTGTGTGTGTGTCACTGGAAGAAAATTCAAACATGGTTAAATTATTATAAATGTATTTTGGCAAATAATGTAATCTTCATCTCTTCAGATGACATACACACTTAATTTGAGGGTGAAAACAGCAAATATAGATTACAGTGTGTGTGTATATATATATATATATATATATATATATATATTTCTAGTGAAAAGGAAAGGGAGTCAAAACAATAAAGGTATTAAATGTATCAAGAACCCAGAAAAAGGGTGTTCTGGTAGTTGACCCATCCCAAGGTGAACATATGTTGGGTTTGTCTTAGCAGGTGGAATTTTTGTATATTGTAAGCCTGTTAAATAAATTACCTTTTTATTTTTCTATTTACTCTTTTACATGGCTTAAGTCTCTAGGTTATTTGGGCTATCATCCTCATAAAAAAAACCTTTCAACATCCTCTGGTGCCTCTAATGAATGTACTCTTGCTGTATTTGTTTATATTTCATTGGGTGGTGGGGTTATAGCTCTCTCTGCTAGTATCAACCCAAAAATGGTCAAAAGGAACTAACAACTCTTAATTCTAAAAATTCTAAATATGAACTAATCTCCAAGACTCCAAAAGTTCCCCATACTACATAAATCCCCCCCCTGCAATGTTATTCTATTAATTACTGAAATATTATATGAATTATTTAATGCCAAATCCTGTTTTATTATTTATATATATATATATATATATATATATACACACACACACACACACACACACACATTTTATTGTGGGTATTCAAATAACTACCTTTACCCTGCTGGTTTAAATAACTTTTCAGAATGTGCTCAATAGCAGGAGCTATATTAAAAATAACAAAAATTGATAAAAAAACAAACTGATCATATTAATAATTACTAAAAACCAACTGAAAAGAACGCTGGACGCTGTAACCAGAGTTCAAATCCTGGACTATGCTGTTAGCATTTTATATAGTACAAATATCCTTTGGAAAGGCATGGATCCAACTATTATCCTTCTGTCTATGGGTAAATACTAGGATAGACTGAGCTCATTAATCTTGGTATAGCTACCTGTCCAGGAGAAGGAAAACTCTAAATTCAAACCAGTTTTAATCTTAGAAATTTGTGTTGCATCCTGTTAGTAGCAGAGGAGTTGGGTAAATATCTAAACTAAAAAGAATCCAAAAAGTGCCCAATGCTATTATAACAGATGATTTAAAAGCTGTCATCATCAAGTCATGCTAACACAGATTCTCTTGGCTATCTCTCACCATCTATCCCTATTGGCAGATTCTCTACATGGCATCTATTATATACACACAACTGGAATATGTAAGTTTTTGCTGGTTGGCCAACACTAGTGTCTTAGTCTATTGGAGAATGTTACTTATGAGTTTGTCTTTGATTGTCCATTATGTTGTGCTAGTCTTACTTGGATGGTTTATAAGATTGGGAGGTAAATGGCTTTGTAACTGCTACTTGGTGGGGATGCTGCTTCCAGGATTTGTTCAGAACAGTATGGAGTGTCCATGTGTAGTTCCCATCTAGCTATTTCTCCAAGAATTTTGTTAAAGACCATCTGGTTCGATTGTACAATAATACTAACATGGTTACTGCATGAAAGAATTCCCCTTTTATTTTATCCAAAAGATCCCACTCACAAAATGAAAATCAGATTCCATGCTGGCTCTCAGCAAGTTGGGTTGGGATCCATGAGTCCCAGATGGTCTCACCAGGACAGAGTAAGATGAAAACGAAAAGTTGAATAAAGTTTTTAGAGGAAGAAGTTTGTGTGATGCGATTTGATGGTTTGTGGCGTTTTCACTATTTTTGCTATGAAGCTCCCTTAACTAAAAAGTAAGAACTTAGATTTTCGGTTCTCTGTATCTCTAGCCTTTTCTTTGTCTCTCTTTACATCTCTGTAGCTGACGAATTCCCTCTTCCTGACTCGCTTGTCCCACTGCCGTGTCCCTTCTAACTGACCCTAGCTGCTGTTTCACTCTAATACATTCTATTTCCGGATTTTTGGCTAACCGGCTTTTGAACATAAAAAAACTCGGCCAACAAGTCTCCAAGAGATGCTTAAAGGTGTGATCATAAATTTTTTTTTAAGCTTCTGAACCGTTTTTATTTTTATACATCTTTTACTAACGGGGAAGAATTAGTGATCGCACGCAAATATATCTCGGCCCCATGAGTATGCATATGCATACTCGTAGTCAACCCATAACCATTCATATGTATACACCCATATGTACGTACATGTGCACACAAAGCACTCACGCCCACCTGTATAGAGCTAGTCTGTATACCACCATCAATAGTGTCACATTGACATCACTATCTGTAGATGAGATATTGCTACCAAGGTATGTGAACTGATCTATTAATTTCAGAGGCTTGCCATTTAATGTGAAGACGTCTTGCTGCCTGCTCCAGGCTCTGCAGCAGAGATTTGGCTTGGGTAGGTGTATTTGCAAGAGGCACTGATCATCTGCATAGTCTGCATCCATGATAATTTTTTGCTGGATATCATTAGCTTTTTTCTTTTTCAGCATGAAACAATTTTCTTTTATTAGATCTATTGACATTTGTAGTATGTAATTTTGATAGATTATACCTAAAAATGATGTTGGTGTTGCCATTGGGTAAGTGAATCATTGCTTTTGTGTCTTTGTAGAGCATCATTAAAACTGTAACAATTGGGAAGATCATTTGCTTGAAGTATATGCTCCATCTTTCATTTGTGTATTGTGCCAAATGCCTTCAAGAAATGTACAAAGTGTTTTCTCAAGATTTTTTGCACGTATTTTTTTGATGATTTGACAAATAGTCAGAATCTAGGAAGATGTTGATCAATTTCATCAAAATCTCTTCTGATTTTACTGAAGAATTTTTCGTGACTTCAGGTTGGATATAACTTGTTTGTAGGGCATTATAAACCTTAGCAGCTATGGCAGTAAGAATTATGCCTCTGTAGTTCTTAGTGATTCAAAGGTTGTCTTTTGTTGGGAAAGGGAGCATACAGCCTTTTGTCTATTTCTCTGTTGTTTTGTTTATATGGCATTGTTTAATCGAAGTATGTCCTCAAATTTCCTTCTCTTCCATAGTTCAGTGGGTATTTTGTCTAGACTTGCAGCTTTTCTGCACCCCCAATTTTTTAAAACTTCATAAAGTCTGTCCTCCATAAAGTGTCCAAGTTTGATGACTAGTTAGCCATTAGGTTTATCAGTGATTTTTCAGAGGGTTTCTAAGCAGATTCTTGAAGTCTTTCTTCCCTCTTCTGAAGTCTTTCTTCTTAGTTGGCTGCTTTTAGTTTTAATCTTTTCCTTCTGCTAACTTTATTTATTGTCTAGCATGCTAATTACAATTGTTTGTTTACAGAATTTCAGATTTAATTGATCTGGCTTTAGATGTATTGTAATTATTTTGCAAGAACAAAAATCAAAATCTATGTACCATAGAATAGTTAATCTTTTGCTACTTTCTTTCACAAACATTTTGACAGGCAGATGTTCATAGTAAATCTGTAATGGCATTGAGCTCTTACATTCTTTTCAGAACAAGATATTATTTATTAGTATGAGTAGTTATTTTATTTTATTTTTTTATCAATCTTATATATATGCTCCCTCCCTCCAGAGGGGGTTGACCACTCTCGTGTAATGCAAAGCCCTTCTATCGAATTGAGCACTTGGTAGCTGTTAGCGTAAAATGTAAACAAATGCCAACATTTAAGTCATATACGTTAAATTCTCTCGCTTATGTTAGGATTGCGAGTGGCTGTGATGTTATGTTATTGGGGTGACGTAAAGTTGGCCGGGTTTCAATCTCAGCTTAAGTCATCTCACATGTCTAGACACACTGATGAGTTGTGATACTGTCTGTGGCTGACTATATATATATATATATATATATATATATATACACATGTTGGGTGTTTTGGAAAATTTGATGTCATCTTGTAATCTAATAACTTGACCAATTTTCGTTGAAATGATCTCTAATTTTAACAGCATGCGTAGAAACAAGTAGAAATTCTATGTTTAATGTTTAAATGTGTTTTCTTTTCCCATTGAATGGCATTTTTATAACTGAAAGGTAAAAATATAAAATATGGACTTTTGAGTGGTTTCTAATGTTTTTGATATTTTATGATTTTTCTTGTGTAAAAATGCCTTTTGCTAGAAAAGAAAAGGCCTTTAAGCATATGAATATGGGTCAAATAGATTTATTCGAAAATATATTGAAATCATATAACTGTAAATAGATGATTAATTTTTATTAAATAGGAATTGTTACTTGAAACCATATAAATCTTTTGAAATTATATGTATTGAATTGGAATACTTGAAAATATGATTTCGTACAAATTATTTGTCTTAAGAATAGTTACTTGCAGCTATGATTGTTTACAAATGTTTATCATTAGTTACTTGATGCCAGAAATTGTTTGCAAAAAAAAAAGAAGCCAAGTTTGGTATTAAAAAACCCATCAAGAGTTGTCATGTTGTAAAAACCCAACAACTAACTTTTTTTTCTTTTGGTTTGTTATAGGCTCAATATGAAGATTATCGATGCAAATGTGTGTGCCCATCACAAACTGTTGTCAATGCTTCGGAAACAGGCAGGAAAGTTTATATCAGAAAGGTCAATCCTAATCAGTGGTAAGTAAGCTATGGAAATGTTCTTTTTTCAGAAAGAGAGAAAAAAAAATACAAAAAAAACAAATTTTACTGTCTACAAGATTTGAAGATATCAAAATTTAAACTATATTCATATTTACCAACCCCTCCGCTCGGGCAGGATATGACACCAGGTCAATTTTTAAGCGGAGTTTAACAGGTTTGAATTCAGAGTTTTCCTTCTCCTAGACTAGTTGCCTCACCAAGGCTGAAGAACCCAGTCTGCCCTACTATTTACCCATAGCCAGAGGGAGAATAATTGGATTCATACCTTTCCCAAGGGTATTAGTGCTATGTGAAATGCAATCAGTCTCGTCCAGGATTTGAACTCATGTCACGTGTCCCTGTCCTACGACGATAACCATTACACCACGGGCACCTCCAAAATTTAAACTATATTTACCAAAGCAGAAATGAATAAAATGTTAATTTTCTTAAAAATAGTCCACTTGGTATTCAGCACATTTATTCCTGTGAGTTTTCTATTGGTTGAAGCACCTCTAAATGTCTTCTCAATATTCCTTTTAATGTCCTCTATATCTTCAAATCTTACTCTCGAGATGAATTTTTCAGTTTAGGAAATGAAAATGTTGCATTAAGTTCGGCAGCATGGAGGGTGCTGCACTTGCATAATTTTACATTTTGCCAAATACATTTAATTCAAAATTGGGACTGACTAAAAAGCAGTTTAGACGCTAAAATGTCATCACACCACACACACACACACACAGAGGCCTCCATGTCAATGCAGACCAAACTGAGTCCATGTGCTTTAATCAAAGAGGCAACATCTCCACCCTAAGTGGAAGATCTCTGAAACTTGTGGGAGCAGTGTCTCATCTACCAAAAATGACATCAACGCATGACTAGCAAAGGCATAGACAGCCATTGATAGACAGTCAGTCATATGGAAGTCAGATCTATCAGATAAAATAAAGCGCAGTTTTTTTCCAAGCAGTGGTCATGTCAATACTGCTGTATGGATGCACCACATAGATGCTGACTAAATGAATGAAGAGAAGACTTAACAGTAATTGCACATGAATGCTGTGAGCTGTATTGAACAATTCCTGGAGGCAGCATCCCACAAAACAGCAGCTCTATGCCCACCTACCTCTCATCTCGGAAACCATCCAAACTAGATGAGCAAGACGTGTGAGGACACTGCTGGAGAAGTAAGGGTGAGCTCATAAGTGATGTATTCCTGTAGACTCCTTCATACAGACAAGCAAGGTTGGGTGACTACCTAGAACATATCTACAACATCTCTGTACTGATACCGGATGTAGCATGAAAGACCTACCAAAAACGAAGTTGAGTGGTGGGAGAGGGTCAAGGAAATCTATACCAGCGGCATGCCACGATGATTATATATATATATATATATATATATATATATATATATATATATATATATATATATATATATATATAAAATGTAGCATGTTTTTGTTTTGTACATGTTGACTTATAAATCGGAGATGTTATTGATCAATATAATTGCACATACACAAATAGTATGTTTACAATCAGGAAAAGTACAAAATTTATTTTTTGGTTTTTACTGATTAAATGATATAATTCAATAATTCAAAATCAATTGATTTGTGGAATTCTTCAGTTCTTCAAAAGAAAGTACAAAAAATTTGTTGACTTTTCAGTTCATAAGTACAAAAATAGGTGGTGGTGGACTCTTTAGATTCTATAGGTGAAATTTAAATGTTATGCTTTTTTAAAAATTATTTTGTAATTTAGTGCTAATTGTAAAAAAAAAAATTTTTAGGGAACTAAAAAGAAAAAAATCATGGAAATATTTCAAACCAAGGGATACATTTTTTAAAATAGAATTAAAAAAAAAATTATATAAAAAATTTTACATTTTTAATTCTTTACTACTTTTTATTTTAAGGGCACATTTCCATTTCTTTGGTTCTTTTTATTGTTGCATATTTAGAGCATAAAAAAGAAAAAAAATTATAAAAATTAAGTAAAAGACTGATTTTTTTTAAATGGATACTTTTCATATTTGTTATATACATACATATAAACTTTTCATATTTTGTTCTAACTCAAAACATTTTAATAAAAGGAATAAACTATTTATGGAATAAATAAATACTTTTTGAATGAATACACAAATTTTCCACCTAAAAATGACATTTTTAATTCTTAGTTTTTGTTCCATTTGTTAAGTGTAAAAAAGAAAATAAATTAAACAATTACATTTTTTATTGCTGTAACTGAATGGGCAGTTAAGAATTGAATTTAAATTTTTGGTATATTTTTAAAAAAGTCTTTAGAGAAATAAATTATATTTCAAACCACTCATGAGATTTGAGCTGCATTTTTTAAAAATAATATTTTGAATATAAACAAAAAAAAAATTCCTGAAATAAGAGTTCTTAAATTATCTTAATACATTTTTAGAGGTTAAATAAAAAACAAAAATCTGAACTAAAACCTTGCTGCTTTTTTTGAAAATTATTCACTAGATAATTGTTCTATAACTGAGCATTAATTGTAGAAAATAAAAATTCATTGGAGATCCCCCTCCCTACCAAAAAAAAAAAAAATGAAAATGTTTGAAATCTTTTGCCAGTATAGTTACATATATTATTTTAAATGTGAACAGAAAAATAAAAGAAAAAGCAATTCATAAAATAAGTTTTCATTTGAATTAATAGGCAAAATCTTTCAACTACAAATAAGGACAGACTTCTAATTTTTAGCTTACTCCTCTCTTCTTCCGCCTTTCTATTTCACTCACTGGTGTTCATAAAACCCCATTAAGTCTGGTCATGGCCTGACTTCTTCTGCTAGTTTTTATTAAGTTTCTCTATGTCTTCATTTAAATTTCAAAAAATTGAAATGAAATTCTTTGATGCCTTTGGACCATACCTTTTATATTTCTATAGTTGTCAAAATAAATTCTGCTCTCTAGTAATTCTCCAGAATGAAATTTTAACTTCAAAGTTCAAGTAACATTTTCAAGATGAGATGTTTTTTAAGCAATGATTGACAGTCTTTTTAGAGTTTGGTCTGGTATGTATTTTCTTGATCCCAGTTTGATAAAGTTATCTATATTAATAATTGGGAATGATTTGATTGTCTCTTTCCATTGAGAATTTATTGTTTAAACATAACAAACTTGAAAGAGGCATTTGATATCATTATTTAAAAAAAAAATAGCCCATAACTCTTCTTTTTTTTGCTTCAAGTAAATGTGAAGATGTAGTTCGACCATTGCCGGAAAAAGCAACAGAATTTTGTCCCAGATGTGAATGCAAGTACCAGAGCAGAAATACGACTTTGATAAAGGTAAGGATTCTATTGTTTCTAAATTTTTCTCTAGAATTTAACCCATTAATTGCTGCAGTTGAACTATTTAACAGCCAATCATTTATACATCCTTCTCCTCAGTCAAACAGAAGATTTATTGGATAATGAATAAATAGAGCAAATGCTCCACAAGCAGTCGGATCACTTCAAGGAACTTTGCTAACAGTTATTCATTTCAGGATTATTGAAGAAATTCTTAGTGTAATTAACTAACACCTCATTAAATTCTTCACTACATATTACTAAAATACTTGTGTGTGTGTATGTATATATATATATATATATATATATATATATATATTTGGAATGAAATTCAATTGTATGAAAAAAGGAAGACAGTACAGAAAATCAGATTGACCTGTTTCACTGTAAGGTTAACTTCTTTAGAATGATTTTTTATTCAACAAAAAAAATTGTGTGATTGGGGAAAGGTGCTATCTAACCAACCCAACATGATGTTGGTATGTCACAAAAGGTCTGTTTAATGTGGGGAGCTCATTGGAGGCAAGAGTCTCCGAGGTTGTTGCTAAAACTTGCTTAGTTCCATTAGCATTCTCTTTAAAGAGTGTTTCAGGAGTAAACCCTGCCATTACGCCTTTTATGTAAAGGTGGGGAAAGGGAAAAATGTTTCACTATATTTGGCAATGGGTATGATTTATTTATAATTGTATATTGATATAAACTACACAATTTAAAAAAAAAATTTTTATAACAAACTGGTGAAAATTGAATTTAGATTCTACAAATTCTAAATAATCAATGTGTATTATAAATGAATTTTTTCCCTCCCAGAATTTTGTTTATAGGAATACATATTATGCCCAAATATTAAGCTGAGTCAATATTTTTGCAGTATTTTGTTAGCATGGAGCGTGATCTGGCAGTTCTGGATGCTTTTATTGAAGTTGTGGTGGTGACAAACCACACTGGACTGAAATGTTGAGCTCAGGTGATGTTCTGAGTGCTACTCACTTGATTTGCCTTTTTTGGCTTGAAGCATAAGCTATCAAATCTATGATTTTAAGCCTACCTAAAGGTTCTTGTAACCTGAGCAAAATTTCTTGAACCATTTGGTTTTGTACTGTAATCAACTGCACCTTTACCTTTCATTCAACTAATGTTCTTGGTCAATTCAGGGACAAGTTTGAACTTGTATGTTTCCAAATTAGACTGTTGTACATTCATCTGTGCAGCTTTCAAATCACAAATGGTGTAAAACTATGCATAACTTGTCAGCACACTAACAACCACAGTACTATCCCTTTATGACTTGAACTGCTTTTATCATGTGATATGTACCACAAAATATTGCAAAACTTTTGACTTGCTCAAGTAATTATGGCAATTTATTTTTATCAAAACTTTATTGTAAGTATATTGTCCTTTTTTGAAACTTTTAGCCTAAAGTTAGAGATGCTGGTTAAAGATGAGTGCATATTATACATGAATAATGACTTATTGTCTGTTGATTCTTTTTCCTTAATGTTTTTTTCTAATTTCTTTTTCTTACAGATAATGGTCACCATTATCATTTGTATTGTCTCTCTGCTATTTGTCTATATGGTCTTCTTGCTGTGTCTGGATCCATTGCTTGTGAAGAAGCCAGGACGTTACACAGAGCAGACAAATGAGGAGGTGAATTTGGTAAACACTATGGCAGCTGATAATGAGGCCTTTTTCTTCTTACTAACTCCCTTCACTCTGCTATGGACTGTTGGTGATCCCAAAAATGGGGCCAGGAATCATAGGCACTTGTTTGGTTGGTTGGCAACATGTACTGTGAGGCTTTAATTGGATTTTTCTTAGATTTATGTGAACAAAGTAGCAAGAAATTCATAGTTTATTGAATAGATCAGTTTAGAGGTAAAGTTTTTTTTTTTCTCTTGAATAAGCAGAAAGTTGGACTTGGATTTTTTTTTTTTTTTTAGTTGCAAGGTGACTTTTGTTGCAAAGGATATATCATATTTAAAAGAATAAAATTAAACTATTGCTATCCTCATTAAATGGCAAGCCTATGAAATTAGTACACGGGTTTATATACTTTGGTAGCAATATCTCATCTACTGAAAGTAGTGTCAACATCTGCATTGGTAAGGTATGAAATGCTATTGACAGGTTATTGGTCATGGAGATCTGATCTCTGTTAAAATAAAACAAATTCTTCTACGCAGTAGCAGTGTCGGTATTACTGTATGGTTGTACCCTCTTGGACTCTGATGAATTTTGCCTGGAGAAAAGGCTAGATGAGGACTATAAAAGGCTGCTGCGGGTTTTGAACAAATCCTGAAAGCAGCACCTTACAAAAAAGCAGTTGTTGGGCCATTTGTCTACCATCTCACAAACTATCCTAGTAAGATGAGCAAGACATGTTAGGTACTGCTGGGAAGGCAAGAACTAACTTGTTGATAAAGTTCTCCTGTTAGCTCCCACACGTGTACTCACCATTTTTGGCTGACCTAAAACTTACATTTATCAGCTCTCTGTGGACTCTGGGTACCGTCTAGAGGACTTACTAAGAATAGTGGGTGATAGGGATAGATAGCAAAAGAGTCTAGGAAATACTGTTGGCACGATTTGACGATGATGATGAAACCAGTTTGAAAGAAAGAATATTAGTATTAATATCAAAACTTATTTGTACTCAATAAATATGTTAATGTTGTAGATTGTGGATTTCCGCAATGCTGCTAGAATCATTCCACCTTCTCCAAAACTTTTCAAACAAATCTTTGACAAAACCTATTTTATTTGATTGTCACACTTTCTGGCTTTATGAAACGTAACTCAAGTTAATTAAAATAATTCATTTAATAATCAAGATTTTTTTCAACAAAGGTAATCACTGGTAGTTTTTATTTTTCTGGTAATCAAAACTCTTCTCTAGTTTCGATCAAAGATTTAAAAATACCATGGCTTTCCAAAAATAAAAGTCACTTCTCTTCAATGAGTACAAAACAAATACCAAAATCCACTGGATGACATAGGTATTGATTTCATTAGTCCAGTTTATCTCTGTAACCAATACAGATGGAGAGTTGACTCCAGCCTCCAAAATGATGGACACATTGGAGTTGTCTGAGAGAGTGGAAAAGATAGAAAGCAGGTCCCTAGAAGGCTGTTAGTTACATTTGTGCCATGACTGGTATTGGTTACAAAGGAACAGATTATGGAATATCAAATAAAATAGGTTGCCTATAATATTGTTGCATATTGACCTTTGACAGAGCCGTTATGTTCCAGCTGTGTAAACAGGCAGCCAGCAATACATGGGTGTAAGCGGCTCACGTGGGTTGACAACCGGAACGCTGGGCATCGGGAAATTATATATACAAAGGTACCCACATCAGATGATCAGTCATGAGAGTATTGTCGAGCAAGTGCCTTGAGGGGGCAGGGGCAGTGGCTGTGGCTCACAGTGTACCCTGGGCAAGAAGCAGCAGTGCTAAGTGGGACCCTGAATATGGCACAAAGTGGCTAAGAAGAATGGGTCAATTTAGCAGTCCTCTGCTAGTCTGTTTCCACATCTTCCGTCTCCCTGTCTTTCTCTCTTGCGCGATGTTTTGACCCTTACAACAGAAATAAAGTGTAAAGAAAGTCTTATGCCCCTTCATTCATCACAGCTATATAACAGTATGACAAAATTAATGTCAGATTTAGTAAGGAACAAACATGTGCCAAGACTGATGGAATATGTTGTGGAGGAATCCAGATATGTTCATCTTTTGTTATGGCTGTAGGGGCACTGTCACGGATAGTGCTCATTTGACCTCAGTTTAGTATAAATTACCTTAGATGCTACTTAGATTTAAACTTTGTGAAATATAAGTAAAAATTCAAATATTTGAATCCACGTTCATGAATGAAATTCAAACTGTCAGTTTATTGAGTAAGGAAAAATTGTCTTAGCAATGATGTAACCAGCAAAATTTATTACTATCAAGCAAAGAAAGATCAAAAAGAAAGTTTCCTGTTTTTGGCAAAAATGCTATAAGCTTCTGTGGCTTAATTGATTAAGGCATCATCCATGAAAGACCAGATCCTGAGATATTGTTAATTCATGTTAGTTAAATGATCAAAGGATATTCAGCCTGATAAATTGTGATTAAAAACAGGTTAATTCATTACTTTATTTAAAAAAAATTTTTTTAATGCAAAAGCTTTACCAATGGAAGAGTTAGATTTTAGGGATGGAATCATCAACAGTTTCCTCCCCCTCCCCATTTTCCCACATCCCCACCCACATTTTTTTTAAAGCTGTTTTTTTTCTTTAGATTTTCTGCTTTAACTGACCAGTGTAGGTGTTATATTCACTTTTAGAATGACTGCCAATGAATCACAACATTACTGCACTACAAAGGTTTGGCAATGGCATGAAATGAATTGAAACATCTTGAAAAAAAAAAAAAATTAACATTTAACAACTTGACTAAGCTTGATTATTGCACTACTGTTTAAGATAAATGTTTTCTACTAAAAAAGCATGGAATTATCTAAATCAGGTTTTCAGAAGCGGACCGCATGAGACATGGCTAATTATCAGGTGGGCCATACTACTAAAAAAAAAAAAAAAAAAAAATTACTCTCACTTTGAAAGTGCCTCAACCATTTTCACTATAGAAGACTGTTTGCATAAGCATCTTAGAATTAGGGAAAGTTGATCCTCCTCTTCTATTTGGTAAAAAGATCTTTTATTTAAAAAAAGAAAAGTCTTAAGCGGATCATTCAGAAAGCATGGTGAGCTGCATGTAGCTCATGGGCCACTATTTGCCCGTAGCTGATGTAAGTTTTTTTTACACTTTATGGATTTATGTTGATACTAAAATCTTTTTATTTAAAGAAATTCTGATTATAAAACAATACTAATGACTATTCTACACTGATGTACTTTGACTAGTATCTTCATCTTAGTTATAGTCACATGATTTTGGTGGTTGTACCCATTGATCTTCCCATCCTATATCCTCTGCAGAGAGTTAAGACCTCTCCGTGCAAATGGGTGTCCTAAGTATTGATACTAAACTATATCTGATGGTGAGGCTTTGATTTTGGAGATCTGGGGAGTGTGGAATATCCCTTCATTGCCATCACTCTCAGGTTTACTCTGATTTAGTGTGGTAGTATCTTTTAGGGTCCCACCAATGAGTCAAATAGATTTTTTTAGAAATTATTTGTATTCAATAGGACTGATTACAAAAAAAAACAAACAAACCCTAAAACAATTACATGACTGTAAGTATGAATATAAAATAAAGGCAATCCTCTAACCTTTTGGAATAACATAATGCTAGATGGGTTGATATGCCATTAAAATCAATCAATTCATTAACTTTCTTCTGGTATCTGTATCAGTAACTTTCTGGGAGTTTTTAACTAGATTCTTTATATAATCCTTGGCAGGATAGATTCTTATTTTACTCACAGTATTTAATTTTACCTTCTTGGCTGTAATTATGTCAGTTTAATAAGGCCATTGTTTGTATACATGAGCAAAATGAAAACATATACTGTTCCTGTTACTAGTATCACAACCCTCTTCCTTTGGTGCAATGGAAAGGAGTTTCTGCTGTAGAGCTGGGATCCCTTAAACGAGGCTGAGTTTTTTATTTGAAAACCACACTCAGATCCACTGAGTGGTAGTATCTGTTAGGGTGTCATCTATTGGTTAAATAGATCTATTTAAAACTTATTCATATTTGATTAGAATACCTGAAACCATATAACTGTGTGCAAATTATTTGTATTAAAAATAGCTACTTGAAGTTATAATTGTTTACAAATGATTAATTATCATCTGTTATTTGAAACCATTTATCATCATAGGAAACCTGAGTTCAATTCCTAGATATAGATTTGCACTAATACTCTCTCTCTCTCTCTCAAGCTATGGGTAAATAGTAGAGCTGACTAGGTTCTTTAGACTTAGTTAGGCAACTAGTCTAGAAGAAGGAAAACTCAAACCAGCTTTACTCCATGTAAAAACTGACCTGTATCACATCCTACCAGTGTTAGAGGGGGTAGATAAATACATACTTGAAACCATATATTTGCTTTCAAATTATTGGTGTTAGATAGGAATACTTGAAACCACGTAACTGTACAAACAAATGATTGTTAGTAAATAGGAATAGTTTCTTTAAACGATATAATTTTATATAAATTATTTGTATTAGATAGGAATACTTGATACCAAATAACTGTATACACATTATTTTTATTAGATAGGAATATTTGATATATAACTGGGCAAACAAATGATTATTGATGGAAAAAAAATCAATTTAAGAAGAACTGCAATGGAACATTGAAAATATAATTGATTTGAATCAAATATTTAGAAATTAATAAATTCCAGCATTAAATAACCCATGAGGAGTTGGTATACCAAATTAAACAAATAAACTAAAGACATACTGACAGCTAAGAGGGATAAGATAAGATACTGTTTTAATCTTTGGCTCAGGGCTGGTTCTGGTAATTGTTCATGTTTTGCTGATATCTTGTATTTTTTAATTCTTCATCCTTACATCATTTATAGGATCTTTGATTATTTTATTAGATTATAAATTGTGTGTAATATATATATATATATATATATATATATATATATATATATCATTATAAACAGATAGGGCTGTAGAATATGCTGGCTGTATCTCTGCAGAGGTGGGTATGACTTGAAAACAAGTATCCTGGATAGAGGATACTCAGCCATCTGATGAAGCTTTGGTGAATGTCCAGTACATCTTCATTGCCATTACTCTCTGGTCCACTCTGACTTGATTAGAATTATTAGCAGTGAATGGCAATACTTGAAACCATTTGCAAACAAATGAGCTCTTGCTTGTTTAAAAATGTTACCTACAAACTATTTACTTACAAATCGTGTTTGGATTAGTCAGCTGGGGTTGCTGAATACACAAACTGCATCTCTGCTACGGGGTAAGACTCCCCCAATGAGTGTCCTGGATATATGACACTAAACAATTTGATGGTGAGGCTTCAGTAATGTTGGAGCTTTGGGGAATGTGGAGTACCTCTTCGTTGCCATTGTTTCCAGGACCCTTCTGGCCCAAAGTGGTTGCACCTGATAGGGTCAAATAGAACTGTTTTTAGATTTAACTATCTGTAAACAAAAAACTGTACTTATGCTAAACTGAATTATTTGAAATAGAACTGTTTCATCATTTAACTGAGTGTAAACAAATGACAGAGGTTTGATTGTTAGTGATACATAGCAATACTTAAAAAAAATTAAACTGTGTGCAAATAAATGATTGATAGTGAATAGAATTATTCCTATTTGATAGAAATAAAATGAAACTATTTGACTGAAAAAAAGATGAGCTCAAGCTCATTTAAAATTTTAATTAAATATTTTTTAGAAATCATATATTTAATATGTATGTATATAAATAACCTACAATAGTTCATATGGCATTAAATAACCTACTCGGGTTGTTGTGCCAGAAACCAAAAGCAACCAATATTATAGACTGATGTAGTCTTAATTTTTGATTTGTTTCTTTTTATCTCATTCCTACACTGAAGTTATTTCCATTTCCTATGACTTATGTCAGAAATAGATCTTTCCTGATCCATGTTTAATGGCAATAAAATAATAATCTGAAGAGTTGTGAGAGAAAGCACACCGACACATGCAGAGAAAAAGTACTGATCAAAATTTACTGATAGTGCTTTATTTAAGAAAGTCAAAGACTATTATATCTAATACTACTAGTGTTAAATAAACAAAACAACAAACATTGCAGCATAGTGAAGATAGGAAAAAATAGAGAATAGGGCTATATGGCTAATTTGAATGATGCCTACTGGTGAAGTTTTTGTGGCTTAATTACAGTCCCATTTAAGACAAGCTCCTCAGGAAAAAGAATGTATTTGAAATATTTTTTATTCCTAAGCCATTTTGCTTGTTATGAAATAATGGTTTGAAGGTTATGATGGAATAGCAAAAGAAATAAAATGAAAGAATATCAAGTTAAATATTAATTTTAACTGCCCCTTCTCAAAGAAAAACAGATATATATTTTGAAAGAATATAAGTATATTATCTGTGTTTTGTTTTTTTTTTGTTCTTTTTTTCCTTCAAGAAAAATACTGTTAATTACTTCCTCCTAATAAATAAGAGATATGATAAGAATTCGCTTATGAAAATTTTTATGATAGTCATAAGCTGGTTAAGTACATTGTGGTCAAGTGGTGACTACATCCCAGCCAGCATGTAGTCAGCCAACTGCATCTCGACTAATCATTTATCTGTGTGCAAACAAATGATTAATAATAAATAAAATTATTTGTGTTGGATAACAATACTTGAAACCATTTAACTAAGTACAAGCAAATGAGCTCTTAGTTTAAAATATTACCCATAAACTATTCACTTACAGATCATTTTATTTATATATATATTGTCATCCACAGACAGAGCTGTTTCATTCTATCAGAACTCTTCAGTGTGGCTAGACAGGCTACATTCCTGAAGCTGGGATCAAAACCCGGTTGACTCAAATGCCAATCCAATATATATACACACACACACACACACACACACACACACACACACACACAAGATCTGGTATTGAATAACCCACTTGGGTTGATGGGTCATCAATCATCTCAGCCGAGCACTGGTCTACAGGCTGGCTGTGACTACATCCTAGCTGTTGGATGTTTTAATCTGTAAATATGAATGCAAGAAAAATCATGGTCAAGTCATACTTTAAGCCTGTTTACTACTTAGGTGGGGGATCACTTAAGCAACAGCAGGTACAGTTAGCAGCCTCGGGCCTATTTGCTATGACTAATCTAAGCTTAGTAAATATGAATGCAAGAATTGCATTCCTTGAAAAAACTTGTTTTAGCTATTCAGCCCCTCTTGTCAAAAAGTTGGCTATTGTCTCTGTAATTTGCGGTAAAATATGTCTGTTACGTGAATAAAGCATCTGAGTAATTTGTTTAAAACTTTTGAAAAATTAATGTTGTAATTTTTGAAGTAATCATATAATCAAAACGAATGGAAATAGTTTACCCACCGTAGATTTATTCATGGAAATTAAAAAAAAAAAAATAATTAAAAGAAAAAAGTTTAACTACTCCATATAAGAAAATTTTTTCTTTCCCTGGTCAGGTGTTATTTCCCAATTGCTTAAGCCTAAAGTAAATAGAAAAGACCTATTTTTTTAATTATTTATTTATTTTTTCAAACTTTGCTATTGTCACAATTTTTTAAACATGGCAGATTATATTTGGGGGATGATACATGAATGTGATTTATGTTAATTGTAATTCTAAAAGAAGCAAAAATTACTCACTTCTAAACATTTTTGTTCAACTTTAGAATAAATACATGTAAATTTTTGTTAATATATTATTTTATTTCATCCTTATGGGGGAGTGCTTCTAGCTTGATGGTTAATGTACTGAACCATGTTATAATTGTAAACAAGTTCAAACTACAGTTGCACTATTGTTTTCACTTAATGGACTCATTGGCTTAGTGGGTAGAGTGTTCGCCAATGGTCCAGGAGACCTGGGTTCAATCCCAGGTCATGTCATACCAAAGACTTTAAAAATGGTACCTGATACCTCCTTGCTTAACACTCAGCTATATAAGGTACATATGGGTAAAGTGGAGCAATCCAGGGAAAGGATTGTAGTAGCTATTGAAAAGGGAGCTTTCGGGTCACCCCCCGACTAAGGTCGCCAACTTTACTACTTTTTTTACCCTTGGGAAAGGTATGAATTCCCATATCTCCTAGCTTTGAGTTAAATAGTATCACTACTGTTCATTTGCCCAGTCGGCTGGGGCTGTAGAATATAACGACTGCACTTCTGCAGTGGAGTAAAACCCCTCCACCCAATGAGTGTCCTGTTGTGACACTAAACAATTTGATGGTGAGGCTCCAGTAATGCTTGAGCTTTGGGGAATGCGGAGTACCCCTTCATTGCCATCACTCCCAGGTCCACTCTGGCCCCAAGTGGTAGCACCTGATAGGGTCCTATCTATAGGTCAAATAGAACTAAACCGTGTACTTATGCTAAACTGAATTACTTGAAGTGGAACTGTTTTGATATTTAAACTGTGTACTTATGCTAAAGTGGACTGCTTGAAATAGAACTGTTTTGAAACGTAAACTGTGTACTTATGCAAACCTGAATTGTTTGAAATCAAACTGTTTTGACATTCAACTGTGTGGATCAAAACTATACTTATACGAAACTGAGTTGTTTGAATAAGAACTATTTGACTAAACTGAATAGCTTGAAATAGAAATGTTTTCAACAATTAAACTGTGTTCTCATGGTAAACTGAATTGTTTGAAATAGAACTGATTATTTATATAAAAATGGATTTGGTATTAACCTACAAAGGTTGATATGCCATAAAATCCAAACGAACAAATGACTACTGTTCATTTACAAGGATGGCTTTGGTATTAAATAACCCATAAATGTTGAAATGCTATTAAACAAAGAAACCAACCAACCTTAAGTGAAGTTGCCTGTTTTGTTTTTTTTTATATAGAAAATAGGTTAATTTATATATTTCATTATTCAAGACACAAAAGCGAAATTTGAAGGGAATAATGGCCATTTTCTATACTTTTATAACATAGGCAATAAAGAAATGACACATACAATCCAGAAACAAAATTTGTGTTATCCAGGGCACAAAAGCTAAGTTTGAATGGAATAATGGCCATTTTCTATACTTCGACTACATAAGAAATTAAGAAATAGCACATCGTATCCTGGAATAAAATTTGTGTTGCATAATGTTATCCAGGCCACAAAAAAACAGTTTGAAGGAAATAATCATAAAATTTGTGTTAACATTGTGCTCTTTTCGCAAGACATTAAATATGACTGATGTGTTGAACTTTAAAATACTGTGAAGACTTTAATCATAGTGTTTTGAAGACATTCATTCCTAAAGATTTTTTTTTTAAAATTGGCAGTTTCTTAATTTACATGGTGTGATGGTACTTAAGCTTGTAAAATCTTCTTTATTTAATTAAAGCTTAAAATATTTTAAATATAAATTCATTATTTTAATAGCTATGATTAAATTGTTAAATGTTTATATAAAATTTTTTACGTTCTTGCTCAGTGGGCCAAATAGTCAAAAAAAAATCTTCAGTGTTTGCTCTATCTATCTATCTATCTCTCTCTCTCTCTCTCTCTCTCTCTCTATATATATATATATATATATATATATATATATATATATATATATATCTCAGCCCCCAAATTATGCCTGACCCTTGGGTCATTATCTGATGAAGGCTTTCTTAGAGATACTGATGCTGCCGCTGTTTTTGCAGCACTAATTGTGTGAATTTGTTACACATGTATATAGATATGAGGGTTTGCTGAAAAGTTCTCATCCTGACCAAGTAATGACCTTGTGCTATGTAATTTACATACTATTCCATGTATTCATCTCACAATTCAATATACTTGACATATTATTCAAGTTTCTTACACAAGAATTGAATTTGAAAAAAAAAAAAGCATTCTCAACTTGGTTGGGCCTATAACTTTTCAGAACCTTGTGTGTATATAGTTTTTACTGTTATAACAACTAAATAGTAGTAACAGTAATCATTATCATGTTTTCTCTAAACAGTTTTGTCCTATCATATGAATATTGTATTAAACGTACATGATATACGAATATAATAATATATACATACTTTTGTCCTATCATTATAAATATTGCTTTTTCTCTCTTTCCTTTTTTTCTTTCTGCTTGCTTTTTATTGCCTGATGAAACATTTTAACATTTTCCCTGATTTTTAAATTTTTTTACTAATTCATTTTTGAATATCTCAAATTGATATAACAGCATGACTTCTAAAAATTTAATTCAATTTGATTATGTATGTTAATATTGCTTGAGTTGTCTTTTTTTTTTTTTTTTTTTTTTTCCTCTTTTTTTTAATGATTTTATGATCAAAAAATATTTTTGGTAAAAGTAATCTCTCTTTTACTGCCTTGACTTTCTTTAATGTTGGATTGCACAACTTTCACTTTAATATTATGGCATGCTCAAGTTTCCAGAGACTATTCAAAATATCAACTGCTAATTAGTTAAGTTGATTAAGTTTTTGTTTTCATTTAATTCTCCAACTTTTTGATTCTACATGTATTCTTGGATTCTTTTCATTAAAAAAATTCAACAACTTTAGAAAAAAAAATCTGCAAATTTGTTTGAAGATAGATATGGTTCTCTCTCTCTGAAAATTTTCTTTTATGACAGTAGTCTGGGTGGGGAATAAAAGGTATGGAAGGTCAGAGGGTAAAAAAAATTCTTATTGTTTAAGAAAATTATTTTTTTTTTTTTTTAATTATATAATCTGCTGTGAACTTTGTATTTATTGTTTGTATATCAACGTGTTAGAAATTTTTCATATCTTTGTGTTTTTTTTTTTTTTTTTTTTTTTTTTTTTTTTTACCTGGATTTATGAGGATTTGGGAGACAAAGTTGTGTTATGCTATGAATGAAGGGAAACATCCTGAAAGCAAAGTAAATTATCAGGGGAAAAAAATTTTTTAATTAGATTTCAGTTTATGCATAGTAACAAAAATATGCTGGTGGGAGAGTCCTCATGGTGTCATGGCTAAAGTGTTGGACTGTAGCCTCAAATAAAGCCAGTTCAAACTCCAGTCATGTTATCCTATTCACTCCTGGACTAATATCCTCAGGAAAGGCATGATCTCCCTTATCCCTCCTGCTATGGGTTAACTTGTATCACTCCTATTCTTCTACTAGGATGTCTTTGGCATTAACCAAACAAAATATGTGCCCTCTGTTGTTTTAATGTAATAAAATATATGAAATTAGAAAGACTAAATAAGAAGGCGGTAGGTCTGTTCCCGTGGCGTGTTGGCTAAAGTGCCAGACTGCAGCCTTGAAGTAAACAAAATCAAACTCTAGTCATGCTATTTGATTCACTTTCAGACGAATACCCTTCCAAAAGGCATGAATCCATTTATCTCACCAGCTGTGGATTAAATAGTATCACTGCTATTCTTTCACAGGGATGACTTAGACAATAAATTACCCAGAAAGGTTAATGTTATTAAACAAAGAAAAACCTAAATAAGAAAACATTACTTTTTATTTCATTTTAATTAATAATTATATAGAATTGTACATAAGGATTGCTTTTAATATATTTGACTAACAATAATATTGGAAATCAATTACACAATTTTTTTTTTAATCATAAACCAGTCTGCAAATTATTCACCCCATATACTATATATAAATCTTTATTTCTTAGTAATATATAACACACATTGCAAGTTTTCAAATATTAATAACAAACAGGCTATTTGAGGCAAATCTAACTCGGCTAGACTTACACATTGTTGACAAACAAGATGCTAAATTTAGATTTAGATGTTTTGAAAACCATTGATAATATAAAATAAATAACTAAGGGAATTGGTGATGTAGTTTTGGTTACAGATACATATAATCTCCTTTATAAGGTATGTTAATGAATTGCTTTTTTTTTTTTTTTTTTTTTTTTTTTTTAATATATACTTATTTGAAAAAAATGTTCTGGAGGATTTAGAAAAACATTTATAGCTATTTAAAATTTGTGTTTTTACTGATTGTTGCTTACCAATGTATGAAGTAAAATTTATTATCTTGTAAGAATTTTTCCGTTAACAATTGTTATTTCCTTTGACTTTGAAATTGGATATTCAACTATTTGCAACAACCAACAATTCTTATTTCTTTGGTCAATCTCTTTATATTTTTTTATATTTCTTGAACCTTTTTTTTTCTTTTCCCCCCAATCATTCTTAACTGCATGTTTTAATATAACAAGGATCACCAATTTATTTGCATGTCTATTAAAAAGACAAAACAAAATGGCACTTTTCAATTTTTCCTTTTAATCCTTGCTCTCTACCTCTGGGCATATTTGATTTTTTTTTTTTTTTTTTTTTTTTTTTTTCCCTTCCACCCTGTCTTTTTCTGTTTATGTTCTACAAGTTTGGCACAAAGACACTGGGCAAAAATTAGATATCTGTAAGATATCTTGCTGTTTTGAATATCTTTGAAATTATCTTTAATTGGAATCATTTTGAGATGAGGCTTCTTAATCTGAGAATTAATTTTTATTTATTGCGGACTTTTTGTCCTCATCTTGGTAGTTTTTGTGTTGTTTCTTCTTTTGACTACGTTTCGGCTAAATTTCACCTCTGGCCTTCTTCAGGTGATTTTACTGTGACCTCGGATAGGAATGCTGAGTCTCGTAACCGTATCCCCAGTAATTACTGCCTTCCATAGTTGTTGTCGGATAGAGGCATTGAGTCTCTATGGTTCCAGGTGAGCATTGTCAGAAGATAGCGGTTTCAAATCCTACCCAAGCCGGCCAGAGGTTTACTTGGTCAAAAATGTGGTGCGATAGACAACAACTATGGAAGGCAGTAATTACTGGGGATACAGTTACAAGACTCAGCATTGCTATCCGAGGTTGCGGTAAAATCACCTGAAGAAGGCCAGAGGTGAAATTTGGCCGAAACGTAGTCAAAAGAAGAAACAACACAAAAACTACCAAGATGAGGACAAAAAGTCTGCAATAAATAAAAATTAATCTTTGAAATTGGTTGCACAGTCTTTTGGTAATTTAGGGACCAATTAGAGGGGATTTTACTGCATATGTGTGAAAACTCTCCCATGAGATTACTCTGTTAGAAGTGAGTGAACTTAAATGAATGATGACATGCTCCTGCCCGTTCTTCATGTCCCAAACTGATTTTTTTTTTTTTTTATGTTGGGGGAACATTGCATCACGTGATCAAGTCAGCATCCCCAAAGTAAATTTCACTCCTTGTGATTTCTGGCTCTTCACAAAACTAAAATTGCAAAGGGAGACGATTTCAGACCATTGACAAGATTAAAGAATATACAATAAAGCTGCTGATGGTGATCCTAAAAAAGAACATTACTGACCCTTGAAAAGAGGAAGGGATGCTGGAATATGTATGTGATAATCTGAAGAGGACTAAGATGCCTTTGCCATGGTAGGCTAAAGATATAATAATATTTCATTAAGTAGGTGATGGTGGAATGGATGCTGAGATAAGTATGCAAGATCTCAATGGGAATTTTTTTGAAGAAAATTAAGATGTTATTGCCTTTTGATAGGTATTTTTTTATTTAATGTCTGGATACTTTCCTGACAGATTATATATACACATGCACAAACTGTAATTGTACGAGTGGAAATTTTATAGAATACATGCAGGAGGTTTGCATTCTGCAAGGTACGCCAACATGAAACCAACTTAGTTGCATATTTTGCTCTTTTGTGGAGCTGAATAATTACCATATTCAGGTGTGTGTGTGTATGTGACCCGAAGACTCCTTTTTTTTCAATAGCCACTACACCGAGGTGTAGAGGCGAGTGCTACTCCATTCCCAGGATTGCTCCACTTTAACCTTGATCCTCACCTTTTAGTGCTCAGCAAGGTGGCATCAAGTACCATTTTTTTTTTTTTTAGTCTTTGGTATGACTTGACCTGGGATTGAACCCTGGTCTCCTGGACCTTTGGCATAATGAATTAAAATTATAAATAACTTTGTTAAATCACAAAAAAAAAACAAAACAAAACAAAATAACTTTTGTAAAATAGCTTACTTTTGTTGGTATCTTATTTTTTTGAGAAAAATATTTAACTTTTTAGGTAAGTGGAGAAAGGATTGAATTTACAATAAGGCTAATGTTGCCAGTTCACATCAAAATGCTTAATTAAAAACAAACAAAAAACAGTTTGATTAAAAAATAACTTGAAAATGAATAATAAAAACATTTTTAATTTTTTTCTAATAACCTGTTTCACTTTTTTTTTCTCAAGGGATTTTAAAGTGAAATATGCAAATCACTTAATCCCATTTGGGAAAAAATTGCTACTGTTATATAACAGGCTCTACTCAAACTTATTTGTGGCAAGAATGAGTTCTTTTAGTGACACAATTTTATGTAATGCCCAGACAGTTTATATATAAAAAATCTATTATATTTATTTATTATATAATAGCTCTATCTCCAAATTATGTTGTACTTAGTTTGCCACAAACCCACAGTGAATTAGTAACAGCCAACACACACATATATATCTATATATACACACACACAAATAAAATCAAAGTAGTTGATGACAAAGGAAAAAAAAGAAAATTAAGAGGAATTGGTAAGGGTTTTTTTTTTTTTTTCTTTTTTTAAACAAAGTCTGGTTTAGTGGAAGTACAATCAGTAGGGTTCAACTAGAGAAGATTGTAGAATTCCTTTTGCTTGCAGAGAGCTGGTTGGTATTTAGTGATATAGAAAACCTATCTCTCTCATATATATATATATATATACGTACAAAATTTTAGAATAGTTTTGAGTAGACTATACATTGAGTTCTAAAAAAGGACCCTCTTTTGATTTTCAGAGAAACTCTGTGGCAAGTTAGCAATAATGAGGAATAGATCAAGGTAGTTGTGATGATGAATGAGGAAAAAAAAAAGGAAAAACCCCTTATTGGGGGAGGGGATTGGTTACCTGGAGGGATTGGTTATGAGTTATTTTTTTTTCTTTCTTTTTTTTCTTGAAGTCAGGTTTGGTTGCAGTAAAATTGGTAGGATTGAAAAGTCAGGTTTGGTTGCAGTAAAATTGGTAGGATTGAAGAATTTCTTTTGCTTGCAGAGAGTAGATTGGTATTTAGTAATATAGAGCACCTCTAGCACTGACAATTGTAATTCACTATCACAGGTTTCAAGGATAATGTTAGGATTGTATGCATTTGCACAAGGTGCATTGGCCAATAGGTGTTGAGTGATAGAAGAAGGAGCATTCTGATTGTATGAATCAGTTGAGTGTGTTAAACCATTTGATTGAATGGCGGGGAGCACATGCTGCTTGATTCTATTCTCCAATCTTTGGGTAGTGTTGTTGATTTAGCAAATGTCACATTTGTAATGAAATTTATAGATTAAGAAACTTTATGATGAAGGGGTCGCACTTTCTTTGAGATTTGATAGAAAAAGTGCATTGGATTTAAGAACAAATCACAGGGTAACAACATTGAAACAACGGTTGTCAGATCATTTAATTTGTTCTATCAGTTGGGCGGAAGTGTTGGCAGAAATTGGCATATATTCATATTGGATGATACTAGTAACTTTGTCCTTACAATATCCATTTTCTAATAGTATGATTTTAATCATATTTACCAACCCCTCCGCTCGGGCAGGATGTGACACAAGGTCAATTTTTAAGCGAAGTTTAACAGGTTTGAATTCAAAGTTTTCCTTCTCCTAGACTAGTTGCCTCACCAAGGCTGAAGATCCTAATCTGCCCTACTATTTACCCATAGCTGGAGGGAGAATAATTGGATTCATACCTTTCCCAAGGGTATTAGTGCTATGTGAAATGCAATTAGTCTTGGCCAGGATTTGAACTCTTGTTGCCGTGTCCATTTCCTACGACAGTAACCATTACACCACGGGCACCTCCTTGTATAATTTTTATAAAGTTGAGTTCATCAGTAAGTTTTGACATAGAACAAATAATTAAGGCACAGTGAACCAGGATTTTAATTAGGTTGATTTTATGCTTTAAGGGTCAAAATGATCCCCAGTAAATATTGGTTTACAGTTGATACTATTTACCAACCCCTCCGCTCAGGCAGGATATGACACAAGGTCAATTTTTAAGCGGAGTTTAACAGGTTTGAATTCAGTTTTCCTTCTAGACTAGTTGCCTAACCAAGGCTGAAGAACCTAGTCTGTCCTACTATTTACTCATAGCTGGAGGGAGAATAATTGGATTCATACCTTTCCCAAGGGTATTAGTGCTATGTGAAATGCAATCAGTATCGTCCAGGATTTGAACTCGTATCGCCGTGTTCATTTCCTACGGCAATAACGACTACACCACGGGCAGTTGATAAAAGTTAGAAAATCTAATTCAGTGCATTCAACGAAGACCTCAAGTAAAGGAAGACAGTTGTTTTCAAATTCACATGTAAATTTTAACATAGGATATGATTGGTTGATTGTGGTGAAAAAATCGTCTGCTCTCAGATTTAGAGGAGACTATAACAAATGTGTTGTCAACATACCATGCATAGCTAAAGGGGTTTGTTAGTAATTTCAAATAGTTTTTCTTCCTGAAACCCCAAGAAAATCGTAGGCATAGCTGCTCCAAGGGGACGACCCATAGCAATCCTGTCAATGTGCTGGTATGTCATATTACTGAAACTTAATTGGATAAATTTAATAGCAATATGCATTAGTTTAAAAGAACATTTTGGGTAAAGAAAGTGGGGTCCTTGTGACTGCAGATTAAAGCATTGGTGCAGATAGCAATGGTTTCATCTTATAGAACATTGGTATATCATATTTACCAACCCTTCCGCTCGGGCAGGATATGACACAAAATCAATTTTTAAGCAAGGTTTAACAGGTTTGAATTCAGAGTTTTCCTTCTCCTAGACTAGTGGCCTCACCAAGGCTGAAGAACCTAGTCTGTCCTACTATTTACTCATAGCTGGAGGGAGAATAATTGGATTCATACCTTTCCCAAGAGTATTAGTGCTATGTGAAATGCAATCAGTCTCGTCCAGGATTTGAACTTGTGTCATCGTATCCATTTCCTACGACGATAACTATTACACCACAGAAACATTGGTATATAAGCTTGAGATATCAAATGAGAAAAAAAGTGTTATTAGGATTAATGTTAGTATTTTGAATCGTCTTAGTGAAAGTCATAAATACAATGCTTGGCGTATAGTTTCAGTACTAATCCTAGTATGCCTACTTACCACTTAGCTAAATGGTGATCGGTCAAGTCTAAGAGGGACATAAGGTTTATGGATTTTAGCTTGTCTTGTACAAGGCCTGGTAAAAAAAACCCACCTAAACATCCTTGAAACTCTTGTAGAACTATGCAGCTAGCAAAATTGTGTTTAGCCCAGTTGGCTGAGGCTGTAGAATTCACTGACTACATCTTTGTTTAACTGCACAAAGTAGATATCTAGTTGAAAATTTTCAAACTAGAAGTAATGATAACCTTTTTTTCCTCTCCATGACTTTTTTGGTTAAGAACAAAAAAAAGAAATGCTCTCATTTGTAACCAGGGGACCATAAGAGTTAACCTCTTGATGTTTTTTTTTTTTTTTTTTTTTTTTTTACTTTACTTATTGATGTTAAACTGGACCCTTATTTTAAGTCCATCAGGTTTACTAAACTGAATTTTTATCTTTTTGTTTAACCATTCATATTCAAATATTGAGCAGACAATTTCCTTGCCTGAAACAACTTATCTCCCCCCCCCAAACTTCTCCCAGTTACCAGAAATTTAAAACTTAAAAAAAAAAAATTTACAATTTTAGTATGAGCAATAGCCTTAATATTAACCTTTCAATATTGTTTATTAACATCAATGTCCTCAAAAAAAAAATCGTAATTTAGTGTTATGTCAGGGTTTATTAAAAAAAAGTGAGATGGATAAATTTATAGATTATGTAACTCGAAATTCTGCTCATAGGGCAGGTTTTCAGCTTGTGATATTAATTCTGAAAAATAGAAGGAATAAAATTTCCAGGAAAAAAAAATTCTCCCAGGGACTTTGTGCTCAAGCCTGTGAATTTTTGTGTAATTTTTTTCTCTTTTTCTCCATCATTTAGCATGAGATGATTTTTTAAAATTTTCTTTTTTAATATTTGCAACTCGACAGATTTCATTTTTGGCTACATTTGTGTTGGTTTTGAATAAACCCACAAAAACTTTTCATGGTTATTTCTTAATCTTTTGGTAACGAATTAAGAAAATTAATTTCTGTAATCTCTAAAATCTGAATAACTACAGAGTGTTTAATAAAGCCTGTGTAATTCCAAAGATAACCAGATAGTATTTATGTATTTGGCTAATCCCTCCACCATGAACAGGATGCAGCATAAAGTCACTTTATTAGCAGAGTATCATTGGTTTGAATTCAGAATTTTCCTTGTACATTGGTTGCCAGTCTGAGGTTAAAGAACCAAGTCTGTCTGACTATTTTACCTATAGCTAGAAAAATAAAATGGATTCATGTTTTTTTCCCAGGAGGGAGTATTATTGCAAAATGAAACGTAGCTTCTTCTATGATTTGAACTTGGATGGCTGAATTCCATTTCCAAAGATGACAAACTACTACGCCTCCATACATGTACACATAATTTTTATGCAACAATGTTAGTCATATTGTTCTCGGAAACAATATTTAGCTGTTGAAATCATGCACTAACCTCAATCAAGAATCCATTCCTTAGTGTTGTGTTGACTGGTTTTTCTAAAGATGACCCTCTATTTATTGTTTTGTGTATAAATTTTTCAAAACAATCTTCTTGCACTTAAAAATTTGAAGGCTAACATTGAAATTGAGATTTTAAATATAAGTGAAGAAACATGAAAAGTGATGGGGAAGATAACGAAATGGTTATGAACCGGAGTTCAGGTTAAAGGAAATATCTTTCAATATCTATTATCAAGTTAAAATGTTATAATTGGCTGCTTTTTGTAACTGTCTTTTTAAAAATAAATATTTTTGATACAAATTGTGAAGACAGCCACATCCTTTTTTAGGCACTCTGTATAAACAAAATTTGAAATGGATATTATTAGTTTTGACTTGTATTTATTTCCTTAGTAGCTTTTTTGTTCGACACAATTCGTCTGTGAAGCATCTTATTGGTGAAGCTTAGAATGCACTGACTGTATCTGTATTGTATGACAATAAATTGCATCTGATGTTGAGGTTCCATTTCTGGAGACTCTGGGGAGTGTGAAACTCCCCCTTTATTGCCATTACTCCCATGTCCATTCTGATCCAAAGTGGTAGTACCTGTTAGGGTTCCATCAAATAGATCTTTTTAAAAATTATTAGTATTCAACAGGAAAACTTGATGCTATATAATTGCAGATTGTATTGCTAGTTACTCAAAGCAATAATTGTTGACTCAAGATTATTATTACTTGCTTGAAACTGTGTGCAAACAAATGACTATTATTGAATAAAAATGATGACTTGAAGCTGTATAATTATTAGTATTAGATAGGAATACTTGAAACTATACATTTGGGTGCCAATTATTTTTATTAGATAGGAATACTCAATATTATATAACTGTGCCAAAAAACTCTTAACAGCACAAAAGAATCTAAATGTATAATGAATGTGATTCCCTGAACATTTAGACATAAAATAACCCTAGACTGGTTGACATACCATTAAAATCAATCTTTTCAAAATGATTGTCCTTTTTTTTTTTTTTTTTTTTTTTTTTTTTTCCAAATTTGGTCTTTTAGCAAACCAACTTTTGCAACTTATTTAAAAAAATTTTTTTTTTTTTTTTTTTTTTTTTTTTTAAGCCACTGATGTATAGGATTTTTGAAGCAAAAGGGATGCTAGTTCAAATCTTACTAAGTGCTTATCCTTTTTTATTTCTGATCCGCACCAGAGATTCAACAGCTGAAGTGAATTTTGAGAAAAGGCAATTAAAAAAAAAAACAAACAACTTAAGATGAAAGAAGTTAAGAGTCAAAATTAATAATAATGGTCAATACAACTTGATTAAAAAATAAAATTGAAATTTTTTTTTTTTAAATGTCATTAATTCTTTAAAGAAAACTTTGCTTTAGATTTTAAAATTAAAAAATAACTATGAAAGTTTTTTTGTTTTTTTATATAACCCCCTTTAAAAACATTTTTTTTTTCTTTCATAGCAATTATAGTAATTTCTATTGTCAAACTATTTACAGTCATATTTCAATCTTTTGTCATTCAATGTGATTTTTGTATGAAGAGTTTTAAATCATCATAAAAAGAAAAAAAAAAAAAATCTAATTTTATACTTATTTATTTTCACACTCCAATTCATATTTCCTAATTGAAATTTTGATGACATGGCTTAGATTTTTCAGACATTATACACCTTACAATATTTAGTTTATACATTCTATAAATTATCAAATAATAACCAAGCTTCTGATTATGATATGTTAGAAATGATATTCATAAACAGTTCTTCTCAAACAGTTTGACGTGGCGTATCGACAGGATATTTTCCCAATGTGTCACTGACCAATACTTTATTCCCGTGCTTGGCACTCGGACAGTAGCAAGCGAGTTTATGCATAGCTTTCATTTCCAATCAGGTTCCAAATATTTTAATTTAGTTTTCGCCAATGGCCTGGTAGACCAGGGTTCAATCCCAGATCGAGTCATACCAAAGACTCAAAAAATGGTACTTAATGCTGCCTTGCTTAACACTCAGCATTATAAGGTACGTATCAAGGGTAAAGTGAAGCGATCCAGGGAAAGGAGTAGCGCCCTCCCCTATGCTTCAGTGTAGTAGCTATTGAAAAGGGAACCCTTAAGTCGCCCTCGACTGTGCAAAGAATGATATTAAACAATACAGAAAGGGAAGGAGTCCTTATGTAGTTATGGCTAAAGTGCTTGACTGCAGTCTTGAAGTGAGTTTGAACTCCAGTTGCACTATTACATTCACTTTTGGACTAATACACTTGCAGGAAAGGTATGAACCTCCTTATCCTCCCAGTAGTTGGTTAAATAGCATCACTGCCATTCTTCTTGTTTAAATAACCAACAATAGTTAAATGCCATTAAACAAAGAAACCAAATCAATACAGAAAAATTTGATGCATTTTCCTTTTTACATTTTTATATTATGATAATCTGAAACTAGAAAGTCACCTTGTATTGGCTGTTGATGACTTGTGTACCAGAACTTACAGTCGCAATTCTCTAGACTTCATAATTTGATTTGTCTTGGACAAATAAACACTTGATGACAGTTTAAGGCCCAAACTAATTATGATTAACAAACTGAAAAAAAAAAAATGCTAAAATATTTTTGGCATACGCAATTGAACACAGTCAGTTTTTAATAATTAATATTTTATTTTCATTTTAGATGAGGATTATAAATTATTATTAATTTTAACTAGTATTTTTTTAAATTCTAATATTAATTACTTTTGATGATTAATGATGTATTAGATTAAGATTTTGATATCCGGCAGATGTGAAATTGTTGGCTATCCATTCAGATATGGATAAGACTGCTAACAATTTATACAATCTTAAATAAATGTGCAACATATGGACCATGTTCAACCTGCAGATGTTCTTGTTGCAGCCTTTGATTGATATTATGCAAAAAAAAAAAAAAAAAAATTCAATTTTGTTTGTATTAACCTAACCACTCCACCATGGGCAGGATGTTACAGTTTTTAAGCAATGTAAAGCTAGTTGAAATTGAGTTTTCTTTTTCCTTAACTGGTTGCCATACCAAGACAAAAAAGCCCAGTCTGTCCCATTTAACCATAGCTGTCAGAAGAACAGATGGATTCTTGCTTTTTCCCAAGGGGCATTAGCACAAAGTTAAATGCAATCCACCTTGTCCAGGATTTGAACTTGGATCCCAGATTCCACTTCTTACAATGGTAACCATTATGTGATAAGGGCCTCAATTCCAGGGAAAGTGTTCCACCTAATTAATTCCAAAAAGTCTGAGACTTTTCAGTTGACCTCTCCATTTGACACATTTTTAAAGAAATTTCTTTTATTGTATCTCTATCTATTATTCCAAATTAAAGAATAAGCCAAACATTTTTACCAAAACTTTTCTTGCTCTAGTATTTTACTAAGGTTTTTGCTTGTGGAAGAATGATGCCAGCATGCAAAAAATAAGGTCTTAAATATTTGGTTTACTATGGACTTCTATTTTTTCCCCCCCAATAGATATTTGTCTGGAATTTTGAAAGAGTTGTTTGGACAACTGAGATTTTTTTTTGTGTGTGTTGCTTTGATTGAGAACATTGCTAGATAATTTGGAAATTGAAGGAAGCAGCAGGTTTTACCCTGTCAGAAAAAGTGATATGAAGAGTGGCCAGTTTTGTAAACCTGGTTTATTGAAATGATAAAGCCGAGTCAAGATCACCTGTTGAAAGGTGAAACTATATTAAAAGAAATTTTAAAATTCAAGTCTCAATATTTCAAATATAAATATCTCCAAGTTGTATGGAACCACATCACCCAAATGATGTGGTCAGAAAAAACAACTCTCTGCTAGATTTTGTGTGTAGAAATTTGGTCAAAAAGAGGTGGTTAGATTCAAAGGGAGAAACCAAGGAGTTGGCAGACACTCACAGAAAAATAATCACACACACAATGTAGAAATAAAAGTCCAAAGATTAGCCCTTCCCTCTGATCCCACTTTGTTGTCTTCATATCACACCTTTTGAACACAATATATTATACTCTCATCTTAAGTGTGTGAAATTCTTATATTTTTCCAGAACTTCAAAGAAAATGAGGTTCCTGTGTTTAACATCCCTGGTGTATATGAAATCATATATTTCAATGACAGAACTCATGCTTTATACGGCCTTCTTTGTTGATCAGAGAGGGAATTGGAGAACATTCCTGTTATTGGTATGCTTGGTGTTAAGGAAGATAATTCGTCAAGTTCTCACATACCAAAAACCAGTATTATCATTAGTATATCCATGATGTACTAACTTTGAATGTAACAGAAGTAAAGACAAATGTATTTGTACATGCAAGAATATTTAAACTTTTATATACATATATAAATAATATTAAGAAAGAATACACAAATATATCCTAACTGTTAGAGATGAACAAGGGGTACAAAAATGGAAAAAAACGGCTTGAAGTCAAGTAAAATTGGCAGAATATGGGATGTCTTTTTCTGCTCAAAGAACAGATATAAAAGAGGTTGAGAATGGGTTTTTAGGACTTATGTGATGGGGGAAAAAATGCTTATGTATATAATACACCTGAAGAAGGCTGTAGAATGGATTGGTTGAAACATTGTGGTAACAATAAAAGTAACACAAAAAATGAGTTCAATTGTCCAAACAACACTTGGAATGATGACGATTTTTCTCAAAATGACAGAAGATATTTTAGTATATGTGAAAATAGCAGTAGAATGGATCGGCCACAACAATACAAAGAATTAGTTCAGTAGTTCAAACAACTGTTAAAATTGAATTATTGGCTTTTACTGACATTCTGACGCTGGAAACTTCCTTGTGAAGGTAAAAGGGATACTTTTTTGTTAATAGCATTTAAAAAATTTTTTTAATAATGTATTAAATAAGAAGAAGAAAAAAAAAAGATATAATCCATTTAGATTCAACTTGTGAAACTTCTAATTAATCTACTTGTATTAGCCATTCATCTCATTTCCTATTCATCCTGATTAAATTTGACCCTTTTTTTTTTTTTTTTTTTTTTTAAGTACCAAGAAATATTTTGTAATGAATTTTGGATTTTTCTTAAATTTAATGACACCAAATTATTTGCTTTTTTTTTTTTTTTTTTTTCATTTCTTTTTAACAATTATTAAGTTGTTGAGAAGTACATTTCACTAATTTTGGAGACAATAAAAACTTGTAACAAATGTTAAGACAATAATCCATTATGGAACAATTTAAAAATTGGTAGATTTATATTTTAGATCCCCAAAAGTCATAGAAATTTTAAGTTGTGTACATTATTTTTGGAATGCCTTACCTATCCAATAGCATTGGAGAGGGAAGGATTTCTGTTATTAAAGAAAACTTAAAATGTTTCTCTTAAATAATTCTGATAGGTATTGGGTTAAATATATAAAAAAAATCTTTGACAGTTGAAGTTTTTCTTTATATTTTTGATGTTAATACAAGAGCTGAAAGATTATTTCAACAACATCAAGAATACAAGGAAAAACTGTCATTGTTGGAATAATTTTTGGTATGTTAAGGACTCTTTCTATGGTTTCTAAGAAAATGTTTAATGTTTAAGGGCATTGTCATTGTTTATTTTGATAAATATTTTCTTGGATCAATAGTTATTAACAATTATTGAACGTAACTAAATCTTTGATTCCTTGTTGACAGAATTTTAGGATTTTGTATGAAAAGAATTCTAATCAAATTGATCTCCGTTAATTGTTTCTGAAAGTGTTTCAATAGTTTAAAAAGTCTATCCCTTCAAAGCATGTTGCATTTACAATAATAATAGAATATCCAAACTAAAGAATTGGATTTTTTTTTTTCACTAGTTTAACTCTGAACTTTATATGCTGAAAATCTAAAAAAAAAATTGTCATCTGCAAATAAAAGATTAGAACATTTTATAGCCAATTGTGATGTAAAAATGAGTATTTCCTGGATAGAATTCAGCCTGCTTGGAACTATGTTCTTCTAGGGAGTTACACAAATACTGACCAATTGACGACCCACCAAGTGAAATGAAACTTTAATAATTTGATCTCTTGAATTTAATCATGTTTGCTGATTTCCTTTCTAATTCTTCAGAATAGATACCTTCTATTGATTAAATTGGTTTTGTTTTTTTGGCAGTTAATTTTCAGTGTAAACTTGTATTCTGAAAAATCTATTTGCGAAGAATGAATGTAGGAAGATTGTGTTGTAATCTGTATCTGTTTACCCTTTAAAGTCAGCATTTGAAATATAGGAATATTGGTTTTAATAAAACAGTATCTTACACCAAGTGTTTATGTCAAACATATTTCTCTGTAAATCTTTACTTATTCTTTTTTCTGGGATTTCTTCACTTATTTTAAGAGTTTCTAATAATGAAAAATACCACATTTCATTGTTTGAGCAGTGCTTGTAGGAAATAGATATAGTGACCAGATTTGTATTTCACATAGTGCTAATACCCTTGGTGAAAGGTATGCATCCAACTATTCTCTATTCATCTATGGGTAAATAATAGGGCACACTGAGCTCTTGAACCCAGTATGGCAGTCGGTCTAAGGAAAATTCTGAATTCATACCTGTTAAATTCCACTTGAAAAATTGACCTTGTGTCACGTTCAGCTTGTGTGTAGGGGTTGGGTGAATATATACTTCATTGTCTATTCACTAAGACCTTCCAGGAGGTGGAGTTTTGCTTCAGATGTTGACATATTCAAAAATTCCAAATTCTTTCTAAAAAATAAGACTCAGTTTTATAATTTGCATTGCTAATCATGATTAGCTTGTCAGTATTTAATAGGCTTTGCATTATCTGGTATATTGGTCTTTGTTCATTTAGAATATCTGGTGTTGGTCAGGTCCATTAATATTTAACTTGTAGTGATCAAATGAGAACCAACACTTCCCATAAATCATAATAATTATGTTCTTAGTCAACAAAGAAGACATACACAAAGATCAAAATGTCATGGAACAAGATCTAACGAAAGTAGAACTTTGCTTTAAGTGTTGATATCAATTCTCTGTTCAGAATGCCAGATTTTTTAAATCTCTCTCTCTCTCTCTCTCTATATATATATATATCTCAATATGATTATTTGTAACTACCTAACTATTTATTGTATGTGTAACACTTTTATATGAACTGTTGATTGCTTTTGTGAAACTAAACTCTAAGAGAGAATGAGAGAACTGGGGATCTTATTTATGCCAGGGTTGATGGAGGTGGGGAAATGGTAGTGGATCGGAAAAGGGAAGTTGAGGATGGAGTTCTATATCCAAAATTTCTCTCAACAAGGAATAAAGAAATTTCTTAGTGTGTTTTTGTCACTGTTAATGATAGTTATGTGATTGATAATTTAGCATTTGAACAGTTTTTTTTTTTTTTTTTTTTTTTTTGTTCCATCTCCAAAAAATGTGACCTTCACTTCTGAAACAACTTAATAGAAAATAAATATCTGAGCTCTCCATAGCTCCTTGAAGGATGGCATTTTGGTTTGTTGTCTCCTTACATCCTTTTTTTTTTTTTTTTTTTTTTCCCCTTTCTTTTTTTAACCCATTAATCACTTTTTTTCCTCCTCCAAAATTTTTTGTCTGTAGCCCAATGTAAATATTTCCACTTGGCAGAGTCTTTGCCTGCTGCATGTTTACCATAAAATCCATGGAATTTTCTAAATGTTTAACGTTTTTCCTAAAGAGAACGGTTTTTTGATTCTCCTTATTCTTGCTAATGAAAAACCTCCCCCCAACATTTAACAGGTTGATTTGCCAGGTGGAAAGACAAGGAAAATTGGTAAAGTAAGTTATTTGTTGTTTTGTTTTTATTTTTTTAAATTTTATTTTATTTACTCTTGTTTCCACCCCAGCTCCTTCTTAAACGTCTGGTTTAGTTAATTGGGGTAGGGAGTTTCTTTTACCTTTCCTACTCTTAGCCAATTGTTAATTTCATCTGTTTGGAGTTCTTTTTGTGTGTGGTGGGGAGGTGTCTCTTATCCCCCCGCCTCCCAGTCTCTGGCTAATTTTGTCTGGGTTGAGTTCTCTCTCTCTTTTTGGACTCCCTGGTCCCCTTGCATGGTGTAATGGTTTGCAGATTAGACCAGCAAACCATTAAAAGTGAGTTAGAGTTCCTTGTGCTACATCTAAGTGAAAGCTTAGAAAATAACGTCTGGTCCCCTTACTCTCTGGTTTCGGTTAATTTTAACTATTTTTTTTTCTTAATAATAAATTTAACTTGAAAAAAAAAAATTCATTTGATCCCTCCAAGGTTTTTGTTTATTTCATTTTATTTATTTATGTCACCTGGGGTAGTTCCTTTTTTTTTAAACTATCTTCTCACATCAACTTGAAAAAAAAAAAAGAAGGATTTTTGCACTGAAGATATACATTATTAATACTATATCTCTATACTGTTAATGCCCTCTTAAATTTTTTTTTTTGTAAATCATTTTTTAAATCATCCTACTAAACCTTGAAATTTATTTTTGATCATTAATTACATTTGGTTAAAAAAAAGTTGGGTTTTCTGATTTTTATAGTCAAAGTTAAGTCAATCTAGGACTAAAAAATAACCGCCTTGTCTCTTTCTGTGTTTTTTCTTTTCCATCATTTATTTTCTCTTCGCCAATATTGGGCTTTTCAAATTTTTAAATTTATTTTAGAACAATATAAATAATTTTTATTACAGATTTAAATATAAAAAATCCATTTCTTTCAAACTCTTATGACTTTCTTTTCCCAAAGATGTTTTGTTTTTTTAATCTTTTTATTGCATTTTTTTCACCGTTTTACCAAATTGAATTTTTTTGTATCGCTTTTCTCATTGCTGTAGAGAAATTGAAAGAAAACAATTTTACATTATCCGGTGTCATGGATCCCCACCCTGCCCACTTACTCAGCTGTTTTGATTTTGTTCTTTGTTCACAAACTTTTTTTGAAGTTTGAAATGAAGTCAAGATATTCATCAAAAATTTCACAAGACTTCATTTCAGATTCAGACTAATCAGCTACAGCAAAATCAGATGACTTTCCTTAAATTGGCCCCTGTGACATTAGTGTGACTCTTTTTTTTTTAATGGGCAAAGTGAACCTTTTCTTGGATCACCTTTATAAACAAACTCTTCAAGGATGAAAATCAGATGTTTTTGATTTTCCTACTTTTATTCTGTAGGGTATTCTCTTAAAACATAGATATCTTTTTATATATATATATATATATATATATATATATATATGTCATCCGCAGACAGACTGTTTCATTCTATCAGAACTCCTCAGTGTGGCTAGACACGCAGAACGCTCGAAGCCGGGATTGAAACCCATCCAACTTTACGTTTGACTAAATCTCAGACCTCTCGGCCGGCAAGCGGACCACGTTGGCTAAGAGAATTTTAAAGTATTTATTTAGCAACAGCAGCCGTTTGTTTACATTTTTATCCCCTATCGGCTACCAGAGTGCTCAATTCTTTCGAAGAGCTTTGCATTATGCGAGCGGCGGCCGACAATACACACACACACATTTCTTTTGGTATTGTATATAGGAAGTCTTAATTTGACCTAATGAGAATTTACAGAAGTCTTACATATATGTAAAAATTCTTTTTTAGTTTATTCAGGAAAACAGGTACTGTACTTTGATCTCTGCTGAATAATTTTGTGTATTACAAAAATGTTTCTTAAGGATTACTAATTATATTGAATTTTCTCTGATTAATTTGGAAACCAGTCCAGATGTTCAGTTGTGATTGGAAATATTAGATCCTGGTAGCATGTAATTGTGTTTCTAACTCTTGTTTCATTGCATGTTGTGTTTGCAATATTTTTTGTGTCTGATTGTTTTAGTTGTGCTCTTTAAACTTGAAATATTTTTGTGCGATTAAAGACATAGTTTCCTGGCTGAAACAGATGCACCTGTGCAACCCACATGTAATAATAATAATAATGCTGATTCAAAGATACCGTATATACTTGTGTACAAGTCGAAATTTGAAAATCTAATTTTAGGGCCAAATTTGGTGTTGACCATTCATCCTTCTAATCTATTTTGAGCCTCCCCACAATTCTTTTTATAGCATCTTCGATTGGGCTAAATTCTGCCATATCTTACAAGCAAACTTGACTATCTTATTTCTCTATTTCCAGTCAGGTCCTTTTTTCTATTATGCTTGTTATTTCTTGGGCACCATTCTTATTAAACCTTTTGCATCATCTGTTATCACCACTTCTAGATCTGTCATGCCCATTTGTCGTTGAATAATTTCTCATATCTCATACTTTGGTCTGCTTTCTGATTTATGTTGATTGCTTTTTATCACTTAGTCATTCCTAGCATTGCCTTTTCTATTGACTTTCATTTTTTTTCTCTCTCTCCAAGTTTTGATTAGTTAATTTTGCAAATGATGTTTACACATTATTGATGATTTTTGTAAGGTTGAAATTGAAACATTAGGGTGAAGATTTTGAACCCTTGGCATAAATCAAGGGTCTACTCAAGACTGATATACACGAGTATATATGGTACTGGCTCATGAGTCTGGAGTTTAGATTTAAATGAAATAATCTGAATTTTAACATTTCTATTCCAGTGAAACCTTTTGAGAATGTGAACTAAACTTTGCAAAAAGTCTTTTGTCTCTAAATATATTAATTTTTAATTCAAATTGGCCATTATTTTTTTTTATTTACCTCTACCACAAAATCAATTTCAATTTTTAAGCAAAGTATTACTAGCTTGAATTTAGTTTTCCTTCTCTCAGATTGGTTACCTAACCAAAGTCCCCCCGCCCCCTAAGATATAGTGAAATTTGAACTCTAATCTGATTCTATATTAGCCATGTTTTATCTATAGAATTAAGTTGCCTTTGGGTTTTTTTTTTTAAACGCTTTTCCTATTTTTGAATTTGGTGTCTTGATATAGATTGAACAGTTTTTTTTATATAATTTCAATGTTCCTAAATTTATCAATATTTATTTCCATTCGCTAGTATTTATAATAAGAAAAACATTTTCTACTGGTAGGCATAAAATTATGAATTATTTACAAAGATTAACTTGCCACTTATTTAGCCAAAGTCTAAACTGCATTCACTGGTGAGACTTCAGTTCCAGTCCCTTCATTGTCATTACTCTCAGGTTTGCTCTAATCCTAAGTAGTAATAAAATAGGTCTGTTTGAAAATTACCAGTATGAGTTAGGAATAGTTACTTGAAAACCTATAACGGTATTGTTAATTTATAAAAACAAGAATGATTTGTATTAAACTGTTCCTTGGAAAGGAATTAATTTTAATGAGTGAAGAACCTAAAATATTAATCTTTTTTCAAATGGTTACTTTTTACTAGCTAAGGATGAATTTTTAGAGAGATTCAAATTCACATATCCTTTTTAACCTTTGTGCTTACATGGTAAGGATAAGTTCTGAGACCAAGGATAGGTTATTAGTGAAATTTATGTTTCAGTTAGTAAAACAGAAGCTATGCATAAACAGGTTTCCTTTCAAGACAAAATGACATGAATTTCACCAAGAGATTTTCATTTATTAATGTCTCTGATATGTGCTGTTCTTAGCTATCAAAGAAATGTAACATCCTCTGAATGGGTTAGGATTGTCACTCCCTCAATCTCCCATACAAAAAAACAAAAGGTAGAATTAAAGATGAAAGAAAAGTCAAAATTAATATTAACCACTGACAAGGTTTCATCTTAATACAAATAAACATACACAAAAAGGCAAAGATATTTTTGCAAATTTTTTTGTTTTCTCAAAAGATTCTGCTATAACTTTTGATAATTCTTAGATTGATGACCAATGAGTATTTATTTTCCAGTTGATTGGACTCAGAATTAATTCATTTTAAAAAGGACAGATTTTCCTGATACACTTCTAATGTCAGAGTAAAAGCAAAAAATGTATTTTAATGAGCATTCTCTTAATTTTGGCTTAGATCATGAAAATGTAAAATGATTTAATTAGATTAACCTGACATTTACCTAATGTTTAGAGTGTTTGCCAATGGCCTGGGAGACCTGGGTTCAATCCCAGGTCAAGTCATACCAAAGGCTCAAAAAATGGTTCTTGATGCTACCTTGCTTAACACTCAGCATTATAAGGTAAGGATCAAGGTAAAGTTGAGCAATCTAGGGAATGGAGTAGCACCCTCCCCTACACCTTGGTGTAGTAGTTATTGAAAAGGGAGCCGTCAGGTCACCCTCGACTATGGTCGCCAACTTTACACACTTGTTAATCTAATTAAGTAAGTAAACAGGACGCAATTTAAATCGTTGATTTAAGAATTTATTTCAGTTTTTTTTTTTTTCATAACTATTTTATTAATGTTTGGTAAAAACTTGTCCTTTTGAACCTAATGAAATCTATTTTGGGTCCACTGAACTGCAGTTGTACTCAAATATTTTTGTTTATTTCTCTTAAGTTTTTTTTTGTCATCTTTTTCTCAGAATCTGACACAATTTTCTTTCTTTTTTTTTTTTTCTTTTTGTCATCGATTTTGTTCTGGTTTTGTGCCAGGATGAACAGTCATTACCTCCACCAGCTCCAGGAACGTCAGCACCCCCTACACCACCAGCACCCTCACTGCGAGCACATCTTGGTAGGCAGCGTTCGATCCTCAACCGTGTCAGCGATGAACAGAAGAAATGGAAAGGAACTGTACAAGAACAAAGAAGGAACATCTACGATCGCCACTCTATGTTAAATTAAGTTTTGATCAGTCAGTGTGTGCGTATATATGGATGGGGGTGTATATGAAGAATCTGGTGTGGAAGCATACCAGCGTCTATAAACTTGAAGCCATTCATTAGAGCATTTCTAATTTTAATCAAGTTAAGAAAATAAAAAAAATTGTGAAATTGAGGTATAAATTTTACTAGTAAACTTGTATCCTGCTTAAGAAAATGGACTATAAAAATCGTTAGTGAGCAGAAAAATTAGTTTTAAAAGTATTAGGTTTGTCTCCCTTCGATGTCGTAGTTTGGTTTTGTAATCTGTAAGTTAAGTCATTTGTTACCGTTTTTTTTTTTTGTTTATAAAAGTTTACTTCATATAGAAAACCATCAGACATTGATTTTAGTGATAAGAGAAATTAGAAAAAAGTCTTTAAAAATTGCTATTTAATATTACAAAGACTATTTTTCCTTTCATAAAAAAAATTAAATCATTTATTCTAAATAAATTGACTAAGATATTATTAATAAACTGAACATTTTTTCTTGCCACTTGTGGTTCATAAATTTGAGAGAAAATTCTATGTAAAAGAGTCGATATTTGTCTGCCCTTTTTTTTTGTATATTTTTCTTGTTCACTAATATACAAAAAGTTCAGATGATTTTTGACTCCCTCTTGTATTATAATTGCCGTCCAGGGTGGTTTTTTTTTTTTTATATAGCAGAAAGAAAAAAGACCAAGGCATAAAATAATGGGCAGGACATGCAATTAAGAATTTACTGATAACCCTCACTTTAAAAAAGAAAAATGTCATTGACTTGAATTGGAGTTCTGAATCTGAAAAGAATCTTTATTTTTTTAATTTGTAATCAGGAATATAATGAACTCTTGTTCATGTTTGCTTTCTTCATTTAAAAAAAAAAACAAAAACATATATATATATATAGCCTGATTAATTTTAATTCTTTCTAAATAAAAGTCTTTTAGCGTCAAATAAGAAACATGTTGCATTAAAATACTTTTTTTTTACTATATAAGTAGGATATTTAAATTTAATTTTTCAAAATAAAACTTAAAAAATAAGATCTGTGAATGAATTAAAAAGTAAATCATTCATTTATTTATTTTATTTTTGAAATAACTGGACAAAAAAAAAAAATCTTGGCATTTTAAAAAGCTTAAGAAAAAAGATTTTTCTTATGCCATATACTTAAGATTTTCTTGATATACACCTGCGCACACAAAACCAACCATTCCTGATTGTTCAAAAGGGAAATGAACAGATTTATAATTTTAGAGAAATCCTCCCCTACTTAGTAGTATTAAGGATTATCAGAAAAATTCAGTGATGTTCCTGTTTTTCTAGAGAAACTAAAGATACACATTTCTTCGATATTAAAACTCTTGGGCAATATTTAAATTGCTGTAGAATTTTTTAACGTGAAGACAGTTTGAGGATTACTGCCAACCATCTTGAAATCCAGAAGGGAAGTAAGCTCGATTTTTTTAATTTTTTTTTATGAGTCTTTATTGTTCAGACATTTCAAAGAGATGGAAAACTTGAAGTTATTTTCATTATTTTTTTTTTTTTTTTGGCCTTTCAAACTTTTTTTTTCTTCAAGCTGTTTAAATTTTTTTTTCTTTTCAAATTTTTCAAATTTGGTTTAATTATGAGCACTGAATCAAGAAAAAAAAATGGAAAGTTATTTAAATTTTTTTTTTTTTCCTATTTTGTTGTAAAAATTGTAAGCTATTTGTTTCATAATTTATTTTTGTTGTAATCTTGAGATGGTCAGGTTTAGCTCCATCTAAAAATTATCATAAATAAATCAATTTTATTGAGGAAGGTTTTTTGTATCTTTTATTTGAGACAGTTGGATTTCTATTGTAACAGTGGTCCATGATGATATTGATGCTGCTTTTCTTTAGGAATGATTCTAATTAACATTTCTAATTGTTTATCTGTTATGCAAATCCCACAAAATAATAATAAATCAATTTCCAACTGAATATTAAGTTTATTCTAATTTTTACTGAATTATAGTTTTACATATTCATTCAATGAGAATTGCTTGAGGCCATATAACTGCAAATTTAGTTGTATTAAGAATAACCATTTGTTGTAAACAGTCATAGTTACTTGAAGTCAAAGTATGCAAACAAATTATATATGGGTTAAAGTAACAATTCCAATTTAATTTTTTTTATTATTAAGGGTTTTCGGACTATTTTCTTCATCTTTATTGTTATAAGACAAAAGTCTGAAAACCCTTAATGATAAAAATCAAGCTTTGTCTCAGAAAAATCCTCATTTTTTCATTAAATAATCCATATTGGGTTATTTAATGCAGTAAAAAAACCTTTGGCTTTTACAATTATGCAATGAATAAAACAGACAATACTTTTATATACCAAGTTTTTATTTATTTTTTTCTTTAATACTCAGAAAAGTTGAGAGTATTTTATTCAGTCTCTTAAATATGATATTTGTGAAGAGCACATTTTCAAGCATGAATCCCCCAAAATTGACTTTTGATGATTCATTAGTTGGAACTTGTTGTCATTTTCCAAAGCATATTTCTTTAATTGTGTACATGAAGACAGGGTTATTGATGAATATTGGTATTTGGGTTGAGGCAATTGGAAAATAATTCTTCTATACAAGTGCCATATCAACCCAAATTATTTTTGTAAGATCATCAGTCTGAATTAAAAAAAAACTGTATCACATTTAATACAAACAAACTGTTTTTAAGATGTGGACAAAACTGAACTTGTAATTGACAGCACCAAAGATGTTTGTTGAGATGCTTAAGATTCACAAGCGACCAATATTGATATCTCTCTCTCTCACTCACATGCTTGTAGAAAACTCATTTTGATGAGTATGATCCTTCAGGAATGGGAGTGCCGGTGGGGAAAAAAAAAAAAAGAATCACAGAATCCTCGAGTAAGGTTGGTGTTATTTTGTTAATGTTTTGCAAATCATACACCTGTCCTGTAAAAAAAAAACAAAAAAAACAGTTAATTACTTTAAAGGCTTACCTGGTACAATCTCTGTCCCGTAAATAGTTGTTACAATCATATATAAATATCTTACATGAAAAGTAACAATCATTACGAGACTGAGGTCATATGGGGAAACTGACAATGGTACAGAATGATTAAAAAAATAATGTTAACAACTTCATGATAGAATTTCAGTCTCCATATGTTCACTATCACTGTCAAAATATTCTTGGGATCTTCTATAGGTGATTAAAAAAATTTCTATGGAAGTATCTTTATTAAAACATCAGAACTGATATTTCTGAGACAACCTAAAGAAGATTCCAATAAAATGTTGATAGTGATGGTGAACAGGTAGAGAATATACAGGGTGTTTTTAAAAATTTGATATCATTTGAGATGTACTGGATATTTTAGAGAAATTGATATTTTGGAATCTAATAACTTGACCAATTCTCATTCAAATGATCTTAAATATTTAATGCATGTGTAGAAACAACTCCAAATTCAATGTTTAAATTGCTTCCCCTCTTCCCAATGAATGATATTCCTACATTTGAAAAGAAAAAAGACATTGAAACTGATTTTTGAGTTATTTTTACATATGCTCTTAAACTTTGAAATAATTTGAATGAGAATTGGTCAAGTTAATTACAAAATCATATCAATTTTTCTGAAATCTTTCATTTTTACCATATCTTTCTCTGATTCTTGTAAATTGTGATAAAATAGCAACAAAGTTCAAGTCCTTCCAACCATAAAAGAATACAACACTGTGTGTGTGTGTGTGTGTGTGTATATATATATATATATATTTAAAAAAATCTTTTCTTCTTGACAGTTTTTATCATGATTTTCAAGGTCGAATAACCTGATCATTTAAGTAGCCTGAAGTAAGTCTCTCCCTGGAGCTTGTCTTTCAGCAAAGAAGGTAAACAGGGCAGAAATCTACAATCATATTGTAATTTTTCTACATGGCATATTTGTTTAGTTCTTCAGATGTGAGGTTTTGAGTAATAATCTTGCATGGACATTGACTTAACCAAGTGAGCTATGGAAGCCCACAATTAGACTGAGAACAAATCTAGTCATATTGCTACCTATATACTGTAAATGTTCATTTAATTTTGTGATAAGTATTCAAATTCCATAACCTAGGAAGTTGTCTTTCATGGATGATGACTGAGCCCATAGCTAGACATGATGCAAATCTCGTCATATTGCCACCTATATATTCTAAATCTGTATTTCCCGTGGCACTAATACCCTTCTCCCTCCAGTTATAGGTAAATAGTAGGCAAGACTGGGCTTTTTAACTTCAATATGACAACCAGTCAAAGGAGAAAGAAAACTATTTATGTGGCGGGGTTGGGTAACTATATGTTTCTTATCTTTACGTTATTGTTTATAATTTTGAGATTAAATATTATCACTATTCATTTTTGTCTAACTTTTACTTCATCATAAAAAAAACATCTGAGTAAGATGAACAAGACGTACTGGAGAAGTAAGAAGAAATCATCTACATATGGACATACTAGTGTTGACTGACCAGCAAAAACTTGCAAATGTGAAATTGGAATAAAGAAGGTTTGAACCCACATCTCATAACCATTACATTATTATTTTTTTTTTTTTAATGGACGGAAATATGGCTACAGTTTTGTTTTTAATTTTTTTTTATAAAGCAATAGATATATTTTGGAAAAAACTTTAGATACTGACCATTGAATTGGCTTCTACACAATCTCGATGGAAGGAATGATGGCAATAAAAAACGTAAATATCTCGGAGTCTTCGCTGGTCTGAAATAGAAATATAAATTAAAGGAATTGATATTTCTTGATAAGCAAATATGCTGTAAATTGCAGCATACAAGTCGACTTTTTAAGCCTGAAAAAAAAAAATCTCTCTCAAAAACTAGGGGTTGTCTGATATGACAGGGCCCAAATCCAAATCTTTACCACAGTGCAACCCACCAGCAGAACATCCCAACAATTGATGTACATCCTTTACCATAACTCCAGAAGACCACTACAAATATTTACAATTTAAATGTTTACCAAACAAAAGTTTAAAAAATTAGTACAGAGATCAATATAAAATAATAAAGCTGTTAAACAAATTAAGCATTTTATTAATGCTAAATCACATGGAAGCATCACCCTCATAAAACAGCAGCTGTGTGGCCATTTACCCATCAATCTTGTAAATCATCCAAGATGAACAAGACATTTTGCCCACTGCTGGAGAAAGCGATGTTCTCTTATGGACTCCAATACATAGATCCACCTGTGTTGACTGACCACCAAGGACTTACATACATCAGGTCTGTGTGGACATTGGGTACAGTTTAGACGACTTGCCAGGAGTGATCAATGATAGAAAGAGATGAGAGAGAGAGAGAGAAATCTGTGCTATTCGCATGACTTGATCAGAATAACAAGCCATTTCCAACAACTGGTGCACAAACTATAAATACTACCAGAAATGTCACAGTAGCCAAAAGTATGTTTAGAGGTCATCTTATACAGCAGATTAATGTCAATTTATATGCCAGGTTAACTTGCATCTTGAAATTTATGGTAGGTCAAACAAAGTGGAATCACAATAAGTCAATATTTATTACTTTCTCTGTTTCATAACAGAACATTGTGTTTGGATGTAAGGATGAAATATGATAAGTAAAAACATTAATGGTTGATTGGTTGAGAGCAATGGCAATAAAGGGGTACTCTAGATTTCCCAAAGCTCCAGGCCTGAAGCCTCACTATCAGATGTAGTTTAGTGTCATATCCATGACCCTTTTGTGTGGAGTTACTCCACTGCAGAGGTGCAGTCGGTGTATTCTGAAGCCTCAGCAGATTAGGCTTAAAAACACTAATGAATCAACAAACCACAAAATTAATATAAAATAACTACAACAGTATATAAAGGGGTACCTGCCCACAATATAAGAACCACTTACTCTGCCAAATGCATAGGAGAGAAACTGATAGTCACCAAGCACCGTTGACTGTGTCTATGCTATCCTAACTTTATATATATATTCTGTTGTACATAGAATAAATTTTCAGATTATCTTTAAGTAAAGCATACATCATAAGTTCTAAAAAAGGAGACCTTTTATTTTTAGGTCACATCTTAGAGAACTTGGCGACAAAAGGAATAAAGAGATTTAATAGGAGTTGATGACAGGAAAAAAACCACAAAGGAGGAAAAAGACAAAAGAAATTTTTACTTGGAAGGATTGATAAAGTTTTTTTGTTATTCTTGGACTTATATATATATATATATATATATATATATATATATATATACATATATGAAAATTAATTCACAAGTTGGGACTATCCTACTACAGTTTTGCCTAAAATGGCTCCTCAGGGTACCTAATTCCGACTGACGACAATAGAAGAAAACTTATTTTTATATTAAATGAAACACCACACCTAACGGAAAATTTGCATTAAAAAAAAAAAAAAAAAGAACAAAAGAAAACTAATTTTATTATCAAGTTTATTACTAAGAAATGCAAATTAAAAAAAAAATCCTTCCCATACCAAAAATGGGACAAATAAGCAGAAACAAAATCTAATTATAGAGGAGCCAACTCCTTTTATGCTTACAATCGTTCAGTATCTCCAACCTTTGATTCAACATATCCCTACTACTATAAGAAGCTATGGCAAACTTTTCCTCATTACAAAGCATGCAATCTTTATCACTGGCTCTATACTAGCGGCATCTTTTTACAATTTCCCATTTCAATATGGGATCTATCCCGTTTTTATTTTTAATTTCCCACACGATTAGATAAACTGGTACTATGTCTATATTTTTCGTGGGAAAAACTAGTTCTATGATTGTCGTACCTAAGTTTAAATGCTCCCTGTGTGGACCCAAAATATACTTTTTTTTATTTTTACTACTACACGGTTCACCACTATACACCTCCACTTTATATACCCCACATTCCTGTTGGCATTCGCCTTTCAAGGGACACACAGCCTTGTCCTTACAATTACATTTGGAAGTCTCCTTATGTTTTTCTTTGTTAAGTTTCATTATGTTACTTTTATTTATAATGCTATTAAAGTTAGGCATACAACTATAGCTTAATTTGATACTATTTTTATAAAATATCTTGTGTAGTGGATCTGTTGCAGGGAAATTTCTTTTTAATAACTTAAAGAATTCCTTACCTAAATTATTGATCACCTCCATGTTATATGGGGGATTGAACCAAACGATCTTCCAAGGTCTAGTCTTTCTTTTTTGTGTACTGTTTCCTTCCATGCTATTTTTATATGTAAGTTTAACGTTATAACCGCTATCTTTCAAAGCCTTTTCATAATCCTGCTTGCTCTATTCAAATATGTCTCTATTAGAGGAGTTAGTAGAGAGCCTATGCTCAATGCCGTTTATATATATATATATATATATATATATATATATATTATAATATCTTTTTAGTTTTCATGTATATATATATATATATATATATATATATACATGAAAACTAAAAAGATATTATAATTATGAATGTCAAAAGTATGTTACTTAAAGTATCCTGTGATGTGCCCAACCATGAGATAGAAATACAAGTAAAGAGGCTAATCAATGATATTTATAATGTAGAGAATAGTCACACCTTAAGATGGAAGTAGACGTGACACTTATGTGCAGAAAAAAATGTTTTAATATATTCATTCAGCATTAGTGCAGTCTAACTAAAAAAGAATAAAGATGCAATTAGTCAGGTGGTAAATGATACCAAAGAAATTTATTAACATGTCTACAATTGGATATCAATTAGCTTCTTTTGTTCAGCAATTTGTTTTTGGCATGTTCAAGAATGTATAGTTTTTCTTCCAAACACAATCTGCTGCTATTTTCACCCCCTTTGTAAGCTGGTGATGTTTTTCTTACTAGAAAACAATATATTCCAAATCTTTATGTCATATTGTTTATAATTTTAAGTGAATATAAATTTTGAGACAAATATTTTCATTATTCATTTTTGTCTAATCTTTTCTTCATCTTGTTGGTTTTTATCATAAACCATCCTCTGGGCAAAATGAACAAAACATGATGAGCACTGCTGGGGAAGTAAGGACAAACTCAGAAATGACATTTTCCTATGGACTCCAACACATGGACATACCAGTGTTGACCAACTAGCAAAAATTTACATTCATCTACTCTGAGCAGATACTGGATGCTATCTAGAGGACTTATTAAGAGTGATGTTCAAAAGGAACAGATGGTGAGAGAGGGAGTCAAAGGAATCTGCGCTATCACCTTACCCTGATGATATAGACACATACATAAAAACTATTAGGAGACTTGTAATAATTATATAATTTCTATTCTCATTGAGTTCTCATACTAGCCATTATTTGTAGTTGACACTGAAGATTAAATGATAGAAAGTCTCCGTATCACTCCAGAACTCTCCTCAGTATTCTAGGAGTTTTCTTATGTAAGCAATTAGAAAATAAATAATAAATGGAAAATGCATGTTCTAAAATATTTTGTTTTGAACATAACAAAAGGATAATTTCAAAGAAAACTAAACATATCCAAACTTACCATTTTCTATGAGAGGTTCTTCACAAAATACACATGTCTGAGAAACTGGAAAAGAAAGAATATAGTATCAGAAAAAAAACTCTTAATTTCTGTTTTAAAGAAACAAACTGAAAAAGTCAATTCTGTTCAATAAAAACTAAAAATTGAAAACCATTTTTGTTTAAAAGAAAAACAATGAATAAATAAATTAAAAATAAATAAGTTAAAAAGTTGGTGACCATAGTTGAGAGCAACCCGAAAACTTCCTTTTCATTTGCTGCTACACTGAGGTGTAGGGGAGGGTACTATCCCTTTTCCTGGATTTACTCTTGATCTATGCCTTATAATGCTGAGTGTTAAGCAAGGAGGCATCAAGTACTATTTTTTGAGTCTTTGGTAAGACTCAACCTGGGATTGAATCCCAGTCACTTGGGCCATTGGCGAACACTCTAGCCAAAGGGCCAATATTTTTGAAATCCCAGAAAATCATTTCTGTATAAAAAAAACAATGAATAAATAACTTTTTAAAATATTTCCAAAATCCCAGACAACCCTTTCTAAGTTTAAAACTAAATCCAAAAAAAAAAAAAAAAAAAAGAAAAAAAAAAAAAAGGATATTTTTAAAAGCTCAGAAAAACTAAATCAATAAAAACTTCAAATGTATTTTTTAAATCTGAGAAAACAATTTCTATTGAAAAGAAAAACAAGTCAGAAGCCATAATTATATATTTAATAGAAGAGAAAATGGTTAGAATTGCTACATACCATCCACAAAATGTCCACTCTGCCTGTTTCGAATTTGTTTTGTTAACAAACCATAAGTATCTTTCACCAAGATTTTCCTGCAGCCTTCACGTAATGCAATCTGAAAGGGGCCAAGTCAGATTTTTTGTTTTAATTACAAAATCTGCTTCTTTCAATAAAAAATAAAAATTCCTACAGAATTAAAAAAAACAAAAAAAACAAAACAAAACAAAAGACCTCAAAAATATAAATTCAAACTGTTCAAGAGTTAAGAAATTTTTTTTTTTTTTTATCTAGGAGTGTAAAACGTAAACAAATACCAATGAAATATCAGATTTTCTTTTTGGACTATCAATTTTTATAAAACACCTTTTTTTTTGGGCTATCAATTTTTTATAAAACAACTTATCACTTGATAAAAATCTCAAACTTACAAATAATATCAACAATCACATGTCCAAAATGGAAACTGTCTCCATTGCATGCCAAAGAGAAACAGTTTATTGCTGGATAAAATAGTAAGGAATATGTGGGACAGACAACTATTTACAATGTGAGAACGAAAGTGAGAAACGTAATCTGCATAAAAAATAATCTGAACTAGATCTCCAAATATAGTTTAATAAACCAATTTAGAAAACTAGTTTCAATCAACAATAAAAGTTTTCAAAGATTCAAATTCCATTGACTCGACCAAGTTTTTCTTTTTTTTTATAGACCTTTACTCTAATAAGACTATAATATATATCAGCTCTTTGGTCTGACAGTCACTAAACACCATTGACTATGGTGTCAAGTATTACTATCAAACAATAATAATTTTATTTAATATTGATCATTTGTTTGCACGCAGTTAAATGGTTTCAAGTATTGCTATTTTGACATTACTAAGTCTGTAACATAGGACCAACGTGTTGTGCTTTAAAGAAAGAAGTCCGCAGAAAAAGAAATACTCAAACTCGAAGGTAAGGGAAGAAAGTATAGCAGTCGTTTATTATTCACTTAGGGCTATGATCGTTTCAAAAAGTTCATTTTAGTTACGTTCTTCTTTTCCCTTCCTCTTGGTGGTGACAGCGGTGTGGGTGAGAGCTGGCTGTTGACACACGCTTGACAGATAGGTCGTAGCAGACTGGGTAGGACGGGTCGGGGCCTCAGAACCTTTGACACGCCTGTTTTGAAAGCTGCCTTCAACTCTGCCCAAAATCTCGTGACTTGTTTTCTTATATAGAGATTTTGGGGAACAAATCGAAGATCCCCGAATGTTCGATGTCACCAGTGAAACTGTCGTGAAACACATGATAATTCATCTGTGATTATTTTAAAATCACGTCTAACTTTGCGGGTCATTCTGCCTGCAAGCGCTAGTCTCGTGACACCTTCACTGATTGACTACAGCCGATGCGCTTGCACGCTCTCAATGACAGCACCCGTCCGTAATATTACAAGTCTATTTATCAAGTATTCCAATGTAATAAGAATAATTTGCACACAGCACTATGGTTTCAACTAACTAATAACAATAGTTTTTAGTAAATGATTGAAAAATTCTATTTGGCATAGGTGTTTAACAGATACTACAACCAATTCAGGTCAGAGTGAACCTGAGAGTAATAGTAATGAAGGTGTACTCCATATTCCCCAAAGCTCCAAGATTAGAGGCTCACCACCATATGCAGTTTAATGTCATATCACAGATACAGAATTACAGCAACTTTCTTCTTCCCTAAAGGAATATTATTGATAAAATAAATGAAAGTTTTACAAATAATGTTACAAAAAAAGTATCATCAGACTCAAGTCCAAATAAAATCAAAATCAAAAATAGATTTTACAAGTATCACAAAAAGGACAGAAAGTCAAAGACCAATTCACAAGTGAATTTATATAATAGACAGGATCTTCCTCACTGATGAATTCTATAAAAAAGAAATCAATTTCAATTTTGACATATTCCCTGAGTGGAAGAGGCTCTTTAGAAAGCAAAGCAAGCAATATTACCTGCAAAAAAATCTTTTGCTTTTTCATGACTGGGACCACATTGACTCACTTGAAGCCATCAAATGAAAATAGTTGAGAAAAATAAATGTAAACTAATCGTAAAACCCCTTTTGTAAATTTGGTATCTATAAACTCAGAGATGTCTGTGGTGTAATGGTTATTGTCACAGGAAATGGACACGGCAATACGAGTTCAAATCTTGGACGAGACTGATTGCATTTCACATAGTACTAATATCCTCGGAAAAGGTATGAATCCAATTATTCTCCCTCCAGCTATGGGTAAATAGTAGGGCAGACTAGGTTCTTCAGCCTTGGTGAGGCAACTAGTCTAGGAGAAGGAATACTCTGAATTCAAACCTGTTAAACTCCACTTAAAAATTGACCTTGTGTCATATCCTGCCCAAGCGGAGGGGTTGGTAAATATATGATAAACTCTGAGATTGTCAGATGGTATATAGTAATTTACAAAGCTCTTTGCTTCGATGTGGCACAAGGCCAAATGAATGGGGCGCCCAATGAGACTCAAACTCACTCGTGTAGGTTTGCTAGTCTAGTTTGCTAACCGTTACACCACCAGAGGTGCCTTTGTCAGATGGTATATAGTGCAGTTGAAAAGTTCTCAGTCCAACCAAAAAAAGGAATTAATTTTCTTTTATTGGTTGGGTTTTATGGCATATCAACCCTTGTAGGCTATTTAATGATAAATCCTGTTTATACATATATATTAAGTAGAAGAAGGAAATTACATAATAAGTAATTGATACTCAGCAAAAAGTGAGTGGACAGACAAGCTTCTCCTACAATTGATGTTCCACAGAGTAACTCTACATAATGGGATTTTTTTTTCATTGAATGAGAGTTTTAGCCTTAATCCTTTTCTTATCAAAAAATTGTATTAGGATCATCAGGAGAGAATATGCACTGTTTTGGAGCCTTCCTCTTAATGGTTTCATTTGCACACTGGCCCTGCCTCTGTGACTGAGAGAGAGCCCCCCCACCTCCAGGTGGAGTTATTAATTAACGGTTTTAAGGGATTGGAATGAATTTATTAATTAAATGGACAGAAGGATAATTTTAGAAATAAGTTGTTTTTTTTAATACAGAGAATAGGAAAAGGAATTTCCTATTTTATTTTTTCTTTCCTTCTGGAATATTGTATCTGGAGTTGAGTCTGTAAGTAAGTAAGGTGATGGTTCAGGGTAATGGAGAGATGGGTTCGTTGATTAAATCCTATGATATATGGTGAACGGGATCTTAGGACGAAATCCAGACCCAAGGTCCGAGACAAGATAAGTGAATTTTTTCCGACTCAAGTGATCTCTGTCTGGGTGAAATTCAGTGGGGAATCCAAATTCATTTTTAGTGCCACTTAAAAAGAGCCATCTGTAGAGTTTTAGAGATTATACGAAATGCGTGGTGGGTCCAGGCGATTTACATATCATTATTCATAGGCGGAGCCAAAAGTTATTGATACTCTGTCCCACTCCATGTAAGCAGTCGGCAGAGAGATTGAGAGTTAGTTTGAGGCTGCGACTGGAGACAGACATTTTTTTTGAGTCAGTGCGAAGTCGTGGTTAGAGAAAGGCAGGTCAGTCGAAGCCGCGATTAGAGAAACACAGACATTTTTCAGCGGTCCGAGATGGACATTTTTTAGGGAGAAAAGAACTGCAAAGTCTGGAGGAAAGACAGACATTTTGAGCAGTCAGACAGAAACACTGAATGCTGCGAAATGACTTTGTGAATTGCGCTGGTCCGATCAGAACCAAGAGATGGAATAGAATCTTTGCGAATCCAGATAATTTCGTCAACAAAGCCGAGAAAACAAAGCTCTAAGTAAATGTGTGCCTCTAAACAAGGATCCGTAGTTGTCCCCCTTACATTATCTACACAGATCATATTTCTTCCTCCTTTTCTCTCTTACTGTCACTTTTTAACTGAGCAAGTAAATCTTGTGTAATCTTTTCTTTTGTACTCTATGCATTTGTGTAATTTCTTCTATGGTGTGATAAAGACAAAGTTTTTTATTATACGAGAATCGAAAGAGTTGCTTGTCTCTTTTTGTGTTCTTGTGGTTACGACAAGAACTATTTTCTTCATAAATAGCAATTTCCTTTCGGTGAAGATCCTAGCAAAATTGAACCGATCTGAGGGAGCTAGAATACTGCTATTTGGATAAAAAAATTCACAATGTGGCGAATGGTGGTGGTTCTTTCAGCTCAACAAAGGCAGCTGTGCAATTTGATTTCAGCGAAAATTGCCAGACTAGACAAGACGTACAGGCCAGTGGTTGAATTCTATGTCAGACCTCACTGAATATAAATGCATATATCACTGAGGCCCTATTAGTTATTTACTAAACTTAGCTTAGATGTTGACTCAGAAGTGTTACGGCAAAATGTGATTAGAAAAATAACTGTGTGCCTTATGAGAATATCACGCGAATCTCGTTATGCATTTGTGATTGAGTGTCCTTTTGATAAACTTCATTTTGAATTGTTACATGGAATATTTTAGTTACATATCTACATGGGACTATTTTCCGTTATTTCTTTGAACCGTTTTATACTTTTGGCTCTATTAGGCCCTTTGATTCCGATTTGACTCGGAAATTGGTACAGGGCGGCCGCTACGAAACCTCTTGTTCCTATTTCTACAGCTTTCATGATCATGCTGTACCCTTCCTTTTCCAGCTCTTTTTTTAAGATCGTCATATATGTTGGTTTTATACTCGTGGCTTTGATCCATCTGGCTTTCATATGGCATTGAAAGTTCTACCATGATGATTTTAAGGTTCGCCCTTCACAAAAGAACAATGTCTGGTCGCAGACCTTTCTTGGATATTGTTTTTGGGTAATTGTTATGCCATCCTGGTAGGTTGGCAGATACCTCCCAATCTCCACTTGATTCAAGAAGGTTTTGACCAGGTACAGCTCGATGCTTGACTGTTTGCTTAAAGCCAGCATATATTCTGCCCCTCTCTGAAACAAATTTCTGGGTTGAAATAGTTGGTTCTTATTTCATATAATTCTTTATAAATTTGACCAATTCTTCCAATACTCTGTTGTGCCTCCAGGTGTATCTCCCATTTCCAAAAGCTGTCTTACAGGAGTTGAGGACATGCTCCAATGTTTGTGGTTTGTGATTACATAGAGGACAGGTAGGATTGCTTTCTTTCTTCCATTTAAAAAGATTGTTTTAAAAAAAAAGCTGGTTATATGTGGCGCATATTAGAAAACTCAACCTGAGAGGAGCCATCTGCCATACGTAATTCCAAGTAATACTCTTTTGCTAGGTCTCTTTCACTTTTGTCCATTCACCTTATTGGGATTGCTGAACTCTTTTTAGGAATCTTTTAATGTCAACCCCGCTCCTTACATCCTAAATGACCATATCCCGGTGATTTTTGCTGCTAGTTTTTGACCACTGTTGCTTTTCATTTGTTCTGAAACCTTGTCTCCCAGTTTGATTTCCTTGAAAGTAAGGTTGTCTTTAGCACTTCTTATGGTGTCTCTGACTTTCCAGAGTTCAATGTAGGCTTTAGTGATTTTATCACTTCATCCTTTGAGTCTTCCAGCATCATTTGGAGTCTAATTTTCCCGGATTTGTATTCCTCAACAATTGATTTAAATTGTAATTTTAATTTTGCTTGTCTGCAGTACAAAGCAACATCAGACATGTCTGCAGGTAAACCTAACCATTTTTGGGTATATTCATTCATCTTAACCTTCATTGACTCAACCGTACTTGATGTAATTTTATATACGAGTAGTAGCCAAAATAAAATCGGAATAAATATATGCTGAAAGCACCAAATCTTGAATTTTCCTGTTAGAGGACAGTGATCAATCTTATGGAGACCTTCTTGTAGTGTTCTCAAAGATTCTTTCACTTGATTAATATCTTTCAAGGACTCATCACACCAACGTCCCAAACTTTTTGCTGGTTCTTCTGACACTGTGGGGATTCTTTGACCATTTACCATGAAATTTATATTTTGATTCACTTTTCCTAAGCGAGAGAAATCTAGACTTATTGGATTTAAATTTCATCCTACACCAAATCATCTGCTTGTCCATCAGTCTTAGTATCTTGTAAGTAGTAGATTCTTTGGATGAGAGGATTGTAGTGTCGTCCATGAATGCCTTCACTGGTGGCATTTGAAGCCCTCCATCAAGTTCAACAAACTCAGCATTGTTCTCTGTTACTTTTAAAAGCAGCTGCATTGCTACAATGGAAAGTATTGGTGACACCAAACATCCCATCGCAATTTAACTTCAAGCCTGTTCTAATTTGTAGTATATTCTTTTGTGGTGAACCACATCAGGAAGCCATCAAAGTATGTTCCAGCATTTTGGATATTTCCTCTGGAATATGGTACATCTGTCGAGATAATAGTATCATCTGAAGGAGCATGAATCCATGGGCATTAGTCAAGTCCAACCAAATGATATCCAAATCCTTTTTGTTGGTTTTAGCTTTTTGAATGGGTTCCCAAATCATATTTCCATGCTTCAAACAACCAGCTATTCCGGAACATCACCCTCTGCACTGAAGTATTGATGTACTCATTAATGAGAAGGTATCTGGTTAATCTCGATGCCAAAACAGTAAAAAATATCTTTCTTTCTACATTGAAGAGAGAGATAGGACAAAAATAGCCAATGTCCTTCGAATTCTTCTCTTTGGGTATGTACACACTGTCAGCTATCATCCACTAGTTACTGACGTGAAAGTTTTTTCATGCTCACTTTAGGTTAGCATGAAGCCAATTAAGAATTTTAGGACATTTTTTTTTATATACAAGGAAAAGTATTCCATAGGGCTAGGTGTGGATTTATTCCTACTTTTGCTGACTATACACCTTATTTCTTCATGTGTAGGTGGTTTCATGTCGAACCTCTTGTTAGGAACAACTGGCCAAACCAAATTGTTATAATGTTCCAGAATGATATGTCTGTTGGGATCAGAGTATGTGTCTTTTAAATGTTTCTCCAGAACGGTTTTGTCCATCTTGAGCACACCTGATTTTGGTTGATCAAATATATGATTTGTAAATGAATAGTTAAAGGGTTTCAAGTATTCCTATCTAACACTAATAATTCTATTTGATATTAATCATTTTTCTGCACACAGTTAAATGGTTTCAAATATAGTAGATAATTGAATTGTTCTATTTGATGGGACCTTAACAGGTATTACCACTCAGGGTTTGAGTGGATCTAGGAGTATTAAAGGGAAGGGGTACTTCACATTCTCCAAAGCTCCAGGACAGGAGTATCAATCAGGTGCAGTTTAGTGTCTTACCCAGAAAACTCACTGAAGGGGTTTTACCTCTCCGTAGGGGTGTAGTCAGCATGTTCTACAGCTTCAGCTGACTGGGTGTATTTATTATCAGAAGATGTACATCTGCACCTTGTGGCATGTTTTCTATTGCATGGAATGCATATATGCATCCAGTCTGAAATAATTTTTTTTTTCTTCTAACAATAAAATCATTTTTGGTGCAATTATTTGAAGACTTCTTTTTGTAATAAAATAAGATACTTCAATTATACCATAAATTTACTTTTTGTAAAAAAATAAAAACAGTTGTGATATGTAAATGTGTCAGATGGCATATCAAGAAAAACAAAACCAGTACTAAGGAGGCTCATTAACATAATTATTTATAGTTTAATAATTTTTATTTACCAAAAATAAAACCTAAGTTGTCTTTTTTTTACCAATATTTAATGGCAACTAACAACAATGGAGATGCTATTATGAAAATATTCAATTCAGTGAATGTGTTAATGAAAATAACAATGATTGAATGATGTTAGAATAACTTGAAACGTTAGTGGATTCCCTTTTGACAAAGGAAAGTTAAAGATAGGCGGCAGGGTGGGGTTAACATAAGAAAATAAAAGAGTGGAAAAATAAATTGGGTTTGAATGCGTTTTCTACCAGAAGATGCACTTTCGCACCTGACATGCTTTTTTATTACAGCTAATACACACATGCATCCAGTCCAATTGCTTTATTTATTTTTTTTTTTTAGAGGGGTGTTTTTTTTTCTTCGAACAACAAATATCAGTGTTGAAGATTCAATAAAAACAATCCTAGGATACATCCAGTTCGAGATGCTTCCATTTTTTGCTTTTCTTAACAAAAAGAACATTTTTTTATGTTATTATTTGAAGATAGTTCTTTTAGGTATAAAAAAAAGCCAAAGCTGTCGTTTTTTAGCTATTTCTAATGGTGATTAACAAAAACAGAGATAACATTATGTAAAGGTTAAAATAAAATAAAGTTGCAATGGACATGTTAATGAAATGAAAATAAAAATAAGCAGATATCAAGTTATTTTAAGGGGGCCAGAGCCTCAAATGTTGGGGTATTCAATAAAAACCCCAGGATGAATGTGAGGGAGGATTTAATAAGAATTTAAGCATGGTGGGGAGTAGGAATAATAATTTAATAAGAGTTTTTATCTAAATTTTTTTTTTTACCTGTAACTGATAATCCTGAAGAATCTTGACAAGAGAATCACGCAGTTTAGGAATCTTCATGCCTTTTTGGATTTGTTGAATGAGAATTATGGGGTCAACGTGGGTTCCAATATTTTGTAACAAACCAGTAATAAAGCCTAGAAAACAGAAGAAAAATATTTGTGATTTATTGAAGAAATAGAAAAGTTTTGTTTAAAAAAAAAAAGTTTTAAAGTACTTGTTTTCAGGTTTTATTTTTGTCAGTTCCTCTAATCTTGATTGATTGATTTCAACAGTATGACAACCTGTCTAGGGTTATTTTAAGCCTAGAGGTTGTGAAATCGCATTTATTGTACATTCATATTTCCATATTTTGTGTAGCTGTTTCTGAAGAGATTTTTTTTTGTACACAGTCCTATTGAGTAGAAACAATTTTTAAAGAAATCTATTTGCCCCATAGATGGGATTGTAACAAATTCTACCACTCCAGGTCAGAGTGCGACCTGAGAGTAAAGGCAATAAAGGGGTACCCTCCACTCCCTAGATCTTCAGAACTGGAGCTTCATCATCAAATACAGTTGAGTGTAAAACTTAGGACACACATTTTTTTTTTTAAAGGGGATCAAACCACTTCTCAGGGTATACAGTCAGTGTATTATAAGACTATCCGACAAAACGTTTTATCTTTTTTGTTCCAAATTTTCTCATTCCCTTTATCAAAATAACCTGATTTTAAGTTAACATCACAGGTGAAATACCTGTGATATTAACAGGATTTATTCAAGAGAGATAACCCACTTCAGTGATCTTCCTTATCAAAAATTTTAAAATAGTTTTAGATGTCTGAAGTAAACGTTCACTTATTTTGATCATGGAACATTCATAACCAATAATTTATAGAAGACTTATCTTAAAACCCTTGTTTAACAATATCCATACCCATTACGAAAAAATCATTGAATAAGAATGAAGTTAGTCACAAAATTCCAACATTATAATAAACTAAATTTCAAAACTTTAATTGCCATAGAAATACTACTAACTGATGACAACAACTGATGGTTGGTGTGAATAAACTCCTAAGTGCTAATCAAAAAAAAGATTGAAGAAAGGTATGTACTACAGGTATGATGTGACACAAGATCAATTTTCAAGTGGAATAAATCTGTATGAATTCAAAGTTTTCCTTCTCTTAGACTGGTCGCCTTAATAAAGCTAAAAAACCCAAGATTCATGCCTTCCCCAAGGACATTAAAACGAACTAATACACAAACAGCCTTGTCCAAGTTTTAAACTCTGGTCGCCAATAAGACGATAACTGTTAAAAATGCATGCGCGTGTGTGTGTGTGTGTATATATATATCTCTGTGAAAGTATCAATCTGAATCTCTTCATTCTTCTGCATGAATGTATGTATTTACCAATCCCTTCTGGTCTCAGGTCAGTTTTCAAGTGGAGTATAACTGGTTTGAATTAAGAATTTTCCTTCTCTTAGATGGGTTGCCATAGCAAGGCTAAATAAGCCAGTCTGCTCTGCTATTTACTCATAACTGGAGAGAACAGATGGATTAATACCTTCCCTAAGAGAATTAGCATGGTGAAAAACAAACAACCTTGTCTATGATTTGAACTCAGATGGTTAATTCCATTTCCTTGGACAAAAACTATTAAAATTAATCTTCTTTAATTGTTGACAATGAATGTTCCATAATTTACCCTTTTAAATTGCTAGAAATGAACTATAGCTATAAAATGCAGCTTAGAAATGAGGCAAATCCCCAACTGCTGAATTTTTAAAGTCTGTGTTTATTTCACTCTTTACTAAAGAAATTAAATTAATTTTGTTTTGTTTTCTTAACATTATTTTTTATAAAACTTTTTTTTTCTCCTCCTCCTATGTTAACGTTTTTCGCATCTTGGTTGAAAACATTAGTTTAATAAGATTCTTAAACAAGAATAGTTTGTGTCTTATAAAAATACTCTCCAGCCCCCCCCCCAAAAACAACAAAAACTGAAACCAATTTATTCCAAGGATCTTAAATGAAATTAAGTTTACCTGGTTTGTCAATGGAGAAAGTGATGAGATCATCCCATAAATCTTTGTCGTTCTGTTCTTTACAAAAATCGATGGCTTTCTGGACATTGTCCAGTTCTTCCATTATTACCTTTAGTGCTCCTTTTGTGTCGCCCATTTTATCTGAAGAAAAAAAAAATAGAATAAATAGTGCATTTTCAACATTTGACAAGTTATAACTCTTATCTCCAAGCCAGAAGTAGGGAAACAGAATAAAACAACAAATATATCACAAGCAATGTTTTCTATCCAGAGTCTCTTTCATAATAAAAACGTTTGTGATATTGAATTTTAAGTCAGATGCATTTTAAGCATGAATTAAAAAGATTTAAACACAGATAAACTATAATGATCATTATAAAACCTGTATGTAATATAAGTAAATATTGCTATGAGGTACAAAATACACATCAATGCATTATGTGAACAACTACAATAATAATAATAAATAACTTACTGAGAAGGAATACTTGCTCAGGCAAGAATTTTCGAAGCCTGCATTCTTCAAGTGCTTTTTGTAGTGGGCAATGGGTGCTGTTCTTCAAGAGGGGAAGCAACTTTTCTCTGTCGTATTCAGCATACAACTTAATCTGTAGTGCATGGTATTCTTGTCCAAGTTGAGGATCTTTTTGGAATAATTTATCTAAATACTATAGGGAAAAAAAAGCAAAAGAAAACCACTTGACATGTCATGTGAATATGCAAATGCAAAAAAATAATAATAATTTAAAAGAAGTGTTATTAGAAGATTAAGACACAAAACTATATAGTGACAATAAAGATGACATTATAAAGGAATATGAAATACTTGAACAGTAAAGTATAAATTACAAATAGAAAATTTATTGGCCAGGCAAAAATTTACAGTTTATTAAAAGAAAAGATAAGTTTGAATTAAGAAAAAAGTAATTGATGAAAGTAATATTTACTTACACAATGTAGAAGTTCAGGAGATTGTTCTAATTGCTGTACAACTTTTTTTATCTGAGGGGAAAAAAAAAAAAATTTTTTAAATAAAAAAAGAGGGGAGGAAAGAAATAGAGTGAAGTGAAGAGGGATGAGAAAAGGAAAAGAGTTAAGGAAGGAGTGAAGAATGGAAAAGATTTAAGGGAAGAGTGAGGGAAGGAAGGAATAGAGGATTGAAAAAGTGAAGAGAGGTGAAAAAGAATGAGAATGACAAGGAGGAGGATGGAGGAAAGTAGAAGGAGCGGGATTTGGAAGGCAGAAGTAGAAAATGAGGATGAAGAAAAAAGATAGGGAAAGAAAAGAGAAGGAGGGAAAGTGATTCAGAAAGATGAAAGAAGAGAAGAGGAAGGAAAAGAGGAGAATGAAAAGGATGAAGAGAATTAAGAGAGAGACATAGGGGAAGAAAAAGTATTAATTACCATAATTTAAAAAAAGAAAGAAAAAAGAGTTTTTAAAATATAAGACATATCCAATAATTCTCACAAAAATCTAACGCGTAAAAAAATTTGTCTTTACTAAAATTTTTACATTTATTCAATGAAATAACTTACTTTATAGTCAGAAATTTTTTTTAAATGATTCCTTTAAATTTAGCAAAAAACATTTTCTTCAGACGAACTTTAATTCAACTTATAATTTATTTAAAGTTAATATATATTCAATATGCGTAGTTAGAATAAAAGATTTCGTTCAATAAATTACTACTAACAAAATATAACAGTTGCATACTAAGGGAGTTAATTTATAGCATTTAATTTATCTGAGTTATTTCCCTTGTTAACAGCATCAAATTATCTTTTCTTGAATTAGTAGTCTATCAAGTGATCTCCCTTTAAAATTGACTTCGAAAAATCTGCAGACGAAATGTTGTTCTTAGAGAAGTAATTGAAAAGAATACAAAGTGAAACACTTACAGGAACTTTGTCTATATTATCAAGAAGTAATTTGACAGCTTTCTCCCGATCAAATTGCATAAGTTGAACGATTCGATCAGTGATAGAATCAAATAAAACGTGTTTGTTGATCAGAGAAAAGACATCTTTATGCTTCATCCTGTTCATAAAAGAAAGAGAAGATTATAAATAATCTCTGTGGTGGGGTATCTCTAAACAATAAACAAGAAGCCATATTGCTGCAAGAATGATTAATCATAGCGAATCTACATTTTCAAACTTGAAAAAGAAAACTTGTTTCACTAAAATAATCATTTAAATTTTAGATATCTTGGTAATTGGTAGTTCTTCAAGCTAAAGATGTAAAATAGTTTTATAGAATTACTGCCAAGTTAGGACTAACAATTCAAGCAAAAACAAACATGTTTAAACTGATAAATATCACAAGTCTCATTAAAAAATTTGTTTTAAAATTTCCAACAAAGCAATGTGAAAAGTTTTTGTGGCACAAAATTCAAAAATTTAATTGGTAAATCTCATTATGTGGAGTTGACTTCCATCATAAAAATTACAGCAGTCCAAAAACTGTTAATAAATGAATGGAAAGGATTTTTGTTACTTGCAAGGCTAAAGAGTCTAAGAAGAGGAAAACTTTGAGTTCAAACCAGCTGTACTCTGATCAAAAATTAACCTTGTGGTGGAGGATTCAATAAATACATATATCATCAGATAAATTTTTTAGAAGCTAGAGAAAGAAAAAAAATTTTTTTACCTTACCTGAGAAAAATTGCCAAAGCCAGGTCAAATCTTTTTTGGAAAGTGTATCTATAAAGAAAAACGAAAATTTTTTAAATAAATAAAAAAATACAATACACACATTCATATATACATATATATATATATATATATATATATATATATATATATATATATATATATATATATATTATGCAGCATTTCTTCGTTAATGCAAATTTCATTAAACATAATAGACATTTTATGCCTACATATTTTCTTCTGGATCCGTTCGAATTCCCGTATTACTTTTATCGTATTCGGGGGGAATTGATTTAGGTATTGTAATTTCTACATGTCCAATCTCGAAAATAGAATTTTTAATAGCATTAAAAAACCTCCAATATACCTAAGATATGTTGATGATATCCTTATTCTTACTAATAATATTAACGAAATCAACATACTACAAGATACCTTCCAAAACAATTCAGTTCTTAACTTTACTCATGAACTAAACAAAAACAATAAAATTTCCTTTTTTAGATGTTCTCATTGATACTATCAACAATAATAACTTCACTACTTCCACTTACAAAAAAACCCTCTAGCAATAACTCTTGTACCCTCAACTTTAAAAGTGAATGCCCCATCAGATATAAAAAAGCAATTATTCATAATCTAATATCCCGTGCCAAACTAATCTCCTCCTCCAAAACAATATTTTATAAAGAGGTAGAAAACATAAAACAGGCTCTCATCAATAATGGGTTTCCTAACCATATTGTTGATGAACAAATTAAACGTATGATCAAAAATGTTAACCAACAAAATAAACAAACATATATCAAACTTTTTTATTGTAACCAAATGCACTACAATTATAAATCCGATGAAAAAATAATGAAAACATTGATTCACAAAAACATACTCCCCACTGATCCTAATAAAAAAATAAAACTTATTATATATTATAATAAGTTTAAAACCTCGAATTTGGTCATTAGAAATAACTCCTCTCCCTCGATTGGGGTGTTGCAAAAAACCAATGTTATATATAAATTTAAATGTCCCCTAGGAGATTGTATCTCTGATAATAATAATATATATGTTGGTTTAACCTCAACTACCCTGTCGAGGAGACTTACAATGCACCTTTCTGACACAAGTTCAATAGCTCAGCATTTAAAAAAACATTCATGCCCAACAACACAACCACGAAAAATTCTCACCGACAACACAACAATACTCGAACATCAAAATAATAAACAAAAACTTCAGATTCTCGAAGCACTATATATTAGAAACCTGCAACCAGCACTTAATAGAATTAATTTTCAAACCAGTGCTAATGTACTTAAATGTCTTTAGCTACTGGCACTATTTACAGAATTACATTTAAAAGCAAACGCCATAATCTCCAACAGCAAAGACGTCCTTACACAGTAGTAATTTGCTAAAACAAAAGTTACATCACTTTTGTAATAGATTCTCCCCTGATGATGGCCCAAAGTTGGGCAGAAAGTACTAGGGATACATACAACTATGGACAATACCTAAATCAATTCCCCCCGAATACGATAAAAGTAATACGGGAATTCGAATGGATCCAGAAGAAAATATGTAGGCATAAAATGTCTATTATGTTTAATGAAATATATATATATATATATATATATATATATATATATATATATATATATATATATATATGAGTGTGTGTGTGCTCTATCACTGATATTAAGCAAACTATAAGTCTTTATTTTTGATGGGTAGTTTTTTTAGAAGTGGAAAGATCATTTTAAGAATCTGCTCGAAAACCCTTCTGAAGTCAGACAAATCAACTGACCAAGTAGACATTAAACTTGGATATTTCACAAAGGATAATAAACGTGACTGTTCTGAGAGCAATTAAAAACAGAAAAGCTGCAGGCTTCAATGAAATACCAGCCGAACAATGGAAGACAGAGAAATTTGTTGACATACTTCTTTGATTATGTTATGCCGTATATAACAATAACACAATTCAGTAATGGACAAAAGGCTGCATTCTCCCCTTTCTAAAGACAACCTTTGAATCACTAAGAACTACAGATGTATGATTCTTACTGCTATAGCTGCAAAGATTTATAATGTCCGACTTCTGAATTGTATCCAACCTGAAGTTTGAGAAAGATTTTAGGAAAAATCAGAATGACTTTCAAAGAAATCAATCCACAATTTCTCAGGTTATGACAGTTGAATCATCAAAGATTCCCTTATCCTTATTCAAAAAAATCATGAGGCAACAGTCTTGTTTGTAAATTTCTCCAAGGGATTTGATTCTATACATAGAAGAAAGATGGAGCAAATATATTTCGTGAATGGGCTTAATGCTCAATCATGTTTTTCAACCATTTATCGCAAATGAAATACATTCATGATAAATATATATATTTCTAGTAGATGGTCTTTCAAAAGAAACTGTTACAGCAATAAAGACTCTGTATAAAGACACAAAAACCATGGTCCACTCACCAGATGGTGATACTGACTACTTTCACATTATTGATGGAGTCTTGTGAGGAGATATATGGCACCATTTCTATTCATAAGTAAGTTGGTGATTGTAGTCGAATGAGACTCGAAGGCTCCCCTTTCAATAGCTGCTACACTGAGGTGTAAGCGAGGGTACTACTCCTTTCCCTGGATTGCTCCACTTTACGCTTGATACTTTCCTTATAATGTTGAGTGTTAAGCAAGGAGGCATCAAGTACCATTTTTTGAATCTTTGGTATGACTCGACCTGGGATTGAATCATAGTTTCCCGGGCCATTGACAAAATGTACAACAAACATCTATAGATCTAATAAACAAACTAAAGAAAGTAAGAAGCAAATGATATCCCACAGAAACTATTACTGATATAGACTATGCAGATGACCTAGTGGTTCTTGCAAATAGACTTACCTAAGCCAAATCTCAGTGAGATGGCTTGAAGCAAGCAAGGGGCATTGGTCTTTACGTGCACTAGGATAGAATGAACAGAATTCATGTTTTAAGCAAAATGGTACTGTCTCCTCATTAAATGGCAAGCCTCTGAAATCAGTAGACCAGTTCATATATCAAGGTAGTAATATTTCATCGACTGAAAGCAATGTCAACATACGCATAGGGAAGGCACAGACTGCAACTGATAGGTTATCAGCCATTTGAAAAACTGATCTATCTGATAAAATTAAATGGGAATTCTTCTAAGCTGTAGCCATGTCAGTAGTATTGTATAGAGGCACCACTTGGATTCTAATGAAAAGTTTGGAAAAAAAGCTATATGGGAACTGTACAAGGATGCTATGTGCTCTCTTGAACAAATCCAGAAAACAGCTGTATGGCCATTTACCTCCTGTCTCACAAACTATCCAAGTAAGATAAACAAGACATGAAGTAAGGATGAACTCATAAGCAATGTTCTTTTATTGCCTACTCCATATACACACACCAGTGTTGGTTGACCAGGAAAAAAACTTACATCTATCAGCTCGGTGCTGATACTGGATACTATTTAGAGGATGTACTGAGAGAGAGAGAGAGAGAGCCAGTCAAAATAATCCATGCTATTAGTACAACTTGATTTTATATATATATATATATATATATATATGCTCTATCACTGATATTAACCAGACATTGGCATGATGGTTAGTGTTCGCCGATCGCCTGGTCGACCTGGGGTTCAATCCCAGGCCGAGTCAAAAAATAGTACTTGATGCCTCCTTTCTTAACACTCAGCATTATAAGGTTGGGATCAAGGGTAAAATGGAGCAATCTAGGGAAAGGAGTAGTGCCCTCTCCTACACCTTGGTGTAGTTGCTATTGAAACGTGAGCCTTCGGGTCACCCTCGACTACAGTCGCCAACTTTACTTACCTACTGATATTGAATGCTCTTTATTTATAAATATAGCAATGATATCATTTTTAACATTACATGTAGTGAAATGGTTATCATTGTTGGACACAGCAATAAAGTTCAAATCCTGGACAAGGTTGTTCGCATTTCTTAGAGTACAAATATACTTGAAAAAAGTATGCTCCCAAATATTCTCCTTCCAGCTATGGATAAATAGTAAGGCACACTAGGTTCTTTAGCCTTGGTAAGGTAATCAGTCTAGGAGAAGGAAAACTGAATTCAAACCTGTTAAACTTCACTTAAAAAAACTGACCTTGAGTCACATCCTGCTTGTGAAGAGGGGTTGAATAAATATATATCTTACATACACACAAACACAAGTGGCTACTGAACATCAACCAAGAAGGGCATGACCTTAGAGTTTTTATTTCAAGGATCAAAGAAAGTTGATAAACAATATGGCAAGAATGATTATGTGCAAGATGAATAGCATATATATTTCCTGGCCCCTTCATGGTTGAACTGAGCACTTTTCAGCACCTACCACCTTTTGTGTATATATGCAAACACAGGCACAGTGTCTGTCATAATGACAACATCGTTTATGAATCAGCACTTATACTTTGGAACAGAGTGTAGTATCTGTACCCATGAAGATCCTACATTTATCTTAAAAACTCTCAGCTATAAAATATACAGGTGAAAACAGTTATTTTGAAAATTATAAAATTCAATACAGGGTGTAGTATATATACCTCCCACATTTTAAAATGTTGCCTGTGTGGTGCAAGTGAAATTGGGCAAGTGGTAATGGTAGCACCATCGAGCTAATGTCTTACCATTTTTGTTTCAGTTATGATTATGGCTTGGACTGGGGAACACTGTTCAGATAAGGGAATCCTCAATAAAAATACATGTTTTAGGGTAAAATGAGAGAAGAGACCTGATGTCAATACCAAAGACAAGAGAATAAAAAAAGAAATCTCTCTAAGAACTAAAGTCTCTCCAGCAAAAGCCTCACTCACTGAAAACTGAGTAAGATAGAAAGACTTCATTATCTAGATACCTCATTTGTCTGTCTCAAATACAACAAAAAGTGACAATTTATATATATATATATATATATATATATATATATATATATATATATATTATTGTTACACCATTGTATTTCAATAAATAGTTGTTAATTATTAACTGAGAATTTTTCTTGTCTTTGAGTGACCAACACCCTGGCAAATTGTTCTAATGAACTACCCCGACCATCAGAAATTCTGGATAAATTGTATCATCCCCATCTGTGGACCTTTCAAACACAACATGGGCACAGAGGGAGTTGATAAACCAACTAGCCGGAAATGCACGTAGCAGTCACGGAACTAAGGCTAAAATCAGGTACTGTGACATTGGACTACATAAATGTCGGCCAATCATATTGGTTACTGCTTAATTTCGAAACAAGGAACCGATGGAAGAACAATATTTATATCTAGACGGGTGAGTACCTTAAAGCTTCAATGTGGTTCCTGAACACTGTTCCAGAGAGAAAATCGATACTGAAAAGTTTATCTGGAACAGCATTATTCTGACATAACATGGAACAAACATGAAAAGTTCTCTGTGTAGCAATTACAGATTCACCAGTCTCAAAAATGTTTCAAAAGCAAATCCACGGTGTGCACTGGTCCAAGCCATAATCATAACTGATTATATATATATATATATGCATTAGCAAGATTGAGCTACCATTGCCACTTGCCTAAATTCACTTGCACTACACAGATGGCAGTTCAAAATGTTGGCGGTATTTCTGCCACACCCTGTTAAAAAAAAAAAAAAAACTTTAAAAAATAGATACACATATAAAGGATTTTTGGAGTTTCAATCTAATTTTGGGGATGATATACTTAGAGTTTCACATGTATAGATACTACACTTTGATCTTAAGCAAAGAGTTCAGGTAATACATTCTTATCTAAGCTGAAGTTACAGATGGATGAAAAAAAGGACACATTAGGACCCAACATTACGATTGGAAAAAGAGTTTGGATACTTCAGAATTTTTTTTAGGAAAAACTCAAATTTATTAAATTCTTTTCTTAAATTATTCAAATAAATAATGTCAGAGAAAAAAAAATGTCATTAAAAGAAAATATATCAAATTTTTATGAATTTTTAGTTAGAGTTGGGGTTAAACCAGTATCGTGGTTTAAACATGTTATTAATGAAAGAGAAAGTTATAAATCAGATTATCATGGTCTTTGATTAAATTAACTGAGATAGTTTAATATTAAACCTAGTTTGAAAAAAATGTGAACAATAACATGCACAAAATAATTAAAACAAAACCGATTGTTCTGCACAACAATACAGACATCTATTAAACAAAATAAGTAAATATTTATGGTTTTACCTTTTAGGTGAATATGTGACACCTGAGTGAAAAGTATTCCCATCATCCCTCAATAATGGTACTACTACCATTATTCTATAAAGATGGCTGTGGCATTATTTAATGCCAAAGCTGATATTAAAACAACAACAAAAAAAAAAAAAACCTGGGTGAAAAGTGGTTAATTTTAGGTGTGGCTTGCATGTATGTGTAGACGCCCAGCAGCTTTTTCCCTGGAGGAGGTCAGAACAAAAAAAATAAAAGTAAGAAAGAATCTTTTGTCTTTTATATCTCCAGGCTGCTGCTTTTATAATATATGTGTAAAGACATAATGAAATAAATAAATCTCAACAAATCAATACTTTTCGATCAGGGTTTTTGAATAAAATAGTCGATATCTACTTACAATTCTCCAAGACACTCCAACAGAATGAGATTATTTTTATCACGCTCGTGTTCATTACGAAGTCTGTTGATTATGGCCTGCATGTTGTACAAATTATGTGGCCAGGATTTTATCAAATGGAGGAGACCCTGAAAGAAAGATTAATATGGATTTAAAAAAACAATTGATAGAATTATTATGACAAGCAAAATTTACCCATATTACATATAAATTGAAAGATGGTTGTAATTAAAAATAAAGGATGCAGATTCACTTTTATCAAAATTTAGGATAATTATTCATATTTAAAGGATATATTTGTTTTTATTGTTTATTTACCTGCCTTATTTACACCAATTATACTAGGCAGTTGAAAGCTTCAGATTCATAAGATCTTAGATATCCTTGAAAACCTCTCAAAATTGAAAAATATTTTCAATAAATTTTCAAGACTTGAAGGAGTCATATCAAACTAAACTTAAAAAAAAAAAGGTGACATGTTTTCTAGGCTACATGAACCCAAAATGAAATGAATTTGCTCTCAGTAGCTCAACATTTAGCAGCAACAAATAGGGTCAAAGTGCATATAGGGCAGAAGAAAGCCATTTCTCATTATGATTACCAAGACAGTGGGTAAGAGCTGTAAGATGGACACTCTTTTACAGAAAGGGAGACTAAGAAAGAAAGTGAGAAACAGATTCCACTTTAAAAGCAGATCAAGTCAGATTTCATAGTATTGTTTAAAATGTTTCCAGGCATAAACCTAACAATTCCTAAATGTTTGGTTGAAACTTTGTTAAAACTATCAGAGCCTGAGTGGTACAGAGAAAGATGGACATTTGGTGAATTATAAGACAACATATTGAAGTTGACTTAAAAAAATAACCTTTTGTTGCTTCCTACTTGCACAGAGGGGTTGGGTATATACATATAAGATTATAGAGGATACTGGATTTAAAATTGCCATCTTACAGGCACAGAGAATGTGGGTGGTATATCTTTCAGCAGCAACACTCATGCCATTTCAGTTGCTATCATGGCATGAAATAGTTACGAACATCATGTTTTTGTGATTAAAACATCTCACAATGTGGTGACATTTCATGGTTGGCTCTATTTTATGATTAAAACATCTCACAATGTGGTGACATTCTATGGTTGGCTCTATTTTATGATTAAAACATCTCACAATGTGGTGACATTCTATGGTTGGCTCTATTTTGTGATTAAAACATCTCACTATGTGGTGACATTCCATGGTTGGCTCACTCATCAGATCAATTCACTTGTGAGTATTTCCTCTGGGCATACCGGAAGGCACAAGTCTCTGAATATAGGGTGCAGACAGCTAACAAATGGAAAGATTTTATTCATTTGGAAATCACAGTACAACCAAAGGCAATGACTTGTGCTGCAGAAGTTTGGGGTGAGGATTCAGGAGTTTATAGTTTATGAGGACAAGAATTTGGATGACGTAATCTTAAAAACAAAATGGCCAATATTGTTCTTTCTTATAGTAAAATTAAATTTTTGAATACGTTTTGTATTCTTTATCTTTTATTTTTTAATTTATGTTCCAAACTCAAGCACACATGCTGTCAGACCCTGTATTTACAGTGAATCTTGGTTAAGTGGAATGTCAATTATAAGGAATAGCCACTTAGTAAGACCAATTGTGCAAGAACAGAATTAAATGAAACATTTTGTCCTTTTTCTCTGATAAAATGACAATGGTAAATCTTCTAAGTTGTAGCTGTATCAGTACTATTATACGGCTGTATCATTTGGACTAACAAAATGCTTGGAGAAAAAGCTAGATGGGAACTACAACAGAATGCTGTGTGCATTGTTGAACAACTAGAAGCAGCACACTACACACAGCAGTTGTATGGGCACTTACCTCCCATTACACAAACCATTGAAGTGAGGTGAGCAAGACATGCTGGTGAAGTAAGGATAAACTCACCAATGACCAGCAAAAAGTTATATTTGTTAACTGTGTGGATATTGGATGCTGTTTGGAGGACTTAACAAGAATGATGGCTGATAGGGACAGATGGTGAGAGAGAGTCAAAGGAATCTGTGCTGTCAGCACACCTTGATGATGAATGATGGTGCAAATCCATAAAACAACAACCAAGTGTTAGTAATAAAATTTAAATTCCTGATGAGTTCAAACTAAGCAGAATTCCTTGTGCATAAAAAAACCAAACAAACTGACATTTATCTATATTAGCAACTTGTGTCAAAACTATTTTAACTTCTTTGGAACTGTGAAAACAGAAATTGGAGTCAGCCCAATCTGTGAAGAAAGTTTTCAAAGAGATTTTTTTTTTTTTTTATATAAGCAACTCAAATGTTTGAGTACATCTTTAAGAACTGAACCTGCACACTCCCAGTTGCACAAAATTTAAGTGCATCAATGTCAAAACACAATCTTGAACAGACCCAATCTCAAAAAATTCAGACAAACACAATATTGTTGATTTGTTGGGAAGTGTAGACTGAAATTTTACATTTATCTCTCACACATTTTTAACATTTATATGTTAAATAAATTTCTTCTTGGAAAATAATATAGCAGATACAACATAAAGGAGTGGATGCTCAATTAAGGTTAGTGAATAATACAATCAATTCGACTGCTAAATATTGCTCTCTTTGAGATATCACATAACTTGTATTGTTGTATAAAATCTATGTGTGTATATATTCAACTCTTAGGGGTTCAATCCTTTATGAAATACACTGTAAAGGTCTGTCTGACACACAATACTAAACAGATTCAGGGTTACACAGTCAATTTAGAAGATCAATCAAGAGACTTCAATCATGCAGAGTTTTAAATTTAAACCCAAGTAGATATTGGTCAACCAAATAACGTGAAGTTTTATTCAGTGATAAAAGATTAATTATTCAATTTTTAAAATTGGTAGTAGAGCATAATTAGAATTTTTTTATTGGGTAATATTAATATTTTGGAATTGCCAGGAGAATCCTTATTATTGTGAAGTATTTACATTTATAATCTTAAACATTGGTAACAGAGCGTTGGAACCATGCTGACCCCATAACATAAAATGGTGGCACTGAGTTACAAAAATTCACCCAAATTTGAAGAGGAGAGGTATGATTCCTGAAAAAAAAATGAATTCAAAATCTGGCATTCATGACAGACCTTGATGAGAAAAACTAAACACTTCAGGAAGAATATTACTTCATGAACATAGGTTCTCCTGGTAATTCTAAAGCCATCCCTGAGACAGAAAAATACACTTTTATTTATACAATCTTGGAAGAAACTATTTATAAAGAACCGAAAGTTCCATCATCATCATGTCGTACCATTAGCACGGATATCCCTGACCCTCTCTCGCCACTTCTCCCAATCGTTCATCGCCTCCAGCTGGTCTTCAGGGCTACATCCTGTATCCTCACATAGCTGCTGTATGTATGTTCAAGCTGGTCGTCCTGCTTTTGCTCGGCCATATGTGGGGGTCCATAGGAGTACATCACTTATGAGCTCGCCCCTGCTTCTCCAGCAGTGTCCTGCATGTCTGGTTTGTCTAACTTGGATAGTTTTCGTGATGGGAGGTAGGTGGCCGTATAGTTGGTGTCTTGTGGGGTGTTGCCACCAGGAATTGTTCAATATTGCTCGCAACATTCTTGTGTAATTGCCGTCTAGCTTCTTCTCCAGCCATTTAGTTAGCATCCAAGTGGTGCATCCATACAGCAGTATTGATATGACCGCTGCCTGGAAGAAACTGTATTTCATTTTATCGGTCAGGTCTGATTTCCATATGATTGATAGCCTATCGATAGCTGTCCATGCCTTCGTTAAACATTAGATGCTCTATATCTGTGGCCTTGTGCCAGGCTAAGGTCAGTAAATAACAATACCTAAACATATGAAAACAACTGTCAAATTTGTATGGACTTACTTTGTGGTCAGTTCTCAAGAATTCATTGAGAACAATTTCATAGATGTGTGGACTAAGCAGGGGGTCACCACAAGGTAAATGTGGTGCAAGGACCTAAAATAAGAGACAAAGAAAAGTTATTAATATTAAATAAAAAGAGATGAACAGGAGTAGAGTGTTTGCCAATGGTCCGAGAGACCGAGGTTCAATCCCAGGTCGAGTCATACCAAAGACTCAAAAAATGGTACTTGATGCCGCTTTGCTTAGCACTATAAAGTGAGGATCAAGGGTAAAGTGGAGCAATCCTGAGAATGGAGTAGTGGCCTCCTCTACACCTCAGTGTAGTAGCTATTGAAAAGGGAGCCTTTGGGTCACCCTCGACTAAGGTCGCCAACTTTACTTTACTTACTTATACATTGGAAGCATAAAACTATCCGAGTTATGGATTAAATAGTACCACTATGGTTCTTCTACAAAGATGGATTAAATAAGCCACAAAGGTTGATATGCCATTAAACAAAGAAACTCTACAATTATCAGGTCACAGTTTATTAGATATATGTAAGCTCAACCTTAATATGTTCAACAACTTACAAGTGAATGAAGATAAATGTTTCTATCATGAAAGAATATCCATCAACCATATTTAAGCTGAGTGGATTAATAAAAAATAAATGAATATTGCAAGTTATACAAGCCAATCAAAAACAGCCTTAGATATGTAGGGTGGTTGTTTGTGAGTAGACCCGTTTTGGAATTGGATCATTGTACAGGGCAATTACATTGAGACAAATAAAAGTGCCACTATATAACCCACATATATTGGGATTTTGGTACCAACTCAAAATGTTCTAAAAACTGCATGAATGAATATGGTAGTTTCTTCAGAAGTACAGCATTAGACATCATTTCAATGACATCAAGCAAAATATTTTGAAAAAGTTAACCAAGATGGACAATTTTAATCCATAAAATGTAACCTGAGAGTCTTACCTTTAACTGCCCAATATCATTGAATTTCTCAAATGTTGATTCCCATAGCTCTTTCTTGCGCCCAAGAATGCGTGCACACAGCTGTGCTGCTTCTACAAAATCTTCAGCTTCCAGAAGATGCTCAAGGTACTGCTTCCCAAGTTCCTACAATAAAACAAGAATTTTCCTTTCATTTATTAAGATTTAAAAAAAAAAATTTATGTGGGTACCAATGTTAAAAGTATGAGAATTTTGAATTGAAAGTGAAGTCTGTCTTTCTTCTAGATGTGTTTCAGGCATGAACTTTTCAATCCTGATTTCAATACTGATACATTCGGGAAACAAGTATGCTGCTTTATCAGAAAGCCATCCCAGTGTGGTGTAATGGTTAATAAGCCAAGTTGGTGAGTTAGTTTGATTTTACTGGGTACCTGTACTTCTTACCTGGTAAGCATAAATAAAGCAATTTCCAATCCAATTCGTAAAATGTTATAGGTATGAACATTTTGGATTGAAAACAATTTTTCTTTTGATTTACTTTCAATCATGAACTTTTTAATTCTGAATTTGATACAGAAACATTCAGGAAACAAGTGTGCTACTTTATCAATAATGGTGTAGCAGTCAGAAATCGTGTTCACCCTGATTTCTTAAAGTAGATAAATAATGCATACAAACTATAGAGTACTGTTCCTTATTTAAATTAATGTCAAGTTATGTTCAAAGCACTGGTTCCTGTTAGATCACTGAAGTTAAGCAATGATGAGGCTATTCAGTTCTTAAATGGGTGACCACATGGTAACAGCAGGTACAGTAAGTAACCTAAAGCCTGAGTGACAAACTAAGCAAAGCTTAGTAAATAACAAATTGGGAATTTGGTGTCGTCAAATGGTTACATAGTTGAGATAGTAGAATGTTGACAGTTTTATTCTCATTAGGTAGTTCCAACTTTAGACCTGGAGCTAAAGCTAAGATTAGTATTATTTGCAATCACTGAAAAAAAAATAAAAAATAAAAAAAATGATGGTACAATGTGTATCATCATATCGGCTCATTGACCAAGTGGGTAGAGTGTTCGCCAATGGTCCGACTACAGTTGCCAACTTTACTTTACTTACTTATCATAGAAAGTGGATTCAGCTACCCAAGTTAAAATCCTGAATGAGGTTGTTTGCATTTCATATAACACTAATATCCTTAAGAAAGGCATGAATCCAACTATTCTCTATCCAGCTATGTGCAAATTAATACAGCAGACTGGGCTCTTTAACCTTTGTATGGCAATCAGTCTAGGAGAAGGAAAACTAAATTGAAACTAGTAGTAGACTTAGAGAGGAATGGGCTCCACCAAGTTACTCCTGTCCAAGACATGCTATATGAGTAGTGCCCCCCCGCCATCCAAACCAGGTTACTCCTGTCCAAGATGTGCTGTATGAGTAGTGATCCCATGACAAACCAGGTTACAGAATCAGTAAATAAAACATTTAAAAAAAATCTTCAAATAGAAGAATAGAACTTAAAAGTTGCTAAAACATGGCCTTTAATCAAATAATAATAAAATAGTTATAATGTAGAAATTAAAAAAATTGTTTTTATTACATTGAGAAAAGTTATTCAAAAATAGGCTACGCAAATGTAAGCTTTTGATTGATTGTAAGAAAGTGTGTGTGGGGGAGAGATACAAACTTTAAAGCAAAAAAAGACCAGTAATAAAAATGGCCAATGACATTGATGTATCATATCTTCTTTGTAAGCAAAGGAAAATAGATTTGAGGTGCATAATTAGAAAATGTTGTGGAAACAGTAAAGATAAAGAGGAGAGATGTAGACAATTCATACGAGAGAGAGAGAGAGAGAGAGAGAGATAAGTAATGTTGATTAAGCAATTTGCATTGGACTTTTTACTATCAAGCTCAACACCATTTGCCATATTGCCTTTTCTAATCACCATAAACAATTTCCAGGTTCAAAATAAAGAAACAGTAAAAGAAACTACTAATATTTTTTTATTAAAAAGAGGACATCTTCTTTAGAAGGAGACTTGTATTATCATTATAGTATCATAGTAACAGCAGTTGCATGGCCGCTTATCTTTCATCTCAGAAAGATGAACAAAATATATGATGGGCACTGCTGGAGAAATAAGGATGAACAAGTAAGCAATATTCTTGGGTGGACTACTTACTACATGTAGACACACTAGTGTTGGCCAACCAGCAAAAACTTACATTGATCAAGTCTGTGAAGACTTTAGATTCCATCTAGAGGTCCTGTCAAGAATAATGACTGATAACAACAGATGTAGGGAGAGAGAGAGCGTATTTGGGAATCTGAGCTATCAGCACAACTTGATAATGATAATGGTATTATAGTACATTATAATATCATATTATAATTATTTTTAAAAAGAAGATAAGTATTTTGCATGACAGTTTCAAAAGACATTAACAGTAAATTTACTCTTTTCTGAAGGTTCTGAGAATCAGGCTTTGCATATAAGTTGAAGTAGTTCAACAAATATCTTTTTTCTTTGTGTAAAACTATTTTCAATCAGGCAATGATTAATTCTAATAAAAAAATTTTGTCAGTTGATAAGTAATTAATGACTCAAAATTAATTAATTTTACATTTATGACTCTTGTCTTATCTACTCAGCTAATCTTTTTTCTAATCAAATACACAAGGTCTGTCCAGAAATTATCTAACATCACTAAAATATTGCCAATACTTTAAAAACAACTGACTCCAAATATAGTTGCAGATTATATTTGAATTGACTCATTGATTGATTTTAATAGCATGCCAACTTGTCTAGGGTTATTTCATACCTATTAGTTAAGGAATCACATTCATGGTATGTTCACTTGTTTACATTTTTAGTGTTGTAGTTTCTTAAAGAGTTTGTGTTTTTGCATATAGTATTCATTGTCCATTATGAAATACATTAAAATATATTAGTCTTTTGTGAAATTTTTTTCTTTTTTCATCTTACTCAGATTTTTAAACGTGTTCAATAAAACTGTGCAAATTATTCTAACATGAGGTCTCTGATAGCTGAAGTAAAGCAAAATATAAGTTGGTCACTACTTAAATCGGTGACTTTTTAAAGTGATTCAAATTTTCCCAGTTATTTTCCTCTCACTTTGGTAGTCAACTTCTTTCTATATATCTTAATGACCTATAGTCCAAATTTTATATGATTGATTTTAAAGGCATTTTAATCCATCTAGGATTATTTTATGTCTCGAGATGAGGGAACTGCATCCATTCTATGTTCATATTTGCATTTTTTATGTAATGGGCTCTTCAGAGTGTTTTCCTTTTGTACATAGTTCTATCAAATATAAATTATTTTTAAACAGATCTGTTCGACCCTAACAGGTACAACCACTCCAAGTTAGATTAGAACTGGGAGTAATGGCAATGAAAGGATGCTATACACTTCCCAGAGCCTGAACCATCAGATGCAGTTTAGTGTCATACCCAGGACACCCCATTTTTGAGGAGTCTTATCCCTCGGCAGAATAAACAGGGCAAAGTTTATGTCTCAAATAGGTTACTCATCAAGTAGAAGAATATTATTTGAAATTCTTCAATGAAGTATTATTAATCATTAATTCTGACAAGTCTTTCATTTTATTTATAAATAGAGATGTGTGGCAGCATTACCCATGGGCTGCAAAGTCTTGTGGGCTGTCCAGTGTCTCCTTGCCCCAGATTGTTTTTCAAAAATATATTGGGCAACTGGTTTTGGTCTCCATAAAAAAAAAAAATCCAGAATACACACATATTGTCATTTTTATTGATGACAATTATTTTCTGGTTTATCCTGGTATAGAGAAGGGTCATGTAATCTATTAAAGGGCAGGGAAGTTTTCTATCCTGCTCCATTTGCTACTAACATAGACTGTGGAAGGACCCCAGTACAATAAGCAACCCAACTGTTACTGATCAAGTTACCACTGGGCTGCCTTAACTCCTGATTGCTTTCTTCAATACATAGAAAGTACTGCTTTGTACACGCATGCATATATATAATTGCATTTAAATATGAGCACCAAGAGACAAAAGAGCTTTTAGTGTGACAGATGTAATATTGTCAGTTATAATCAATTTCTAATCTTGCTATCATTTTTTAGTTACATTTTATAGAAATTCTCAGCTTATCTAGGACTTAAAAACAGAACAGAAATCAGTAATAAAAAATAAATATAGTGTTTTTAAATTATAAATTTATATGTTAATACAACTTGCATTAAAGAATTAGGTTGGTTGGTCATAATAAAGAATTCATTATTGGGTTTTATTTATGCTGAAATCAGTTTAATAATTATAGTCTAATTAGATACAGTACAAGAACGAATCTTACCAATCATTTTAAAAAGGTAAAGACTTCATTATTTCAAACACATTTATTTAATATATAGATGGGACCCTAACATGTCCAACTTAGTGATGGCAACAAAGGAGTAATACCAGATACTACAATTTTTATTGCATCAAATGTTCAAGGCATTTTTAACTTATAATTCATAGTGGCATAAAATCTTTACACTGTAAATCCAAAATGATTTGAGAATGCAAATATATGGTAAATATATTTTTTTTTGTACATCACTGTAACACAGTAACATATAAATAGAATACAGAAAATATATATTATACAAAATTAGTGTTTCAATGCCCTTAGAGAATAGAGCAATTAGAATCCAATTTGTAACATACCACCACCATAACAAGACCTGGACATGGCCATGAAAAGGAAACCTTAAAAGAGAAAATGAATCTCTTCTAATAGCAGCACAAAGCAACGCCATAAGAACCAATTATATTAAAGCCAAAATCAATAATATGTAACAGAATAGCAAGTGTAGATTATGTGATGACAAAGATGAAACAGTTAATCACAAAATAAGTGAATGTAGCAAACTAGTACAAAAGGAGTATAAGATGAGACATGACTGGGTGGGAAAGTTGATCCACTGGGAACTGTGCAAGAAATTAAAATTTGCCCATACTACCAAATGGTATATCCACAAATCAGAATCCATGCTAGAGAATGAGATACATAAAATCCTTTGGGATTTTGAGATAGAAATGGATCAGCTGATCTTGGTCAGGAGACTAGACCCAAGTGATAATTAACAAAAAAAAGAGAACTTACTGGATAGGGGATTTTGCTATTCTACTGAACTACAGAATGAAAAACAAAGAAAGCAAAAAAAAAAAAAAAAAAAAAAAAAAAAAAGAGAGAAAAGTACTTAGACCTTGCTAAAGAACTGAGAAAGCTGTGGAACATGAGGGGTTACGGCAATACCACTTGTGATTGGAGGACTTGAAAGGTTCACAAAGGCTTAGAAAGTTGGAAATCAGAGGACAAATCAAGACTATTCAGACTACAGAATTGTTAAGATTGGTTCAAATACAGAGAAAAGTCCTGGAGGCCTGAGGAAACTTGTTATCACTCAGACTTCAGTAAAACTCCACCAGCTAAAACTGGTATGAAAAGGCTAATAATAATAATAATAGTGTGTTTGTGTGTGTGGGGGGGTCAGCATTCATGCTTAATTTGATTATTAGAATTTCTCAAGGGTGATGATTATTAAATGATAAATGTAGTGGACTTTCTTTTATTTGTAATTATTTTAAATACAAATTCTATAAAGATGTGACCAAACCATTAAACTAAATGATCACTGAATATATTCTTTAAGTACAATATAAAATTGTTGAGATACTTTAGAGCCATCACTAAAAAAAAATTAGCAAAAAGGGAGTCTGTGAAAATTTTACAAGTATATATTTTTAAAATGTTGAATGAAAGAGAATCTCTTATTGTTTTTTTTTAAATTTTATTTTGTATCCATCCAAAAACAAGTTTAAAAAGAAAAATCACTTACTTGGACATTGTGCCTCTTTAACTCTCGGCTGTGGGTCATAGCAGATTCCATAGCATCCTGAAAAAAATAAAAAAATAAAATAGATTTAAAAAAATAAATAAATAAAAGATAGATAAATAAAATAACATTTTTTTTAGTTCACATATTCACAAAGTCTGCATAAAATAGTTTTACTTTTTTTTTTGCTGAAGGAGCAGGGAAGCAAATGAATATAGAAGAGCATGCTGAAAAGTCCCCAGCCCTACAAAGAAGAGAATGACTTGACTGGGTGCTCCATGCTTTCTGACCTTGTTCCAAATTAAGTGAAACTTAGTAAATAATGGTTGGTTTATAGAGTTAGGGTAGGTATAAGTGCTAGTAGTCTGTGATGTCAGGATAAACATGAATGTATCAGGTACACATCAGCTTCTATGACTCAGATATTTTTGAGACTTTTTTTTTAGAAAAAAAAAAAAAAAAAAAAAAAAAAAAAAGAAAAGAAAAGAAAGAAGGGTTGGGGTTCAAAGAGTTTGTCTTATATGACCTTCTAATAAATTAAAGCTACACATGCAATATAATCATTGTTAAATATTCATTACTATCATATAACCCCTGGGGGCACCTCGGGTAGTGTAATGGTTAGCAAGCTTAACAGGCAAACCTGTCAGAGTGAGTTTGAATCTCATTGGGTGCCCCATTCATTTGACCTTGTGCCACATCTAAGCAAAACGCTTAGTAAATTACTACTACCCTAGGCCAAAAATATGGACTCATCACTTTAAGAAAACATCTCTTCTGATATTTTTAATTCATGAAAAATAAACTAAGAACAAATCTAAGACAAAACCTGTTTCATTTGATAGCCAAATTTTCTGATTTCAGTGAACATACTTCAAATCAATTAGAATAATTCTAATAATGGAATTTTTTTTTTCAACCTGGTAGAGGATTTGTACTTATGATTGGTGTGGTTTGGTTTATTTCTTTAATGGCATTAAAACAACAGTGATAATATTTAATCCATTGCTGGGGGATAAGAAGGTTTGTACCTTTTCAAAGGGTATTAGTCACAAAGAGAATGTAAGAGTGTGACTGGATTTTGAATTCTCCAAAGTTCCAGCATTACGGGAGCCTCACCATCAGATTGTTTAGTGTCATATCCAGGACACTTGTCGGCGGTGGGTCTTAGCTCTCTGTAGAGAAGCAGTTGGTGTATTCTATAGCCCCAACAGACTGGGTAATCCAAAACTGGAGCCCCACCATCATATGCAATTTAGTGTCATACCCAGGACACCTCTAATTTTGGAAATGGAGTCTTAATCCTCAGTAGAGGACACAGTCAGAGTATTTATCATATTTACCAACCCCTCTGCTCGGGCAGGATGTGACACAAGGTCAAATTTTAAGCAAAGTTTAACTGGTTTGAATTCAGAGTTTTCCTTCTCCTAGACTAGTTGCCTCACCAAAGCTGAAGAACCTAGTCTGCCCTACTATTTACCCATAGCTGGAGGGAGAATAATTGGATTCATACCTTTCCCAAGGGTATTAGTGCTATGTGAAATGCAATTAGTCTCGGCCAGGATTTGAACTTGTGTCACCGTGTCCATTTCCTAGGATGGTAACCATTACACCACGGGTACCTCCAGTCAGAGTATTTATGCCCTGCCAACAAGGTGGTCATAGTGTAATGGTTATCAAGTTAGGCTAGCACACCGTTGTTAATCAATTCAATTCTCACCAGGTGCCAATACTTCTAAGCTTAGTGAATGACTATTGATGCTTCAGTTATTTTTTCAATTAAATGTAAAATTCTTTTTGAATGTTTACTATATCTCAACTTAGACCATTGGCTCAATAATTTGGTTTGCTTTGAAAAAAAAAAATCATAGCATGCTAAATTTCTCAAAAGTGATCATTTTTAATGAGTATGGAAGACCTGAATGAAAGAAGGCATTCATTGGAAAAAGATAGAGGCAGAAAGCTGGAGGAAAAAAAAAAGATTTACTCCTCTCCAATAAAAGAAAAAAAAATTAGATGAATTCAGACTTTTAAATTATCTTTAGAAATAAATAATCCTGTTGTTTTGGGAAAGGTATTATGCTAGCTGAAATCATTCTTTGTTTTTTTAAAATTAATCTTTATTATGAAAATTAGAAAATATTGCCGCCATTTTAGAGAATAATTTTTGTTTCACACACACAAAGAACTTCTTCTTCACTTTCTTTTTTTTTTCTAAAAGAATTTTGCATAAAATTGGATTTTGAGAATTTAAAACTTAAGATTTTGAAGATATAAAAACCTAAATATATACATCTATTTTATTCCTTTCATTTATTTAGCTGTCCAAATATTGAAATGGAAAAAGGAAAGCTTCTCAGTGAAGTACAAAACAGAAATTTAAGAATATAAATAAAGACAATAGAATTGCTGAAAGGAAGACATGAAGGTTTTCTTTGTTTTTCTTTTTAAGTCCAAAATAACTTTTATTCCTTCTTCCCAGAAAAGATGAGTGTAAAATTTCACAAGATAAAAAAGAAAAGGAGTTGCATGAAAAGTCAAACTTGAAAAACAAAATATTCTATGACAATAATATATTCTGTGCGTGTGTGTGTGCCAGATATGCACAAAAAATGCATCTTGCATATATATATATATATATATATATATATATATATATATGCACACATGCATGTATGTCTAGCCACACTGATGAGTTCTGATAGAACAAAACATCTGTCTGTGGATGACTATATACATATCTTCCCCTACCCCCATCGGGTTGAGTTCTTTAGCGAATGAAGTAATCGCGTTGCCATTAGCGTTTGTTGCAAGGCTCTTCATATATATATATGAATTGAGCTCTCAGTAGTCATTAAGCCGATGTATGTAAACAATAGTAATTATGATTTATAACCGTTTAAAATTTACTTTGCTGCTATTAGATCCTCGTGGATGAGAGGTAGAGTCTCGGATTGGCGTTTGAGTCAACCGGGTTTCAATCCCAGCAACGGGAAACTAGTATGCCAAGTGATGAGTTCTGATAGAACGAAACAGATCTGTCTGTGGATGACAAGATAAATGTGTGTGCTTTAGATGGTATAAGCTAGACTAGCAAACCTTCATGAGTGAGTTCAAGTCTTATTGGGTGCCCCATCCACTCAGCCTTGTGCCACATCTAAGTAAAAGTTTAGTAAAACACAATGAAAAGATAAATGTACATAACAGAAAAGAGATTTACCAATTATATGATATTGATCGGTGAAAAGGTTTCACAGATTTTGTATGCGTTTACCCAACCCCTTACAAACACATTCATATGCAATAGTAATATAAAGACTTAAACCTGCATGATCCAAATATTACAAATGCCTTTTTAATCAAAAGATATGAGAAGCAGTATGTTCTCTTTGCTTCAGAGAAGTGGTCACAGACTAAGAATAAAAGAGAGAGACTCTTTTGAAAATAGCCAATAAGAATCCATTTTTGGTACTTACCTCATAGCGTTTATGTTCCAGCAACCAGGTAATGTGATCATCATGATCCCTGAGCTTGGCCACTACCACATCCTTCGGACTAATGAGAAAGTAAAGGCTTTCCTCCACGACACATTCTGAAATACAACACATTTCTATTATTGACTTTGACAATAAAAATTTAGGATTTCAACCAAGTGTGTCCTTGTGAGCTAGATAGAAGGAAAAACTAAGGATATCAACCTAATTTGTCCTTGTGAGCCAGATAGAAGGATAAACTCAGGATGTCAACCTAGTTTGTCCTTGTGAGCCAGACAGAAGGATAAACTAAGGATGTCAACCTAGTTTGTCCTTGTGAGCCAGACAGAAGGATAAACTAAGGATGTCAATCTAGTTTGTCCTTGTGAGCCAGACAGAAGGATAAACTAAGGATGTCAATCTAGTTTGTCCTTGTGAGCCAGACAGAAGGATAAACTAAGGATGTCAATCTAGTTTGTCCTTGTGAGCCAGACAGAAGGATAAACTAAGGATGTCAATCTAGTTTGTCCTTGTGAGCCAGACAGAAGGATAAACTAAGGATGTCAATCTAGTTTGTCCTTGTGAGCCAGACAGAAGGATAAACTAAGGATGTCAATCTAGTTTGTCCTTGTGAGCCAGACAGAAGGATAAACTAAGGATGTCAATCTAGTTTGTCCTTGTGAGCCAGACAGAAGGATAAACTAAGGATGTCAATCTAGTTTGTCCTTGTGAGCCAGACAGAAGGATAAACTAAGGATGTCAATCTAGTTTGTCCTTGTGAGCCAGACAGGAGAATAAACTAAAGATGTCAATCTAGTTTGTCCTTGTGAGCCAGACAGAAGGATAAACTAAGGATGTCAATCTAGTTTGTCCTTGTGAGCCAGACAGAAGGATAAACTAAGGATGTCAATCTAGTTTGTCCTTGTGAGCCAGACAGAAGGATAAACTAAGGATGTCAATCTAGTTTGTCCTTGTGAGCCAGACAGAAGGATAAACTAAGGATGTCAATCTAGTTTGTCCTTGTGAGCCAGACAGAAGGATAAACTAAGGATGTCAATCTAGTTTGTCCTTGTGAGCCAGACAGAAGGATAAACTAAAGATGTCAATCTAGTTTGTCCTTGTGAGCCAGACAGAAGGATAAACTAAGGATGTCAATCTAGTTTGTCCTTGTGAGCCAGACAGAAGGATAAACTAAAGATGTCAATCTAGTTTGTCCTTGTGAGCCAGACAGAAGGATAAACTAAGGATGTCAATCTAGTTTGTCCTTGTGAGCCAGACAGAAGGATAAACTAAAGATGTCAATCTAGTTTGTCCTTGTGAGCCAGACAGAAGGATAAACTAAGGATGTCAATCTAGTTTGTCCTTGTGAGCCAGACAGAAGGATAAACTAAGGATGTCAATCTAGTTTGTCCTTGTGAGCCAGACAGAAGGATAAACTAAGGATGTCAATCTAGTTTGTCCTTGTGAGCCAGACAGAAGGATAAACTAAAGATGTCAATCTAGTTTGTCCTTGTGAGCCAGACAGAAGGATAAACTAAGGATGTCAATCTAGTTTGTCCTTGTGAGCCAGACAGAAGGATAAACTAAGGATGTCAATCTAGTTTGTCCTTGTGAGCCAGACAGAAGGATAAACTAAGGATGTCAATCTAGTTTGTCCTTGTGAGCCAGACAGAAGGATAAACTAAAGATGTCAATCTAGTTTGTCCTTGTGAGCCAGACAGAAGGATAAACTAAAGATGTCAATCTAGTTTGTCCTTGTGAGCCAGACAGAAGGATAAACTAAGGATGTCAATCTAGTTTGTCCTTGTGAGCCAGACAGAAGGATAAACTAAAGATGTCAATCTAGTTTGTCCTTGTGAGCCAGACAGAAGGATAAACTAAGGATGTCAATCTAGTTTGTCCTTGTGAGCCAGACAGAAGGATAAACTAAGGATGTCAATCTAGTTTGTCCTTGTGAGCCAGACAGAAGGATAAACTAAGGATGTCAATCTAGTTTGTCCTTGTGAGCCAGACAGAAGGATAAACTAAGGATGTCAATCTAGTTTGTCCTTGTGAGCCAGACAGAAGGATAAACTAAGGATGTCAATCTAGTTTGTCCTTGTGAGCCAGACAGAAGGATAAACTAAGGATGTCAATCTAGTTTGTCCTTGTGAGCCAGACAGAAGGATAAACTAAGGATGTCAATCTAGTTTGTCCTTGTGAGCCAGACAGAAGGATAAACTAAAGATGTCAATCTAGTTTGTCCTTGTGAGCCAGACAGAAGGATAAACTAAGGATGTCAATCTAGTTTGTCCTTGTGAGCCAGACAGAAGGATAAACTAAGGATGTCAATCTAGTTTGTCCTTGTGAGCCAGACAGAAGGATAAACTAAGGATGTCAATCTAGTTTGTCCTTGTGAGCCAGACAGAAGGATAAACTAAGGATGTCAATCTAGTTTGTCCTTGTGAGCCAGACAGAAGGATAAACTAAGGATGTCAATCTAGTTTGTCCTTGTGAGCCAGACAGAAGGATAAACTAAGGATGTCAATCTAGTTTGTCCTTGTGAGCCAGACAGAAGGATAAACTAAAGATGTCAATCTAGTTTGTCCTTGTGAGCCAGACAGAAGGATAAACTAAGGATGTCAATCTAGTTTGTCCTTGTGAGCCAGACAGAAGGATAAACTAAAGATGTCAATCTAGTTTGTCCTTGTGAGCCAGACAGAAGGATAAACTAAGGATGTCAATCTAGTTTGTCCTTGTGAGCCAGACAGAAGGATAAACTAAGGATGTCAATCTAGTTTGTCCTTGTGAGCCAGACAGAAGGATAAACTAAGGATGTCAATCTAGTTTGTCCTTGTGAGCCAGACAGAAGGATAAACTAAAGATGTCAATCTAGTTTGTCCTTGTGAGCCAGACAGAAGGATAAACTAAAGATGTCAATCTAGTTTGTCCTTGTGAGCCAGACAGAAGGATAAACTAAGGATGTCAATCTAGTTTGTCCTTGTGAGCCAGACAGAAGGATAAACTAAGGATGTCAATCTAGTTTGTCCTTGTGAGCCAGACAGAAGGATAAACTAAGGATGTCAATCTAGTTTGTCCTTGTGAGCCAGACAGAAGGATAAACTAAGGATGTCAATCTAGTTTGTCCTTGTGAGCCAGACAGAAGGATAAACTAAGGATGTCAATCTAGTTTGTCCTTGTGAGCCAGACAGAAGGATAAACTAAGGATGTCAATCTAGTTTGTCCTTGTGAGCCAGACAGAAGGATAAACTAAGGATGTCAACCTAGTTTGTCCTTGTGAGCCAGACAGAAGGATAAACTAAGGATGTCAATCTAGTTTGTCCTTGTGAGCCAGACAGAAGGATAAACTAAGGATGTCAATCTAGTTTGTCCTTGTGAGCCAGACAGAAGGATAAACTAAGGATGTCAATCTAGTTTGTCCTTGTGAGCCAGACAGAAGGATAAACTAAGGATGTCAATCTAGTTTGTCCTTGTGAGCCAGACAGAAGGATAAACTAAGGATGTCAATCTAGTTTGTCCTTGTGAGCCAGACAGAAGGATAAACTAAGGATGTCAATCTAGTTTGTCCTTGTGAGCCAGACAGAAGGATAAACTAAGGATGTCAATCTAGTTTGTCCTTGTGAGCGAGACAGAAGGATAAACTAAAGATGTCAATCTAGTTTGTCCTTGTGAGCCAGACAGAAGGATAAACTAAGGATGTCAATCTAGTTTGTCCTTGTGAGCCAGACAGAAGGATAAACTAAAGATGTCAATCTAGTTTGTCCTTGTGAGCCAGACAGAAGGATAAACTAAGGATGTCAATCTAGTTTGTCCTTGTGAGCCAGACAGAAGGATAAACTAAGGATGTCAATCTAGTTTGTCCTTGTGAGCCAGACAGAAGGATAAACTAAGGATGTCAATCTAGTTTGTCCTTGTGAGCCAGACAGAAGGATAAACTAAGGATGTCAATCTAGTTTGTCCTTGTGAGCCAGACAGGAGAATAAACTAAAGATGTCAATCTAGTTTGTCCTTGTGAGCCAGACAGAAGGATAAACTAAGGATGTCAATCTAGTTTGTCCTTGTGAGCCAGACAGGAGAATAAACTAAGGATGTCAATCTAGTTTGTCCTTGTGAGCCAGACAGAAGGATAAACTAAGGATGTCAATCTAGTTTGTCCTTGTGAGCCAGACAGAAGGATAAACTAAGGATGTCAATCTAGTTTGTCCTTGTGAGCCAGACAGAAGGATAAACTAAAGATGTCAATCTAGTTTGTCCTTGTGAGCCAGACAGAAGGATAAACTAAGGATGTCAATCTAGTTTGTCCTTGTGAGCCAGACAGAAGGATAAACTAAGGATGTCAATCTAGTTTGTCCTTGTGAGCCAGACAGAAGGATAAACTAAGGATGTCAATCTAGTTTGTCCTTGTGAGCCAGACAGAAGGATAAACTAAGGATGTCAATCTAGTTTGTCCTTGTGAACCAGACAGAAGGATAAACTAAGGATGTCAATCTAGTTTGTCCTTGTGAGCCAGACAGAAGGATAAACTAAGGATGTCAATCTAGTTTGTCCTTGTGAGCCAGACAGAAGGATAAACTAAGGATGTCAATCTAGTTTGTCCTTGTGAGCCAGACAGAAGGATAAACTAAGGATGTCAATCTAGTTTGTCCTTGTGAGCCAGACAGAAGGATAAACTAAGGATGTCAATCTAGTTTGTCCTTGTGAGCCAGACAGAAGGATAAACTAAGGATGTCAATCTAGTTTGTCCTTGTGAGCCAGACAGGAGAATAAACTAAAGATGTCAATCTAGTTTGTCCTTGTGAGCCAGACAGAAGGATAAACTAAGGATGTCAATCTAGTTTGTCCTTGTGAGCCAGACAGAAGGATAAACTAAGGATGTCAATCTAGTTTGTCCTTGTGAGCCAGACAGAAGGATAAACTAAGGATGTCAATCTAGTTTGTCCTTGTGAGCCAGACAGGAGAATAAACTAAAGATGTCAATCTAGTTTGTCCTTGTGAGCCAGACAGAAGGATAAACTAAGGATGTCAATCTAGTTTGTCCTTGTGAGCCAGACAGAAGGATAAACTAAGGATGTCAACCTAGTTTGTCCTTGTGAGCCAGACAGAAGAATAAACTAAGGATGTCAACCTAGTTTGTCCTTGTGAGCCAGACAGAAGAATAAACTAAGGATGTCAATCTAGTTTGTCCTTGTGAGCCAGACAGGAGAATAAACTAAAGATGTCAATCTAGTTTGTCCTTGTGAGCCAGACAGAAGGATAAACTAAAGATGTCAATCTAGTTTGTCCTTGTGAGCCAGACAGAAGGATAAACTAAGGATGTCAATCTAGTTTGTCCTTGTGAGCCAGACAGAAGGATAAACTAAGGATGTCAATCTAGTTTGTCCTTGTGAGCCAGACAGAAGGATAAACTAAAGATGTCAACCTAGTTTGTCCTTGTGAGCCAGACAGAAGAATAAACTAAGGATGTCAACCTAGTTTGTCCTTGTGAGCCAGACAGAAGAATAAACTAAGGATGTCAATCTAGTTTGTCCTTGTGAGCCAGACAGGAGAATAAACTAAAGATGTCAATCTAGTTTGTCCTTGTGAGCCAGACAGGAGAATAAACTAAAGATGTCAATCTAGTTTGTCCTTGTGAGCCAGACAGAAGGATAAACTAAGGATGTCAATCTAGTTTGTCCTTGTGAGCCAGACAGAAGGATAAACTAAGGATGTCAATCTAGTTTGTCCTTGTGAGCCAGACAGAAGAATAAACTAAGGATGTCAACCTAGTTTGTCCTTGTGAGCCAGACAGAAGAATAAACTAAGGATGTCAATCTAGTTTGTTCTTGTGAGCCAGACAGAAGGATAAACTAAGGATATCAACCTAGTTTGTCCTTGTGAGCCAGACAGATATTGTGGGCTAGTTAAGAACAATTATTGAAATTATTTGTGTACAAAATACATTGTTTCAGCCCAAAAGCTAGAAGTGTGTATTTTATACATAAGAACAATAAATCAATTTTTTTCCAGCCACATTTCTCATCATATTCAGGACAGGATGACCCAAAGAAAGTTATATCTATAACCCAAAATAATTTGTTTTCTACTGTCATATTGGAATGTGTGCTTGTTTATATATTTTTTTCTCTCCTAATGTGAGCTGATTTTGGCTGTAAGCTTATTGCATTTTTGTGTGAACATGTCTGTGCATTAGATCTAAATATAGAGTAAATTTTGTCTTTTAAGATATAATATAAACTATATATATTCTTATTTTTAGTGAGTACAAACCTATAAAAAGTTGAATCCTAATTCAGGGGATCTCTCTCACCCCCTCCCCCGTATTTTGTAGTCCAAAGTTAGGAGTACGTGTAATACACAAATAATTACAGAATTTCAAAAACGGTAAGCCAAAACAAATCCATTTTAACAAAAATATCTTTTCCTTTTTAAAACTATTTTATATTCAGCTTTCAGTTTCTTTATTTAATGGCATATCAACCTTCATGGATTATTTAATGCCAAAACCATTCCATTGGAAAAACAGTAGTAGTGATACTATTTAACCTTCAGCTGGGGAGATGAGAGGGTTGATACCTTTCCCCAAGGGTATTAGTCCAAAGTGAATGTAATAGCATAACTGGAGTTTGAACTCGCTTACTTTGAGGCTGCAGTCTAGCACTTTAGCAATTACACCACAAAGGCTCACTCTTTTACATTCAACATCAACTTTTCTTTGACATTATGGGATTAAATAGATGAAAAAAAGATTAGATTAAAATATTTGTAAAACTAGAATTACCTTTAGCAAAACAGTAAATTATCACTAATAAGAAAAAACAAAATCAGGTTTAGTTGATCAAATGGTATATCAACTCCTTATAGGTTACTTAAAGCTAAAATTTATTCACTTGATTGTAATCATAATTTTAATGTTCCAGTGCATTATTTTATTTTTTTAAAACTGCATACTTTTTATTTGACAATAATAATAATAATAATAACAATGATAAGTGAGATATCAATTGTAATTGGCACATTTGGAAAGGTCCCCAAAAGCTTAGAAAGGGGACTGAAAGAGTTGGAAACCAAAGGACTAATTGAGACCATCCAAACTACAGCATTATTAAAATCGGTCAGAAAACTGGGAAAACTTAAGGAGACTTCCTATCACTCAGACACTAGTGAAAGACCATCATGTAATGCTGGTGTGGAAAACTTGCAAAAAATATAATAGTGATTTGTTTGCAGTTATATAACATCAGGTATTCCAACCTAATATTAATAATTTACACATAATATGGCTTAAATTCCTATTCAATAATCAACATTTTTTTGCACATAGCTATATGGTTTCAAATATTCCTAACATCAATAGTCTGCAAACAATGATATAGTTTCAACTAACTAATAATAATTATTAGTATATAATTATAACTTCTAGTAACTCATCTTAAATCAAATAATTTACATACATAATTAAATAATTTCAGGTATTTCTATTAAACATTAATAATTCTATTTAATAATAATATGGTTTCAAGTATTCTTATTCAATACTAATAATTTTTAAACAAATCTATTTGATTCAAAGATGGGACTGTAACAAATACTACATACTCTGGGTCAAAGTAGACCTGGAAGGAATGGCAATGAAGGGGTAATCAATACACACCAGAAGTGGAGTTTCACCATTGCATGTAATTTAGTGACATATCTAGGATATGTCTTATTTATTTTGGGGGTGAGAGAGGTCTTATCTTTTCTGCAGCAGAAGCAGTTGATTTATACAAAGCCTCTCTCAACAGGTCAGCCTTCATTTGGAATAACTGTTAAAATGTACTTACCTAAATGATAATCAAAACAGCGGTATTCTTCAAAGGCTCGGAATGACAAGGCATCATCTGAAATTTCCTCATAGTAATTAGTCCCAGGTTCCCAAATTTGAAGGTGAGGTCGATCAGCAATATATTTGTTTGGTTCCTAAGGATAAAGAAAAAAAAAAAATTGAAAAACATTCAGAATATTTAGAAAAAATATCAAAGGAAAGGAAACTAAGGAATTGACAAGTATGTTGAATGGTCACAAATACACAGCATATCAATTATTCAAAATAAAATAATTTTCTGTCAAGTAATTACATTGAACAAAATGTTAAATGTTTTCCTTTATTGTAATTTCTTGAAATTCATAATCTCAAATTAATAGACAAAATATCTAGTGGTCAATTACTTTGTTTTTTTGTCCAGAAGAGAGACTGTTTCTTTGTTGCGAAAAGAGGGACTATTTCTTTTTCTTAGAGTAATGAACTCCAGTACTGTTTATCTTCTAGCATGGCAATATGTATGCCTACTGCTGATAAATGGGATTTAGATAACATGTAACAAACAATATCCCAGTATTTCAAAATGGTAACACCCATGAAGAAACATTATAAGAGTAGACTTGGCACTGATAGGTAAGATGTTAACAAGTTTAATTTTTATACATTGGGGAATCATTTATTTACCCAACATCTATGTCTCAAGAAGGATGCAACACATGGTCAAATTTTTAGCACAAAGAAACTGGTTTACTTCTCCTACATTGGTTGCCTTACTATGGCCAAAGAACTCAGCCTGTCTGACTATTTATGGGAGTGGGTGGAGAAGAGACAGATTCATGCATTTCCCAAGGGCATTAGCACAAAGCAACTTCACCCAGGATTTGAACTTGGGTAGCCAATTCCATTTCTTATGATAACCATTATGCTAAGAACACCTTTCAGGTGAAGTAAGAAGGCACTTTTTTTCTTTATGTAAGTGATACGACCCATTTCATCATCTTCTTTTAAAATTAAAATAAAGAAAGAAAGAAAAAAAAAAAAGATAAGCTCTGTATGGATCCAGGTTTTGTTTACTAATGGAATTAATAGAATTGAAAGGTTTCTAAAGAGAAACTCTTTCTTGAATAAACTACAAGAGAAAACAAAAACAAAACTTTTCTCCAAGGAACAGACAAGTTTATCTAATTAACACCTGTACAAATCAGATCTAATCCAAATCTAAAAAGGTACGAGAAAAAAAATCTTTTTCATTTATCTGCAGCCTTTCGGGAACATTATAGAGTAATAAGACAACAAATTGGTTAATAAGAATTGATTAATGATAGAGATTCAAATTATTGCTGCAGGGCATAAAAATAGTTATTACTGTCTTCAAATCCTTACTACCTTGTACTTTTATTTCTTTTTGCACACAGTAAAGAAAATCATCCATTTATATGGAAAAGTAGAGCATAACTGCTGATAAACATTTTTATGATGAAAAAAAAATCGAATCAAATCAGATCAAGATCCTTAAACAAATGGGTCAGACAGAAACTAACTTCATAAACTGCCAACATCACTTGTTGCTTTAAAAAATATTCAAAGTACAAGCAATTTTCTTTTCCTCTTCAAACTTGTTCTAACCATTTCCAAACTTTGATATTCCATACAGCAATTTTTCTCAGTGGAAAGTTTGCCATCCAAATCTTATACGCCAATTACTTCATGCAAAATTCTATATTACAAAAATGCCATGTTGGCTGGGCTAAGTATACACCTACTGTATCTCTTGCAGAGAGATAAGACCACTTCAAAAGGGGGTTTGACACAAAACAAAATCTGATGGTGAGGCTCCAGTACTGGAGATCTGCAGAGTGTGCAGAACCTCTTCGCTGCCATTACCTCAGGTTTACTCCAACCCAAAGAAGTAGTACCTGTTAGGGTTTCTTCTATGGGTCAAATTAATCTGTCTAGAAATCATTTGTATTTGAGAGAACCACTTGAGCCTCCTCCCCTCAACAAAAAACACACACACAAAAATCTTAAGGAACAACTACATGAAAAAGTAAATATAAAAGTACAGTAGACATGCCCAAGCCAGTCAGGGTTATTTTTATGCCAAGAGATTAGGGAAATCACTTGGCATAAAATAACCCTAACTGGGTTGATATGTTGTTAAAAAATCATTTGTCTAAAAAATAGAAATTAATAATTGAAGAACCAGATAAAATTTGAGTTATTTGATTTGATTGTTTGTTTAAGACGACTATTAAAAAAAAAAGAAAAAGAAATTTCAGTATAATTTACGAAAAATGAAGAAGAGTTATTTTGTTGGTATTATTTAAAGAGTTTCTCTTCAGTCCAACAGCCTTGGCTGAGGTCATCAAATCTTGGAGATAATCAATGTTTGTTTGATGTTAGAAAGGTAAAAGTAGTTTCATTAGAATCATTAAGAGTGAAATTGAATGTGAATTGGAAAGCAAATATATTTGCCTTCGGAGAGGGTGGAGTTGCCAATAATTCCCAGAGGGTTAAAAGAAGGTGCTTCCAAAGTTGATGTTGAGTTGTTTGGCCAAAGACCAGAACCAGTTGCTGCCAAAGTGCAGTCTTTATTTTTGGAATAGCTGCAGATAATAATAGAGTTGATGTTTGGTCTTGTATCGTTTAGTCGGATGCCAAGAAATCAGGCAGTTGTAAAGTGAAAAGAACTGTGTGGTTTTATCTTTGTTGAAAGCATTTACAAGTTGTTTTGTTTTAAAGATAGAGGCTTTTGTTTGCAGAGGGAAAGGTTTAAAGATTTATCTGAAAAGGAAATAAACTGCAGGCTTACAATATACTGACTGTATCCCCTGCTGAGGAGGTAAGACTCCTCCTTCTCAAAAATGGAATTTCTTAGTATCACACTAAATGCATCTGATAGTGATGGTTTAATTCGTGAGGAGCACCTTTTATTGCCATTACTCCCAGGTCTAGAGAGTTGTTTCGAGATAAAGCATTGCCAATCATTATTATTGTTAACAAATATTTTCTTTCATCTTCAAAATTCTTTCATTTTTTATAAAATTCTTATTTTTATGAACAGTGAGAAACTGGATAATGGAAAGAAATGCAGAGTCAAGAAATACGCTCTTGATCAGACTAACACACTTGGTTATCCGTAATTGCTGCTTTACCATCTAAGCTATAAGAACAGTTAACACTGATAAAGCTTAATTCATATTTCTAAGCTTATCCAATATTGTCATCTCTAATCTCTTGGTGTTATGTTTGTCATCATGTTTAGATGCTCATAGAGTTAATAGTATATTTCATTTATTTTTGAGTTGAAGATTTGATAGTTATTGTGGCAATCTTTCATCAAGGCCTGTACAGTCTTGCTGGCTAGCCAGTGTCCTCACTCTCATATTACAATTGTTACCAAAAGGAGATCTATCAGCCACTGAGGTTGGTTGTAACAGCAGAAGCTACAAGTCAACACAACGCCCCAGCAGTATAACCACCACTGTCCAGGACTGCAACTGATCTCTTGATTACTTCCTTGAATCTATAGAACTCTTGCTTCCAGAAAATAACCCCCACACCTCTTGATAGACCTCCTAAAACTAAGTACTTAAAAAAATGATACCCAAGTCTACTGACCATACCAGCACTAAAGACTATCATGGACAGAAAAATACTAATCCTTTCATCCTATTGAGAAATCTTTCTCTTTCTATTGGTATCCATTAAAATCTGCCTGACTTTCCTAACTTATTATAGCTATCCTTTTGATATCAACATACACACATACTTACATACATACATGGTACCTATGCCTAGGAAATGAACACGGCGATACGAGTTCAAATCCTGGACGAGACTGATTGCATTTCACATTGCACTAATACCCTTGGGAAAGGTATGAATCCAATTATTCTCCTTCCAACTATGGGTAAATAGTAGGACAGACTAGGTTCTTCAGCCTTGGTTAGGCAACTAGTCTAGGAGAAGGAAAACTCTGAATTCAAACCTGTTAAACTCCGCTTAAAAATTGACCTTGTGTCATATCCTGCCCGAGCGGAGGGGTTGGTAAATAGTACCTATGCCCACACACTCGTACAGATATGCCCACCCAACCACATTCATACATATATGCGATAGCCTACATACCCACTTATATAGACACAATCACACATACGCATAAATGCACCTAAATATACCCCTGGTCAAAATCTTAAGACCAGATACATAAGGCTTAAATAAAAATATAAAATACTGTGTCGCTTTAATCGAAATATATTTGTGAAACATTTACATTTAATTAGAAATTGTAGTTTATTGACAAATAAGTGAAAATTTAAGTTTTTAATTGATTAATTTAAACATTAAAAAAGTTTTTTTGGGGGGTTGGTCATAAAGATAAGACCATGTGTCAAAAAAAAAAAAATTACTGGACAAAAATCTTAAAACTAGTCAGCATGCTCATAACTTCAGGCAAGTAAACATCTACTTAGCTCATTTCCAGCATTAAATTACAGATTTTAAAATAGCCAAGGGTAAAATTTTAACAAAGATTGAACAGGACAGGATTGTTGAACTTCAAAGACAAGGTCTTTTGCAATGAGCCATAGCAAATGAAATTGGCCATAGCAGAATTGTTATTGCTAACTTTATTAAAAATCCAGATGTGCATGCTTCTAAAAAATCAAATGGTCGCCCCAATAAAATCTCATCATCTCTAGATGAGAGGTTAAGAGAGATTCAAGCCTAACATCAATTCAGATAAAAGTGAATACAGATGTTGAATGCAGTTCTTGAACTATTTGATGGCATTTAAAGAAAGGGTTTAAGAACATGAAATGGCTGCAGAGGCCTTGCCTTCTTCCTAACAATAAAACCACCCATTTACAGTTTGCTTCAGATTATCAAACTTGGGATGTGGATAAATAGAAGAAAGTGTTGACTTCAGATGAGGAAAAATTCAACCTTGAGGGCCCAGATAGTTTTCAGCATTACTGGCAAGCAAAAGATGTCCTCAAAGAATTTTTCTCAACATGACATCATGGAGGTGTATCAATTCTGGTCTGGAGTTCATTTTTGTACAATGTAACTCTTGAGTTACAGGAGGTAAAAAGGTCATCAAACAGCTGCTATTTACACTGACACATTAAGAAAGACATCGCTAATTACTGAAGGCCATCATCTATGGGGAGAAAACTGGATTTTCCACCAAGACAATGCTGCAATCCACAATGCTTGTAGGTCAAAGGAGTTCTTTGATGGAAAAAAAAACATCCTGCTTTTGAGCAATCCACTGTGCTCACCAGATCTAAAACCAATCAAGAATATTTGGGGATTTTTTTTGTTCTCCGTCCCACTGCCGGATAAGTACGGCACAAGGCCTTTTTAAAGTGGGTCCGGATGCAGGGCCGCAGTCCACATGCATCTGGCAAAGTCCAAAAATACCTTTGAACCCAGATGCCAGGAAATAAACAACAAATAAACTTTATTAAGGTGGATGGAAGTTGAATGCTGTTTATAAACATGGATTGCAATTTAAAACAGTGGATGATTTTTGCTGTAGTTTACACATTATTTAGGGCAAACATCCCAAGCAGTCTCATATAGAAGTTAATAATGAGTATGCCAAAGCAAATTTTCAAATTCACAAAAATTGAGCATATACTGAATATTAAATTGTTGTTGTAATTTATTTGTTATGTATTTTCTATTTTTATTTATATGGTCTTCTCTTATGACCAACCCACAAAATATTTTTTCAATGTTTAAACTAATCAATTAAAAGCTTTAAATTTTCACTTGTTTGTTGATAAACTAAATTTTCTAATTAAATATAAATGTTTTGCAAATATATTTTGATTGAAGTAACAGTATTTTATATTTTTGAAACCCTTTTGTATCTGGTCTTGGGATTTTGAACATGAGTGTATATGCATCCAGAGCCAGAAGAGCTTATAGTGACAGTCATTAATTTTGACGGGTATTTTGCTTTACCTTTTTAATGTTTTTTTCAAAATTTAAAAAAAAAAAAAAAAATCAAACTCATTATTTCTATGAGAGTTAGTAGACATTAGAAATAATAAAGAATAAGCTCTCAGTGAAATTTAAACTTACATCACCTAAAAACTAAAATCTTAAACTAGTTTTCAACTACTGAGTCAAACTAACAGAACTGGTCAATTGAATTCTTATATACTCATCTAAGTAGGGATCTAGTTTGGTTTATTTTCTTTAATGGCAGATCAACTCATTAGGGGCCATTTAATGCTAAAATTTGATTCATTTGTAAATGTTTGATTATAATCAATTATATTTTCAATGTTCCATTGCACCATTTTTTTTTTAGAACCAAACTTTTTATTTGTCTAAGTCAGAACTTCTAACCCTGCTAGGTAAAATAAAGTTGACAGATTTTTAGAATAAAATAGGACAACTAAACAACAAAAATGATGACACTAAGACAAAACTAATGTGAAAGATGAGCTTCAAAGCTGCCTGTCTTGTCTCTCTTAATTTCTAATCAAAAATCTTATGCAAATTAGTAAAACAGTGGGTGATACTTGTTAGAGTGAAGTAGCGAGTTCACTTCCAATGTGTGGACTGGTTCCAAGTATAACAATAATCAAGTTCAACGTGAAACACCAGAAGACGACATTGGTCAAAACATAGTGAATATAACAATGAAGATGAAGACAATAGTCCAAATATTCTAAGTGATGATAATTATAATAGTTTACAATTACATGGTATTAAGTATTCCAATCTAATACTAATAATCTATAAACAATTATATGGGTTAAAGTAACTATTCTTATTTAATAATAATAATTTGTTAGCACATATAATAATAAGAAACCAATAATCTTTAGTAAACAGTTAAGTATTCTTAATACAAATAATTTACTGTTATATGGTCTTAAGTATTTCTATCTAATACAAATAGTTTTAAAACAGATCTATTCAACCAATAGATGGACCCTAACAGGACTACCACTCCGGGTTAGAGTGGACCTGAGAATAATAGCAGAGGTATTCCACACTCCCAGGAACAGGAGCAACACTATCAGATAAAGTTTAGTGCCATCATCATCATCATATCGCGCTAGGCCACATAGGTATCAATTATATAAAGCAGAGGATTCTAGATAAAGATTCCGTTTTGGTTATCTTACCTAGAAGGTGTACATCAATAGAATCAATGGCAGTCAACATTACTCAGGTTTTGAATTCAGATGTTTTCCTTTTAGAACAGTTTGCTTTACAAAGGCTAAAGTCAGACAATCCAACTATTTTAACCATAGCTACAAAAGGATTTGTTGCTTTGATTTGGTTGTGTATTGTAGCATATCAACCCTTGTAGATAATTTAATACTAAATCTTCTTTATACATATATGCATATAGTTTGTAAGCCAAAAGTTTGTTTTTAAACAAGGCAGAGTTCATTTGTTTGCACACAGATAAATGGTTTTAAATATTGTTATCTAATACTAATAATTCAATTTAATATTAATCTTTTGTTTGTATTCAGTTAAATGGTTTCAAGTAGAGTAAATAATTAAGCAGTTCTATTGGACCCAAACTGGTACTACCACTCCAGGGAGTAATGGTAATGAAGGAGAACTCCACATTGCCTAAAACTCCAGAACTGGAGCTTCACCATCAAATGGTTTAGTGTCATAATCAGGACACTCGTTGGGGGTGGAGTCCTTATCCATCTGCCGAGATGCAATCAGCATATTCTACAGCCCTAGCTGATTGGGTTATTGGCTAATCAAGTCCATTTCCAATGACAAATATCACATGATTGTATGCCTCTGGGGGTCAAATATCACTAAAGCCAATGACTTAGAAATCCAAATTAAGAGCATAGATCTTTCATAGGATTGTTAAATTACAAATATTGTTCAATTCTCATTAAGGGAATGGCATTACACAAATGATTCATAACAACAACAATAACAGCAGCATTACATGAATGAACAAAGAACAAATATGTTTCAATCAAAAGTTTACAAAAGAATATCCATTAGTCCATGACAGCTTCATAAAAGTTAGAATGTTTTTGTTTTAAAGCTATTCACAAAAGCATTGTTGGTTTTATTTGGGTGTCTTTATATTTATTTTTATTTCAGTTATTTAATTCAAGTTATATATCGTTCCGATGATTTTATTTTACATTATTCCTTATCCTATGCAAAGGGAATCATAAGATGTTTAGGTGAGGTTAACAGCTGTTGATTTTTTCTTCTTTTTTTTAAGCTGGTGTTGGTAGAAATGTTCTAAATCTGTTAATCATACAGAAATGTTTGTTTGCTTTCTTTGTTTAATGGCATATCAACCTATGTGGGTTATTCAATGCTAAAGCCATCCTTGTAGAAAAACAGCAATGATGCTATTTAACCAATAGCTTGGAGGATAGGAGGGTTCATACCTTTCAACTTACTAATAATAATAATTTTAAGTAAACAGTTATAGATTCAAGAAACTATTGATAATACAAAAAATTTTAATATGCCATTTTGTTAAATTAGAAATATTTTTTACTTGCCTCTAATCATTTTTTTTTCATGTAGTTATATAATATTAAGTATTCCTATCTAATACAAATAATTTGCAAGCAGTTGTATGTTTTTAAGTATTCCTATCTAATACTTTGGTTTAATGGCTTATCAACCTTTGAAGGTTATTTAATGCTAAATCCATCCTTCCAGAAGAACAGCAGTGGCACCACTCAAGCCACAGCCAAGAGAACAAGGGGGCTCATGCCTTTCCCAAGGGTACTCATCTGAAAGTGAATGCAACAGCACGACTGGAGCTCAAACTCGCCCACCATGATTCCACAGTCCATCACTTTAACCATTACACCACAAAGACATCCCCTAACAATATATACAAAACTATATGGTTTCATGTAACTATGTAACATGATCTCAGCTTGAATATGAAACATGCAAAAATAACAACAGGCGACTGTTGATCAGATACGAAAAAGACTTAAAAGGAGCTGATACCTTGGTCAACACTTTGTGAATGTGTATGACCTTCCCAGTTTGACTTACATTTCCACTCAAAGATTTCTAACCAATCTACAACCTCACCAAACTAAATAATAAAATAATTGATAAAATCAATTATCAATAATATAATTAATTACTACCCTAATTATCTAACAACTATTCCTTTTAATAATAATCACTTGTTTGCAGAGTTATATGGTATCAAGAATTCCCATCTGATACTAATAATTTTCAAACAGATCTATTTGACTAATGACAAACAGGTACTACTGGGTCTGAGTGAACCTGGGAGTAATGGCAATGAATGGGTACTCTACACTTGTCAGAGCACCAAAATCAGTGCCTTTTCACAGAATGCAGTTTACTTTCATATCAAAGACACATACAGCTACGATTAATATCTACTTATCTGAAGAGTGTAAGCACGAAACTTATAGTTACGAGAATGCAGTACTTAGCTCCATATCATAACATTTTTTTAAACCAGCTCTGCCATTTTTGGTATAAAGCAAAACTTCAGAAATTGTTCTCAAAATATTGATGGGTGGACCAGTTTGTTTACAATTACTTTAATATTGTATACATATTACACATATATGCATGTACATATACACATACATATTAACACATACACACATGTATACATATATGTATTTACACAGGCACACATACAGACATACGTACACATACATATGGAGTTATATATATATATATATATACACACACACACAAATATAAATATACACACACCTAAACAGATATACATATATAGAGACACATACATGCCTACACAAATACACAGATATACATGTATATAAAGTAAGTAAGATTGGAAACCATAGTCAAGAACCTCTTGATCCCAACCTTTTAATGCTGAGTGTTAAACAAGGCATCATCAAGTATCATTTTTTGAGTCTTTGGCATGACTCGACCTGGGATGGAATTCTGGTTTCTTGAGCATTTATATATATATATATATATATATATATATACACACACACACTGATAAGTATATACACACGCACACACAAAGATATAAATGTATATCTGCACACACACACTTACAAATAAATACATACATACAGAAATATACATATACATACACACACACATATATATATATGTAAAAACAAAGATATACAGACGTATACATATACGTACACAGACGTGTGTATATATATATATATATATATATATATATATATATATAAAAAAAACACAGATATACATACAGATGTATACATATATGTATACAGACGTGTGTGTGTGTATATATATATATATATATATATATATATATAGAGAGAGAGAGAGGGCTACATATATACAAACATATTTTCATTCCCACAACCAAGTATATCAAGTTATATGCTACATTGTTGGTTATAAGCATTTTTTTCTCTTTCTTTTTTTTCCTTTTAAATAGTTAGAGGCATTTTAGAACAAAACATCTCACTAAATCTTGTTCAGGTTTTATTGACAAGAATAGAGGAACAAGAACAAAAAACACAGACAAGATGCAAACAGATTTTAATGCTATGCTGTAAAGCTAAAATACACTGACGGCTCAAGAATAGACAGCTCTGCTTTTTTTTTCTTTTGGCAAGCATTTGTAGACTTGTAGATATTGATTCCTTATTCTGTGGCAACCAAGCAGCTGTACTTTTATGATTGTTGCCATAATGCGATAAAAGGTGAGTAGAGCACACAAACTTTGAATTGTTTGCAAGTCGACAAAGAACTTACAGTTAGTGGCAACCCTTTGCTTTTGCAAAAGTCCTCATCTCTTTTAGAAAGCCAAGATAAAGTCACAGAGCAGAACTTAACATGATTGCTATCCTGGAGTTAGCATCAAACTTATCTACAGAACAAAGAGATTCAGGAATATAAAGAAATCAAATGCACTTTAACCAGAAATCATTGACTCTACTATGAAGAATTTTTAATGAAATACTCTTGCCATTCTTTTGGACAACTGTTATTTTTGTCTTTCTTTAATTTACCATCTCTTCATACAATCTAGAAGAAACTACATGAAAAATACACTTACTTAATCAACCATATATAAACATTGTCTATATACTAAAATAAATTTAAAAAGAAATCATCTAAAATGTTGAAATTTTCCTTAATATATATATATTACTGAAAATGTCAAAGGAAGATTTAGTGTTCAGCATTTTATTAGCTTTTCATTGTTGGCAAATGAGATGTCATAACTGGTTGAAGGCAATATAAAAGTTGAATCTGCTGCTGATATATATATATATGGGACTGCCATATCTTGAAAGATTTTATCTGTCTTTACCATCAAAATTACAACTCAAACATCCTGACAAATGACTAATTCAAATTGTGAAAAATATACAAGATGCATAAGATAAGGTAGTAAGACATCTGTACGTCATTGGATTATAGTGACATACACTCGTACAATATTTATGCGACCCTCTGGGTGTCCACAGCTACTGCCCAGTGACAAGCATAGCAAGATAACAGGTGATGATGCATACTGCAGGTTTTATCTTAGAGAATCTTCTCACAGACTTTTCCTGTGAAAGAATACCTGCAAGTCAGCAGAGGTTTGACACTGGAGCTTCCTTTGCTAGTTTTTGATTTTGATTTCCTTAGCAAACAATTATAGCTTGAAGTAACTATTAACACAAATAATTTGCAATAACATGATATCAAGTATTCCTATTTTATACTATATTTTCAATTTTTCCATAGATGGGACTCTAAAAAGTATTACGACTAGGTCTAAGAGGACCTGGGCTAATAGCAATGAAAAGGTTAGTCTACATGCTCCAAACTCCAGGACAGAAGCCTCACCATCAGGTACATTTTAGCATTATACCCAGCACACTCTTTTTTTGGGGGGTAGAAAAATCTTATTCCTTTAAAGATGATAAAATTGACATATTCTACAACTTGCCAATAGGGAAAAGTATAAAAGACTTATAAGAGAATTTTGCAGCTTGAATTTACATTTCTCCAATAGCCAAACTTGATAACCACAAACCTGAATTTGGAAATTCTAAATTAGATGAGACAAATTCTTAATATTTACATTTTAAATTTTCCAACACAAATATTTCTATATTTTCTTTTGGCACCATAAGTCCAAGTTATTAGCTTTGCCAAATTATAATAGACAATATTCTTATGAACTTTCACATATTTGGTAGATATGAATAGATATTTATCCATGTCCAAGAATATTCATTTAAGTTCTGGAGTAATTTTAGATTTTCTTCTGTCCATATCCCAGATATCTTTGTTTTTCAATTTTTCTCTCTCTCATATATATATATATATATATATATAAAATCTTTCATAATTTTTTAATTTTATAGACACAGTGATTGAAGAGAAACTCCCAATTAATAGGGAGTAACTGTTCAATCATCCTGTATATTCTGAGAAGCATGATCAGATACTACACTTCAATCCCAACCCAGAGGCCAAGGACTAACTCATTGATCTTTCATAGAACAGCTGGGGATTGAACCTTTGATATCTATTTTTGAGGCTAACAATGGATATTTTGTAGATGTAATACCATTTTTTTTTTATTTGTTCCAGCTGAACTAGAGCATATAGATATTTTACTATTAGGTCAATAAATTGAACTAACAGCCACTAAGTAAATAACATAGGTTGGTTGGCTTTACAGCATGTCAGCCCTTGTTAGGTTAGTCAATACTCGTCAGATTTTTCTTTTCTCCAAGCAATTATATAACTTCAAGTAAGTATTCTGAATACATAAGTTGTACATAATTGTATGATTTCAAATATTAAAAGAGATCTAAAGGGCTGAGGAGATTTGCTATCATGAGGACTCCATAGAAAAGTACCAGTTAATACTGGTGTGAATAAAATAATAATTTGTTAACAGCTATATCTTCAATCACCTATGCCAATCAAATTGCAATATCAATGTTTTAAGAACTAATGTATTAATAAGTTCAATCATTTTAAACATGTAAACACTTAATAGTAAGAATATGAATATTTCAAAGGTAAATGTAGGGATCAAAACAAGTACAACTATACCAGGTCATAGTAGACCTGGAAGTAATGGCAACAAAGGGTTGATTTATGGAGGTGCCCGAGGTGTAATGGTTATTGTCGTAGGAAATGGACATGGCGACACGAGTTCAAATCCTGAACGAGACTGATTGCATTTTACATTGCACTAATACCCTTAGGAAAGGTATGAATCCAATTACTCTCCCTCCAGCTATGGGTAAATAGTAGGACAGACTAGGTTCTTCAGCCTTGGTGAGGCAACTAGTCTAGGAGAAGGAAAACTCTGAATTCAAACCTGTTAAACTCCGCTTAAAAATTGACCTTGTGTCATATCCTGCCTGAGCGGAGGGGGTTGGTAAATATGACAAAGGGTTGATTTTGTTTCTTTAACATCACATTAACCATCATGGGTTATTTAACGCCAAAGCCATCCTTGGAGAAAAAGGAGCTTTATACCTTTCCAAAGATTATTAGACTGAAAGTGAACATAATAGCATGACTGAAGTTTGAACTCACTAACTTCAAGGCCGCAGTTCAGCACCTTAGCTATTATGCTACAGGAACTTTCCAAGCAACAAACAGGTTACATTTTAAATTTTCTGACACAAATATTTCCATATTTTCCTTTGGCACCATATAAGTGCAAGTTATTAGTTTTGCCAAATAATAATAGACAATATTCTTATGGACTTTCATATATTTAGTAGATATGAATAGATCTTTATGCATGTCCAAGAATATCCCTTTAAGTTATAAATTTTAGATTTTCTTCAATGTCCAACTTCTACATATTGCCATTTTCCCTTTAAGCTTAAAATCTCATTAACACTCTTAAATAAGGGAAATTCCCAACTTATAAGCTAATCAAAACTTATATATATATATATATATATACTTAATCTAAATTTGAATATTACTTTAGTATACTTTCTTTGTTTAATGGCATATCAAACTTCATAGGTTATTTAATACCAAAGCTGTCCTTGTAGAAAAACTGTAGTGGTACTATTTAACTCATAGTTGGGAGGATAAGGGGGTTAATACCTTTCCCAAGGGTATTAGTCCAAAAGGGAATGTAATAGCATGACTAGAATTTTCCTACGATGTTGTAGTACAGCACATTAGTCTCTACATCATGGGGACTATTGAGAATCTGAATATTAGAGATATTTCTTTATATTTACTTATTTGTTTATTTTTTGAATGAAGAGTGTCAATCATTATTAATTTTGAATCAGAGTCTCACTTATGGATGTAGTTTAGGGTCTTGCCTAGGACATACAAGTGTTGGAAAATGTGACATATTCAATGATGATACTGAGAAACTTGTGAAGAGGGTTTTAGTTTCAGTTAACTCAGAAATGATTGATATCAAGTCTCAAGTCAATAAGGATTACACAATCCAGTTCCACATTAAATCTAGAAAGGGCAAAAGTTCTGAATAGTAAATCCAACATCAGCAAAATGTCTTTTTCCATGCAGTTAAGCATTTTCCTCAGAATGTCATGTTAATGGTTATTTATTTCAAACAGGAAATTGTTTATGGCTTATACCAAGATGATAATCCAACACCAGGTCGGAGAAATACTTTTAAATTAATAACCTATATCCACAAGGACATGAAGTAGTATATTTTTAGATTTCGATTTTTCCTAGTTTATTTCTTTCATACCAGTAATGACTTTTCTGAGATTTTTTAATGTTTTGAAGCTAGGAATTATGACACAATGGATTGTTGGTGTAGTAGTAGATAGAGTTAGATATATGTGGTATATATATATATATATATATATATATAGAGAGAGAGAGAGAGAGAGAGAGAGAGAGAGCGGTTGATATGAGTGTAGATACATATATGCATATGAGTGGACCAAGACATATGCCCATGGGAGTGTGTGTAAGCATACATTGAATATGTGTGTTGTGCATGTGTGTGTGTGTGTATATATATATATATATATATATATATATATATATATATATGGTAGAAAAATGGGTGGATAGGTGTGTGTGTGTATATATATATATATATATATATAGGGGCCAAGGTGAGTATGTGTGGTAATGTTGATCAAAAGTTTAGGATTACAGAGATTTATTTTAATCCCCTTTGTTGACATGACTTCTGGTGCTGGTTGGTAGACGGAAGAGAAAAGTGATTTTTTAATGGCTAAATTTGGGAGGCCCATATCCACAAATAAAAGTGGCAGCCTTCATATATACAAGTCAAATTTTAAAAAATTCATTGCCAAGACAGGTTCATACTGCATGGACAATTTCCGTCTATCGAATTTTTAAAAAATATCTAAATAAAACTACAAACATTGCTGATAATAAAAAAAAAATTTGGTTATAAGATTGGAAGCACTTACCTCACTAGTTTGTCCTTCCTTATCAAAGGTGAATACAACCAAATTGTTTTCGAGAGGAGCTATTCCACAAATGTAACAATTAGATTCTGGTGTAGTTGTGAACATGCTGGCTGGAAACAAAAAAGAAAAAAAAATCATTTATAGTCATAACCGTTCAAAAAATAAAGATAACTATATAAAGTCACACAGAGCTAAGTGTGGCAAGTATGCATGTACCTGGGCTTCAGACTTACATTTTTTTTTACAACCGTTCTGGAGCTGTCCTGAAAAACAATTTTAACTCTCAAAATCAAAATATTTCTTTTCTACTTTGTCATCATCAATAGTTGTTAGAAGCATAACAAACAAACAAAAAAACAACACTAAAACACGTGTAAGAAATAATATTTATTTTGGTCTATTTAGTCTCAAAATTGTGATCTGTGTTTTTTTTTAAGAAACAATGAAACATTAATTAAACAAAGAAGGTTTTTATTTTGATGAAGGAAAAAAAAATTAACAAGAGTGAAATAAAGGCAAATTTTCAAGTCCTTGAAGAAAGTCCAGAACAATATTTCTAATTGATAATACAATAAGTACAGAGAATAAAAAATGAAATCTGATTATTGAGGTTTTATACAAGTTCATGTCAAAGCTAAACAACAGTCAAAAAAAAAAAAAAAAAAAAAAATTTTTTTTTAAAGTCCAAACCAAAATAATAAAAGAAACAAACGACGAGGCCTCTAATTCTTTGACCCTATTTACCAACCCCTCCGCTCGGGCAGGATATGACACAAGATCAATTTTTTAAGTGGAGTTTGACAGGTTTGAATTCAGAGTTTTCCTTCTCCTAGACTACTTGCCTCACCAAGGCTGAAGAACCTAGTCTGTCCTACTATTTACCCATAGCTGGAGGGAGAATAATTGGATTCATACCTTTCCCAAGGGTATTAGTGCTATGTGAAGTGCAATCTGTCTCGTCCAGGATTTGAACTCGAGTCGCTGTGTCCAATTCCTGCGACGATAACAATTACACCACTGGCACCGCCAGATTACACCACCGGCACCTCTAATTCTTTGACAAGTAGTAAAAAAACTCAAACATTTACCCCAGATTTAGATGATTTAAAAATCCCCAAAACATCTAAAAAAAGCGCAAAATTTTTTCATCCTTCAATAGCAAGTTATACTCATTCTAATTTTTTTCATAAAATTGACAGTCTCCAAGGCTGTCCTTGATAAGAGAAATTGATGTCCACAATGAATACTCTAAGGACAACATGTATCCAGAGGTCTATTACAGGCAGGATTTGACCCAAGGTCAATTTTGGAATGGAATATAACTGATTTAAATTCCAAATTTACTTTTTCCTTGATCAGTTGCTATATCAGGACTAAAGAACCCAGTCAACCCAATCATTTACTGAGAGCTAGGGAGAAGAGATGGATTCAGGCCTTTCTCAAGGACACTAATTTTGCTGTTCTATTTCTTTTAATCTCCTCAATATCCTGACCTAGTGGCGCTATTACATTCACTTTTGGATTAATACTCTCGAGGAAAGGTATAAAACCCTTTATCTCTCCAGCTATGAGTTAAATAATATCAGTGGTGTTCTTCTACAAGAATGGCTTTAGCATTAAATAACCCAAAATGATTGACATGCCACTAAACAAAGAAACCAAACCACATCCTGAAATCTTACTCTTGAAATGAATTTTCAGTTTAGGAAAGTTGAACAAACCTAGATTTAATGAATAGGATGTTGCACTTAAATAATTCAGTTTGGTTTGGTTTTATCGCATATCAACTATTTTTATACATTCAAACAGTTCTATTTCAAACAATTCAGTTTAGTATAATTATATTTTTTTTTTATTTACACTCAGTTAAATGTCAAAACAGTTCTATTTCAAACAAATCAGTTTAGCATAAGTACACAGTTTAGTTCTATTTGACCCATAGATAGGATCCTATCAGGTGCTACCACTTTGAGCCAGAGTGGACCTGGGAGCAATGGCAATGAAAGAGTACTCCACATTCCCCAAAGCTCTAGCATTACTGGAACCTCACCATCACATCATTTAGTGTCATATTTAGGACACTCGTTGGGAAAGGGTCTTACCCCTGTACAGAGAAGCAGTATATTCTACAGCCCCAGCTGACTAGGCAATGAAATGTGTAAATGAGTTTATCTTGCTTTTCTTCCGTTGTGTTCAGTGTTAGTATATCATGGATATACTAATGCTAATATTGGTTCATGGTGAGTAGGGACTCATCCATTGTTTATCTTCCATAGCACCAAGCAATCTAATAATATGAAGAGAGGCTGAAAAATTCATATGATGCTATATCTGCAGTTGATGACTTTTTTGACCAACAGGATCCAAGCAATGCAACACCAATGAAAAATGCATGTGAACTGCAAGAGGGACTATACTGAAAAATAAACCTTATCTGGTCACATTTTATGAGAGTATCTTGGTCAGCTGATGAACTTTTTAGATGACCTTTGTATAATATAAAACCAGATGTAATTTCAGAATTCTTCTCCTTTAAATTCCATGTTTTCTGGTTACCATTTTCATTGTTTTTGAGAATAAATTTGATTTTCTTCTAAAATGTTCAAGATTTAACAGATAGAATATGGATTTTAAAAAATCAGTTGTCAACATTCCCCACGCCCCGACTTCTTCCTCTTTGCCACATACCCCGCCCCATTTTATATTCAGACATTTTTTTCTTTTTCTTTCGAGCTTACAGCTCTTTATTTGTATTTAGGTTTTGGATATTTTAACATCGGTTATCTTTACATTCCCTTATCCTCTTCACATTTATTCTTTTATAATTCTTTTTCTTGCCTTCTTAAAATCCTTCCTTCCTTCAATTCTCTCTCTCTCTCGTTAATAATGATTGACTTTGTTTATTTGTTGAAGTGATGTCATTTCCTGAAATTTTGCAACTTATTCGAATTTCTGTCATGTGCTGCCTGTTAGAGGTATCTGGATATATGTATAAAATATCAAGAGCCATTTCTTTTTTGATAGATTTAAACAACATGTCAACTCATCTAGGGTTATTTTATACCCAGAGGTACATGAATCGCATTCATATTCACATTTTTTATGTAGTTATTTGATATTAAGTAATCCTATCTAATACAAATAATTAACATAATTGTATGGTTTCAAATATTCCTATCTAATACTAATAATTCATATACAATTATATGGTTTCAAGTAATTATATCTAATAATAATTTGTTTGTATAGGGTTTCAAGTAACTAGTAAAAATCTTGAGAAAACAATTATAGGTTCAAGTAACTATTCTTAATACAAATAATTGACAGTTATATGGTATCAAGTATTCATATCAAATACAAATAATTTGCACACACTTTTATGGCTTCAAGTATTCCTGTCTAATGCTAATAATCATATGGTTTCAAGTAATTCTTTCCATTTGTTTACACACAGTTGTATGGTTTTGATTAACAAATAATAACCCCAAGTAAGTAAGTTAAAGTAAGTTAGCAACTGTAGTGGAGGATGACCTGAAGGCTCCCTTTTCAATAGCTACTATACCAAGGTGTAGGGGAGGGTGCTACTCCTTTCCCTGGATTACTCCACTTTACCCCCGATACGTACCTTATATTACTGAGTGTTAAGCAAGGAGGTATCAAGTACCATTTTTAAAGTCTTTGGTATGACACGACCTGGGATTGAACCCAGGTCTCCTGGACCATTGGCAAACACTACCCACTAGGCCAATGAAACTTATAGTAATTATACTTCATTCAAATAATTTACAGTTATATGGCATCAAGTATTCCTATCTAATACAAATAATTTTTAAGCAGTTCTATTTGACCCATAGATGGAACCCTAACAGAATGAATCTGAGAGTAAAGCAATGACGAGGTGACCCCACTCTTTCCAGAGCCACAACATCAGATGCAGTTTAGTATTATCGCCAGGACACTCTTCTTTCTGGGAGAGGAGTTTTATGGTCAGGATATTCTAAGCCCCACTGACAGGGAAGTATAATGATTTCATTTCTTTTATGTTGATTACCATAACACAGTAAAAAATAGTACAAGTAAAAAATTTATGAGCACAATAGCATTAAAATGCTCTTAGAGAATAAAACAATTTACAGCTTATTGATAATGTGGGGTTTTCATTCATTTTCAAAATAATTATTATATTTTAACAAGGGAGACAACTGCAAAATGCTAGCGAGTACATCCCCTTTTAATATAAAATTAAATCATAAATTCTGCAAATACTTCAATATTGAGCTTATTGGTCACTGAATTTGGCTTTTAAGCAAGTTTTTAAAAGAAACAAAAATAGAAAAATAGAATGATAAAGTGATAAAATAAAAAAATTACTACAGATAATAATAAACTGATTGAAAAGAAAGAAAAAAAATGACAAGCTTATTTGCATTGTGTTCTGAGGCACTTTGTTTTCATGATACATGATAATGTTCAATTGCCAACAAGAGCAAAAAAAAAAAAAAAAAAAAAAAAAAAGCAGCTAACATTGCAAGAGCTTCAATGACTGAATAAGATTTTAATGAAGCAAAACAGTGACAATTATTTCTTTAGAGAGTGATTTCTAGTTTCTTTGTCACCAGAAAGTTTTCTATGTGGATCATTGTGTTTTCCTTCTATTGATTTTCAAGAAATGTTGATCTCATACGATTTTAAAAAAAAGCAAAAAACACAAAGTTTGCAATTTCTTTCTCAAAACTGCACTGCTAAAGGCCAAACAGTGAAATACTATTGTGTGAAAATACATGTCAAAACAAAATAAAATCTAACAATGAATCAACATCTTAGATTAAGGGAGTTGAATTCAAATTTTTTAAAAACTATACAAGATTATTGTATTGGAATCTAAGAAATTTTCATTTAAATCTGTATAACTTCTTTCTTTTTAGTCAATTATAAACTGATTCTTCCACTATTAATTAGTAGTTATCAATCCTCCTGGAGAAGTTGAGGTCATATAAAATGCTTAGTACTTTGTTTATGAAACTAAAAAAATTTTTTTTAGTCAATAAACTTTAGTGCATATTGAGTGTTTTATTTGTTGAAAGAATTTCAGTTAACAAAACAAAAAAAACCCTCACTCACTCAAATTAATAAAAGTGTTGTTGGTAATATTCAGAAGTGTCATTAGCATAGCAGTGAAACTGTTTGAGAATTAAACTGTGAATTTTGCAGTTTTTTGGTTATAATGTTGTCAATAACACAAAGGAAGAATCCAATTGTCCAAAGAAAGCCAGTAATATTAACAACTCTTTTCAAATGCATAATGAATACATTCGTATTCCTCTTTCTATTTTTAGTGTGAGATGATATTGTATCAGGCAAAATACAAGGGTGATTCAAAAGATTTGCAATATTTTGATTTGATTAACTTTTGTGGGTTATTTAATGGCAAAGCCATCCTAGTAGAAGAACAGTAGCAGTGCTATTTAAACTATAGCTGGGCAGGGGGTAAGGAGGGAGTCATAACAGCCCCAAAAGTATCAACATTTTGGTATGTGCCAGTTCGTGGTGTGTATATCACATGACTGAAGCAGTTCAAGTTGTAGAAAGTACCAGCTGAATTTGGTAGTATCAAGGTAGTTGGTGTACTGAAATATTGAATACTGCTCTACTCCATGTGTTATTTGAAAGCTTCAAAGATTTACACTGCAGAAACATCCAAACAAATTTGTTGCACAAAATGTGAAGGTGCAGTTGATCACAGTAGAGTAATGAGATGATACAAGAAATTTCACTTGGGTTTCAAGACTGTTGATGAACTGGTAAAGGTCAGGTAGGCCTAAAAACTGGATTCTGAGGCCATGCTCCAAGTCATAGAAGCAAACTCAGAGAGTATCAGGTGGGCTTGGCATCTCACAGTCCAGTGTGGTTCATCACCTTCATGACCTCAACAAAAGCATCTGACCCTGCTGATAGTTGGTTGGGTTTTATGACACATCAACCCTTGTAGGTTATTCAGTGACAAATCCTGTTTATACATATATTAAATATATATAATTTATAAACAGTTTTAAACAAGCCAAAGCTCACAGTAAAATGGTTTCAAGTATTCCTAATACAAATAATTCTATTTAATATTAATCATTTGTTTGTACACAGTTAAATAGTTTCAAATATTGCTATGTGACATTAACACATCAATCTGACATCAGTCATTAGTTTGCACACAGCAAATGGTTAAACCTGTTCTATGAGACTCTTACAAGTACTATAACTCTAGGTCAGTGTGGACCAAGGAATAATGGCAATGAAAGGGTAATCCACATTTCCCAGAAATCCAGGACTGGAGCTTCACCATCAGATAGTTTAATGTGATGCCCAGGACACTCGGTGGTGGTTGGGAGTACCATTCTGTAGAAATGCAGTCAACATATTCAATAGCCACAGCCAACTGAGCTGAATCTGTTGAAGTGTGCTCCATGTTACCAAAATATTGTACAACTTTTGACTTAACCAAGTAAATAATAAATCAAATAAACAGCTTTGAGTGGAATCTGTTGACAGTAGAATACAAGGCTTCATGGTACAAAAAAAATTCTGCTATGTAAGGAACTGATTATCATGGGAGACAATTTTGTTATTTAATGCCTAAGCCTTTTTGCAATAGCATAAAAATGCTCATAAGATATTGAATTTTATAATATTGAGATTGCCTAGGCTATACCACTACTAATATCAGACAACTTAGAAGAGTCTAAGACATCAGAGGAAACTTGCTGTCATTCAGACTTTATTGAACCTACAAGTTGCTACTGGTGTGAAAAACCCACAGAGACTGGTATAATAATAATAATAATAATAATAATAATAATAATAATAATAATAATCCGATAGATGACATAGAAAGACTATATGTGTCAAGAAAAGAAGAAGACTTGCCAGTATTGAAGACTGCATGGATGCATCAATACAAGAACTACATTAAAAGGAGCAAAGACAGACAAATAACAACAGCCAGCAAGAACACTAATAACATAAGGACAAACGGAACAACAACAAAAACTAAGAAATAGAAATGGGAAGAAAAACAACTGTATGGATATTTCAAGTGACAAACTTGTGAAATCTCACACAAGATGACCTGGAAATGGCTATGAAAGGGAAATCTGAAGGAAACTGAATCTCTTCTAATAGCAGCATAAAACAATGCTATAAGGACCAACTATATTAATGTCAAAATTAATAATATGCCACAGTATAGCAAGAGTAGTTATGTGGTAACAAAGACCTAACAATTAATCACATAAGTAAATGTAGCAATCTAGCACAAAAGGAGTAAAAGATTAGGCACAATTAAATGGGGAAGGTGATCCACTGGGTATTGTGCAAGAAATTAAAATTTGACTATACAACCAAATGGTATATGCACAAACCAGAATCCATCCTAGGGAATAAGATGCAAAAAATTCTCAGGGATTTTCAGATACAAAAAGATCACCTAATCCCAGTCAGAAGATAAGACCTAGTGATAATTAACAATAAAAGGAGAACTTGCTGTCTAGTAAGTTTTGCCATCCCAGCAGACCAGAAAGTGAAAAGAGAGACAAGTACTTAGACCTTACCAGAGAACCAAGAAAGCTGTAGAACATTAGGGTGATGATGATAATAACTGAAGTTGGCACATTTCAGACAGTCTCCAAAGGCTTGGAAAGGGAACAGGAAGAGTTGGAAATCATAGGATGAATCAAGAATATCTAGATTATAGGATTGTTGAGGTTGGATGAATACAGAGAAGAATCCTGGAGACCCGAGGAAATTTGCTGTCACTCAGACTCCAGTGAAAGACCATAAGTTAATGCTAGTGTCAAAAACTTGCATGGAGCAAAATAATGAAATAAGAAAAGAAAATGAAAAGATAGACAAATACTTGGATCTTGCCAGAGAGCTGAAAAAGCTGTGGAACATAAACATGACGGAGACACCAATTTTAGTTGGTTCCTTTGAAACGTCGCTCAAGACCTGGAAAAGATTGAGACCATTCAGATCACAGAACTGTTAATATCAGCTAGAATACTTAGAAGAGTCTTGGAGACCTGAAGAGACTCACTGTCAGACTTCAGTTAAAACTAGTGAGAAAAATTTGCATATGATGATGATGATATGGGTGTTTTTGCTCACATTCACCTTGATTATAATAGATTCTCATGGGAGATGACTATTAAATGATATTAATAAAGTTCAAATATTTGTAATTAATTATCATATAAATTCTATAAAAAGGATATAACTTTACATGAAGCTTAATGGCTGCCAAACAACCTTTAAGCAGGTGTGATTTAAAGATATGAATTTTCAAGTTATTGCACCAGCTTTTTAGCGTGACAAAAATGTCACTCTGATATATCAGTTTTAGAACAAAAGACTCAAGTTATATCCCATTGTGAGTGAATATTTCTCTTCTGGTTTTAAGCCACTTTTCAATACAAAAGATTTTACTCGAAATAGCATCAACTTCTTAAAGATCTCATCTTTGTTTGCCTAAAAAGGTAAGGAAGTTTTGTTTGAACTGCCGAAGAATGTTGCTAAGATATTGGTTTAACCTATTTAGAGCTCTCATGTACATTGATAGAATGGCTTCTACAAACAAAAGATATTTTTACTGGATTTTATGTTATTTTGGTATCTACAAATAGACTTAATCTTTCAAAGTACAGAAATACCCAAAGCATTAAGAAAGATTTGAAAGCGAAATAGTCTGATCACTCAAAAGAATGACAAGGAATCACCATAATGTCATCATGAATAAGTCGGCACTTTCAAATTGGTGAGGAAAAGGACAGAGAGACCCAAAAATAGATGAACAGAGAACAGTTTCAGAATAGATTATAATCAACTTATACATAAAACACAATGACATTATATATATATATATATATATATATATACACACACACACTAGCTGAAGTACCTACTTTTTGAAACAATATATTTTTTCAAGATAATAATTGATTGATTGACTTGAACAGCATTTCGACCTGTCTAGGATTATTTTATGTCTAGAGGTTAGGGAATTACATGCACTGAATGTTCATATTTATATTTTTTGTGTACTTGTGAAGCAAAGGACAGAAACCCTAAAAAAAAATAAAAAAAGATAGTTTTATTGAAAGTTCATATTTACATTTTTATGAACTTGTGCTTAAAAGGACAGAGAGACCCCAAAATAGATGATCAGAGAACACAGTTTTCAAAAAAGATTATAATCAACTTATATATAAAATACAATACAATGACATTATATATATATATATATATATATATATATATATATATATATATACATACACACACACTAGCTGAAGTACCAGCACTTTGCTGCAATTTTGTTTTTCAAGTTCATGATTGATCACAATTGACTGTAATAGCATTCAGACCAATCTAGGGTTATTTTATACTGAGAGGTTAGAGAATTGCATTCATTGTATATTTATATTTACATTTTTTGTAGTTGTTTCTTAAGAGATTATTTTTTACAAATCTATTTAACCTATAGAGGGGATCCTAGCAGGTACTACTACTCTGGGTCTGAGTGGACCTGGGCGTAATGGCATTGAAAGAGTACTCCATACTCTGCAGAGCTCCAGAACTGGAACCTTACAATCAGATGCAGTATAGTATCATATCAAAGAGACCCATTATTTAGGAGGGAGCCTTACTCTTCTGCTGGGGATACAGTAAGCATATTCTAAGCACTGATGACAGTTTTTCAAGATAAGGTTTCAATTTGTAATCATACAAAATAAAAAAAGATATTGAGATTTCAGTTTCAAACTTGTATACAAATACATTTAAATAGAACTGAAATGATCTGGAAGGAAATTGATTGATTGATTTTAAAGGCATGTTAACAGATCTGGGGTTCTTTTATGCTTAGATGTCAGGGAATCATATACATTGTACATTTATGCTAACATTTCTAGAGTAATTCTTAAGAGATTTTTTAAAAAAATAATAATAATCTTTAGTAAACAATTATAGCATCAACATATTATTCTTAATACAAATAATTCAGTTATATGGTATAAAGAATTTCTGTCTAATATTAATAATTTTCAAAGCGATCAATTTCACCCATAGAAGAGACTCTAACAAGTATAACCATTCCAGGTCAAAATGAACCTGGTAGTAATGGCAATAAAGGGATACTCAACACTCCTCAGAGCTCCAGAACTGGAGCCTCACCATAAAACTTAAATAACAAAAACAAAAAAATCTTTCTTTTGATATCGACTGAAGGTTTAAACTAGTTTAGAACAATTAAAAATAAATATAAAGACATATTCCTATTTTGTCCTATCACTCTTGTTCATTTTATATATATATATATATATATATATATATATATATATATATATATATATATGATAATAAATAAATATATATTAGATTTTATATATTTAATGCCATGGAAGCTTGTTTGCGACCTTTGGTTTCATAAAAACCAAAGGTTGCAGACAAACTTCCATGGCATTAAATATATAAAATCTAATATATATTTATTTATTATCATTATATAATAACTCTATCTCAGATATTGAGCACTCTACAAAATATATCGCACTTGGTTCACCACAAACCCACAAAGTGATTAAGTGACAACCAACATTGTTGCTATATATATATATATATATATATATATATATATATATATATATATATAGAGAGAGAGAGAGAGAGAGAGAGAGAGAGAGAGAGAGTGTGTGTGTGTGTGTGCGTGTGTCTTCCCCCCCAAAAAAAATATATTTGGGGAAATTGAAATAAATCCAATAATATGAAAATGTACTGATGAGAAAAGACAGGTCATCAGAGAATGATTTTATTTATAGCTGAATTATTTGCTAATATTTAATGCTTCTTTTTTTTTAACACTGAACCTTCATCAGGGGATTTGAATATATGATGTATCTTCTGAATTTAATTCAAATTAAATTTTCTATTTGTTAAATCAAAAACTGAGTAAGTTTTAAGCACTCTATTTTTGTTAGTGACATTCTGTTTAAAATATAAGTAGTATGCCACAGAAAGCAAAACCAGATATTACTACTAATAGTTTCATATTTCCATAATAAAATATTTCCAAATGATGTTAATGGAGAATTTTCAAATATTAAATCAATAACAAAGTTATAAATTGCAGGAGTCTGTGCAATGCTATAAAACATTCTGAAGGCAACTAAGGACAGAAGTGGAAATTGTATTCAGAAACATTTAATGGTAAGCATTAGATATTCACAAATCAAAATGAAAAGACAAGAGATTTTAAAACTTTTTTCTTTGGTGACACATTTTTAAAAAAAGAAAAATTTTTGCACAACCTTAAATTTTTCAGCCAAGCCAAATATACAATCCCTAATGTATGTAAAAAGAAATAATTCAATGAAGAATTTAGTTAATAATTAAAGAATCAATAATTATAGATTATTGATGATAAACTAAAATGTTGCAACAGTTTGGAAAGCTCTCATCAAGTGAACTTATAAGTGAAGTCTACAAAAAAAAAAAAAAAAAAAAAAAAAATCATTCAAATATGCTTTGTCTTTCATATACTACAGATATCAGATCAGAAAAGGATTGCTATATATATATATATATATATATATATATATAATTTGTTTTTTAAGAGTGTATATTTAGGAAGCGAGTTATTATTCAAGCAAGTTTTGTTAAAGATGATGGAACACAGTTTGTTTATTATTCTTAATTTTATTTTTTCAAGTGTCCTTGATAATTTTCTTGACTTGGGATCTAGATGGTAAAGGAATTGTCCAATATCTTCTGCCCAAGCACTTTCGACCACACTTTTTGGTCGTTATCAGGGGTAGTGTAGTTGACTTGATAGTTTGAGTTTTTATTGTTTTAATTATTTGGAGCATTTTGTTTTGAAGTTGTCAGTTGGAACGTTTACAGCATTTTGTTTTAATTTGCTTAGTTGTAAAAAGGTTTACTAATAGAGTTAGTGATTTTTAGTTATTAAAATATTCAATATGTTGGTGCCTGTGTTAAATGCTATTTTATCTATGTTTTTTGCTATATCTATAAAGAAAATGAGCACAATATTGGTGATAGAGCATATGTAGATTTAAATAGGTGCTTGGTAACAGTCAATTTCTTACCTATGTAATCATCAGACCAAGAGCTATATATGTACACAGTGAATGTATACACAAGAGACTATAAACCCATCATCACATTGTCTGCTCTTCCTTAGAAAACTGAATACAGGTTCAAGTTTGGGTGAAGGCACTTGTTGGGTCAATCCTTTTCCTGATGATAAAAATAACTTTTTTGTGGCAAAAATTTGGATTATCTGTAGATTCTCCACTTAATATTTTAGTTTGCTATTTTTTAGAATTTATAGAATCTGGTCATTTCCTGTACATCATTCCTAAAGAGACAATATATCTCCAAATAAGTTAACAACTCATTAACCTTTTACTCTAAAAACATTAAAATATCAGATTTCACTGATGGATTAAACAAAGAACCAACTACAGATATTACCTTTGAATTGGAAACTAATAAAAAATCAATGAAAATATCAACATTTATAAGCACATGTAAAAAAAGAAAAAAAAGCAGAAATTGAAACATTTCATATAATTTTTTTTTTTGACTCATTACTTAAGATGAGTTAGCCAAGCCAATATGCATAATTCAAAACGTAAATAAATAAAAAGAAATAAATCAATGAAAAAATTCAGTTAATAATTAAAAAGAGGAATATTGAGATTATAAATCACACGCTAAAGTGTTATAAGACAGAAATTGGAAAGCTCTGAACAAGACGGCAATTCTAATTTGTCTGTTGTACATCAACTATATCTAACATCTCCATAGCAACACAAACAGAACTAAACTTCCATCGTCTAGAAAATACAGAATGTGGAAACTTTGATAAGTCATAAATCTGTAATTTTGATAGTAGATAACTTTAATGATTACAGAAGGCAATTTTATCAGCCAAAGATGAGAGGCCAAGTTTTACATAAAATAAACATTGAATGAAAAACCCGAGCTTCTTATTTGATAAAAAGGCTATTCATTAAGCATACGCCTGATGGAACCAGACTATTTATAAAATAGATTAGACAGTGTCCTCCTGTTTTATTTCTGATGCGTAAGTATTAGATCCATGTAAAGAAACTTTGAAAAATAAATAAATAAACCAACCTAGCATTTGCCAAAGAAATAATTCAAATTGTCTTAAGAAGTGCTAAAGATTTTCCTAACAACACAGGAAACTCTTCTGTGAATCCTTTTAAGGTGGTAATGTGAGTGGTAATGTGAAAAGTGGAATTTCTACAATTTGCTTGTGTTTACTCAACTCTTCCGCTATGATCAGACAAAATGTGACACAAGGTCAATTTTTTAGTAGAATGCAACTGGTTTGAATTCAAAGTTTTATTTCTAGTAGACTAATTGCTACAGCAATGTTAAAGAGCTTAGTCTGCTCTACTATTTACCCATAGTTGGATTCATGTTTCTTCAAAGGGCATTAGCACTATGTGAAATGCACACAGCCACATTCATGACTTAAACTTGAATTGCTGGGTACATATCCAATGACAATAACTATCATGTCATGAGCGCCTTCATTTGGTATTCTGTTTACAGGGATTTGGTTTTGGTTTTAGTTTTATGGCATATCAACCACTGTAAGTTATTTAATGCCAAATCCTCTTCATACATATATATTAAATATATAATTTGGTTTGGTTGGGTTTTATGGCATATCAACAATTGTAGGTTATTTAATGCCAAATCCTCTTATATATATATATATATATATATATATATATATATATATATATATGATTTGGTTTTGTAGGGTTTTACAGCATATCAACCATTGTAGGTTATTTAATGCCAAATCCTCTTTATACGTACATATCAAATATATGATATGTAAAGACATTCTGCCGATAACATTTTTAAATGAACCTGAACTCTTATTTTTTTTGCAAACAGTTAAATGGTTACAAGTACTGCTATGTAACAGTAACAATTTAACATCAGTCATTTGTATGCACACATTAAAATGGATATACATATATGATTTGTAAGTGATTAGTTTGTAGGTAATTTTATGTTTAAATGAGAACTAATTTGTTTTCACACTAGTATTTCTTTTGTTTCTATACAGTTAAATGGTTTCATATAATACTATTTAATACTACTAATTCTATTCAATTTTAATCACTTGTTTGCAGACAGTGGTATGGTTACAAGGGTTGATATTAAAAACTAATTATTCTATTAAATACTATTCATTCATTTGCACACAGTCAAATGGTTCCAAGTATTGTTATTTAGCACTAATAATTCTATTCGTTTGCACACAGTTAAACAGTTCCAAGTATTCCACACAAGTAGTTTTATTTGAAAAAAGTTAAATGGTTCCATGTATCACTAACAATTCAATTAAACATCGGTCATTTGTTTACACACAGTTAAATGGTCAAAGAATTCTATTTCTAACAATTTGATTTAACATCAGTCATTTGTTTGCACACAGTTTAAATAGTCAAACATTTCTCTTTAACCCATAGATAAGACTCTTTCAGGTGCTACCACTCTGAGTCAGAGTGAACCTGGGAGCAATGACAATGAAGGGGTACTTCACCTTCCACAGAGCACCAGGACTAGAGCCTCACCATCAGATAGTTTAGTGTCATATCCAAGACATTCATTGGAGTGGGTCTTACTCCTTTGCAGTGATGCAGTAGGTGTATTGTATAGCTCCAGTCAACTGAGCTGTTTATACACATGGATTTGGGCCAAACTATGCTAATAAAATACTGGTGGACATCAATCTAACATCTGTTTACTTATAAACACAATATTAAATATCAAGTGACCTTATGATAGAAATCCTGCTGAGCTATAAGATTAGAAAACTCACAGTAAAACAATATAAAGCATGTTCAAAAAGTATGGAGACTAAAGACAGAAATGAACTATGAATTAAGTATTAATATTTTCCAAGTAATCTCCCTTGGCATTAAGCATACTTATTCCAATGAATTTTCTTTTGGTCAAAGCATCTCTAAAACTCCTCTTTTGATAGGGTGTGAAGCTGCACCATCCTATTTCTTTTAATATCCTTTGTATTCAGAAATCTTACTCTTGAGATGAAATTTCATTTTAGGAAGTCAAAAAAGTCAAACAGAACTATGTTCACAATTCTGTGTTTTGTCAAAAACTGACACTTAATAACAATTCAGACTAGCTTCATTATTTTTACCCTAAACTGGTACTAAGAGCAGTTTTAATGCTTACATATCACCACTTTATTATACAAGTTGTTCTTCAATTTTATGCACACATCTTTTTTAAATGGAATATTGGTTGTACTCTATGACATATCAACCCTTGTGGGTTATTTAATGTCAAATCCTGTTTTTATATATATATATATATATATATATATATATACATATATATATATATATGTGTGTGTGTGATTTGTAAGCAAATAGTTTGTTGATAATTTTATTTTTAAATGAGTTGTTAGATTTCATTCATTTGCACACAGTAAAATCGTTTCAAGTATTCCTATCTAACATCCTCATCATGGCAACTCCTGCAAAACAATCATCTATTGCTAAAGTCCCATCAATGCCAGAGACGAAATGGATGTCACCACCTTCAACAACAGACTATTTTCCTTTGCTTGAGACATTCTTAAATACAACATTCTAAATCATCAGTAAAGACATGAATTCTCAAATAGGCAAAAATGGAATAAATTTTGCTTACACAACTTGCCAAACAGAAATGGCAAATATCAAGCAGATTTTTCACAATCACTAATATATCTACTTGATAGCAATCATTTATTTGCATACAATAAAATGTTTTCAATTAATACTCATTGGCTAGTGGGTAGAGTGTTCACCAATGGCCCAGGAGATTGGGGTTTAATACAAAGATTTAAAAAAATAGTACTTGATGCTGCCTTGCTTAACACTCAGCATTATAAGGTATGGAACAAGAATAAAGTGGAGCAATCCAAGGGAAAAGAGTGGTGCCCTCCCTGACATCTCAGTATAGTAGCTAATGAAAAAGCCTTTGGATCACCCTTGACTAAACAGTTGCCAACTTACTTAAATCTATTTATTAAGTATTCCTATGTAATATAAATAATTTTCTTACAGCCGTATGGTTTCAAATAACTAATGATAATAATCTTTCATAAATGCTTGAACTGTTATATTTGACGCATAGGTATAACCCTAATAGAGAATATCAATCTGGGTAATGGTAATGTAGGAGTACTCTACATTCCCCCCCAAATCCAAAACTGGAGCCTCATCATCTGATGCAGTTTAGTGTCATTTTCAGGACATTCATTGCAAGGGGAATTCTCACTCTTCTGCAGAGGTGCAGTTGACATATTTTACAACTGCACCTGACAGGTTAATCTTCATACAAAATTTTGAATAATAAAAATTGAATGATTAAGTTTTAATACTTTTTGATCATACCACATATTAGACTTCCACAAGAATAAATATCCCAATTAGTATTTTAAAATAATATCTTTAGTTGCTTCATTTACACTAACAGTATTAGTAGTAATATTATCTAGAATTTTATCATGAGATGAAGCATTGCCAAAAATATTACTAATTGGAATGTAGTTATTTTAAATCTCCAGCTTGAAGAACAACCTATAAACTTGTGAATAATTATTTTCATAAAAGAGAATATGTTCATTTTTTTCTTTTCAAGCTAGGTTAGGTGATTTGTTTTAATGGCATATCAACCCATGATGGTTATTTAATGCCAAAACTTGTTTATGAATATAATTTTTAAGTGAATGTTTTGGAAGTAACTTTATTTTTGAATGAGATCTAATTTGTTTGGACAAAGTTAAATGGTTTCAATTGTTGTATTAATCTTGTACACAGTTAAATGGTTAAACAGTTCTATTTGACGCATAGATGAGACCCTAACAAATACTACCACTCTTGGTTAGAATGGAAGTTTAAGTAATGGCAATGATGAGGTACTCCCCATTCCCCAAAGCTTCAGAAGTGGAGCCCAACCATCAAATGGTTTAGTGTCGTATCAAGGACACTTAGGGGAGGGGAGTCTTGATACAGTCAGCATATTCTACAACTTCATTCAACAGGGTGGTTTTCTTTTTAAGTTTGGAAATTTGAATTTGGGACAATTAGTTATTTTGCAGAAAAATGTTTTCTTACTGATTATTCTAAGAGATTTCACCCCCTCCAGGAAAGTTCCTTTTTTAGTATCAAAAACCATATATATATATTTTTTCTTTTAAAGGGACAGACAAGTACGCATAATAAATCTGTTGGTTCTATATCAAACCATTTGACCATCTCTAAGAGAACAAACTTTTCCCAATTATTAATATAAATATATACAGCTATCTTCATACACCCTTTTTTCCCCTCAATAAAATATTTTTTTTTATAATCTAATGTTTTAAGAACAAATTTAATGTGACAATTTATGGGTTAAAAATATACTGGATAACCTTGCCCCTAACAAAAAAAATAAATAAATAAATAAAAACCCTAAAAAAATCCAATTTAATTCTAACTTTTAGAACCTGAGTAACCGGTATTTGTACTGCTACCAAGAAGTACATACAAGCAGGTGATCTGAATTCCATCCAGGAAATCTATATTTTTTACATGGCTATTCTCTATAACTAACAAAATTATTTTATTTTTATTATTGTTTGCAAATCATTATTATTTCTAAATCAATATTGCCTATAATTAACAGACTTTCAGGTTGTTAAATAACATATTACATTTTCAGATACTTTTCAACCCACAGACCAGGCGTCTCAGACTAAGAATCTCTTTTACAATAAGAAAAGATATTTTTAAAAGACAAAACAGAAAAAAACTTTTCTGATAGGCTTGCATACCAATTGTGTTTACTCCTCATCAAATAGCTTGACAATTTATAAGAGAACAAACTTTTTCAAATTATCAATATGGAGATGTACATCATGACTTGGAAAAATTTTTTTTTGAAAAGAAAACCCAATACATTTCTAAAATAATTAATGGAATAACCCATTTTCAAACAAGCAATGAGTGCCTCATTTACCATTAGGACAAATATTGCAAAAAAAATTCTGCATACCAAATCTTTTTGCTGTATATCAAACCATTTAACAATTTATAAGAGAACAAACTTTTCTAAATTCTCAATATAGATTTATTATATATACATTCGCGTATGGCTTTCTGAGACCTAAATTTTAGCCTAATATCAGGAGGTTGTACGATAAAAAATAGACAAACAGTGCAAGTAAATAGTCATAGCTTAGACAACTGGTACACCAACAATTTCTAGCAGCAAAACCCAACAAATAGTCCTGGATAGTATCAAATGATACTCTAATATATACAGCACACAGCTATCTTCTTGATTTTTTTAAAGGAAGAAAATCCATTGTATTTTTAAGAACAGATTAAATGGAACAATGCTGTTCTTAAATAAGCAAGGAATTTCTAAATAAATTGATAAAAAAAAAAAGTCATCAGAATTGAAGCTTACCAGTAAAAAAGAAAAGAAAGAAAAAAAAAAAGCAGCAAAATATTAAACAAAAAACCCAAAATAAAGAAAAATTTAAAAGTTTCTAAATATTTTCAAAAGAAACCTGACACTATCGTTTTTTAATGACACAGCATGACAAAAATACAGACAGATCTTGGAATAAGTAATTAAAAATAAACACACAAGAACATTTTTCTTTAATCAAAAGTCTCTCCAAACAAAATTTTTATGGATACCATCATTGATTTTCTATCATTATCTAGACCAGTGGAGCAACAAAACAGAAAAGAGGACATGAAAATCTATAAATGCATGAGGCTTTAACATCTATTCTGTTGGAGTTCACCCGAGCGACAAATTAAAACCAGTATGTTAGGATTTGGTGGTTAATCACAGTAAATAATTCAGATGAAACTTTATACCAATCACTAGTTCATTCTACTAAAGGATCTTGGTTACAATATGGTAGGATATTTCAGAATAAAAGCCAACATAAATACATCATTAAATCTGCAGTCAAATGATGACAATCACATATTTTTCAAAAGGATCACATTCTTTGGTTTGGTTTGATTTGATTTTATGGCATATCAACCCTTGTAGGTTATTTAATGCTAACTCTATTTTATACATATATATCGAATATATATGATTTGGCTTGGTTTGGTTTTATGGCATATCAACCATTGTAAGTTACTTAATGCCAAATCCATTCTTATACATATAAACAGTTCTATTTCAAACAACTCAGTTTAGCATAAGTACACAGCTTAGTTCTATTTGACACATACATAGGACCCTATCAAGTGCTACCACTCTGAGCCAGAGTGGCCGGGGAGTGACGGCAATAAAAGACACTCATTGGAGTTGTCTTATCCCTCTGCAGAGATGCAGTTGTTATACAGTAATAATTTCAGATAATAACTATTTATAAGGGTACAGGCTTATTGATCCAACTGTGGGTGTATGTGTACACACACACACACACACACACACACACACACACACACACAAATAAATAAAATGTAGTTTGCAATATTTATAAATATGAGGGCTCATTATTGTTGTTAGGGCATATTTATAAGTTAGGATAGCATATACATAGAGTCAACAGTATTTGTTGACTGTCAGTTTCTCACCTACGTGATCATAAAACTTGGTCTGACAGTCACCAAGTGCTGTTAACTCATAGACTATGCTATCCTAACTTTATATATATATATATATATATATATATACACATACACATTCGTGGTCTAATAATAAAAAATTCATTTTACACTAACATTTTTCAATGTATCTTTCATTGTGATTGCATTTTAGTCAACTGTGAATATTAATCACATAAACCAAACATTATACAGTGGAAATTTTAGCTCATAATTTGGTTTTAGCTTCTTTTGTTTTAATGGTATATCAGCATTCATGGGTTATTTAATACCAAAGCCATACTTGTAGAAATGCTGTAGTGGAACTATTTAACCTATAGCTGTAGGGATAAGGGAGGTTCATACTTTTCCCAATGGTATGTCTGAAAGGGAATAGCAGAACTGGAGTTCAAACTCACTTGATGTTCGTCCAGTACATTAGCCACAATGCCATTGTGACACCTCCCTACCATTATAATTCAAGTAATAAGTATATGTTAAGTTACCAACTTACTGAGCCACCCTAAGTAGTTTGATATATTTATAAAGAGCACTCAATATTGTTGATAGAGTATAAATATTTAAGTTAGGATAGTGTACACATACAGTCAATGGCACTTGGTGACTGTCAGTTTCTCACTTCTACGATCGCATTAGTTCAAAGCTAGCCATGATTGACCAACATAGCAATAATACACTTATGTAAATCACTAATGCAGTACTATCTACCTTTCACCAACTCCAAACAGCCAATTAATAAAGAGGAATAACTTTATTGCTCACTCATAAATCTCACCAGTGCCACCGGGCAGACATTACTCCAAACAGTCAATTATCAAAGAGGGTTTAACTCAATAAGTAAGACATCCAATAAAGACAACTGAAAACATACCCAACAAATGAGTTGAATTTGAACTTGGTAAATGTATGGCCTGAACATTAACTATGATTAGTCAATTTAAGATATAAACTTTATAATAGAAACAAAGTTATAAATATCTACATGGATGGAGAAATTGATAGATTATCTAAATCTGATGGCTTAGAGGATTTAAGATATTTTTGACAATAAGAGACACAGAATTACTGATGCATAGAATCAAATGGAACCTAAAAATAAATTTATAGCTCCAATCCTCCGAAAAATTGGATAAATAACGGTTGAGAAAACACTTCCTTTATTAGGCCAAATTCTATAAGTTCATATATTACGAAAGTTCTCATTGTGAATATGTGTAACCTTAATCCAGTAAAAACTGCATATCATAGTGAGATTTTTATCAGAGCAATAGATTTAGAGAATAAACCATTATACAGTTGTCAATATTACATAAAATAAACATTATACAATTAAGCTAAGAACCAACATGTCAGCTTTATATATATAAAAAATATAAACTAATAGCTAAAATGTCATATATATATATATATATATATATATATATGTCTGTGTTTGCCAATGGCCAAGGAGACCAGAGTTCAATCCCAGGTTGAGTCATATCAAAGACTCAAAAAATGGTATGATACCTCCTTGCTTAACACTCAGCATTATAAGGTAAGGATCAAGGGTAAAGTTGAGTAATCCAAGGAAAGGAGTAGCATCCTTCCCAACACCTTGGTGTAGTAGCTATTGAAAAGGGTAGCCTTCGGGTCACCAACTTTACTTCATATATATATATATATATATATATATATATTGTTATGTGGTATACTACCGAGAGAGGGAAGTGGGGGTCAATTCCCCTACCCTTCTGTGTTTGAATCAACAGGCCCTAAAACTGACCGCTAAAACGGTAGGAGAATGAAGGTCAAAGCTACTCGCACTCCATGACCAGTAATCTGTTGGACAAAGAAAGGAATCCAGGTCACTCGAGTATCATGACTGGATGAAATAGTGGGAGAAGGAAAAAGTCAAATGATTGGCCCATAGACCCTTAGCACCAAAATGCCATTTTTCCGTTAGAGAAATATGGAAAAGAATCTTTAGTTTGAAGACAGAAGTCAGTGTAGAAAGATATGCTGATTTACAGCCAACTCTGAGGAAAGTCTCCCGTAAAAAGAGTCTTTAGTCTTTGGATAGAAGTCAGCAGAAAAAGATGCTGATTCAGCCGATTCCAGGGATGTCACTCGCCCGTAAAAAAGAGAGAAAGGACCCTGACATTACACCTTGTCAAAGATAAGTACAACTTAAACTATTTTCCTTCTACCCTTCCTAAATATTGGGAAGTTATATGTATTCAAAAAAGAAAGAGAGAAACGGAAAGGATTCTGTTTCATCATTAGCAAATTAGTGAATGAACTTTGTTACATGCTTCAGTCCAGCAACTTAGATACTTAATAGTGCCGGTATTTTAAAAGGAAAAGAGAAAAGAAAAAGAAAAAAAGCAAAAAGGAGAAAGAAGAAAAGGACTGTTGAGAGACATTTATGTTTGATACTTCCTGTTGGCTTAATATTGCCGGTATTTTAAAAAGAAAAGAGAAAAGAAAAAGGAATTGTTTCTTGAATCTTATCATTATTTGTTTGGTTGTTGCCTATTAAAATTTTGTTATATTTTAAATGCCCCCTTGTGTCGAAATCTTTTGGTTGTGTTATTTCCTCTATCAATTCGTCTTCTGTTGCACATATCTGTTTCAGCTTCGTATCGCTGTCATTAATTCTCGCTAAACATCTTATTGCACCTTAAAACATTACAAGGGAATTTTGGGAATTTGTCTACAGTTAATATTTTCTAACCTCGAAGTCCGTTTTTCCGATATCTGAGGGGGTGGGAACACAAAGGACTTGGTGGGGTATGTGAAAGTGAATTGGATACCCCCCTACCAGCGTCGGAGATCAGTCTATCCCCAAATTAACCCCCACATTATTTGCTGGTTTACCATATGCCCGAAATAAGAATCTTGACTGGAACTTATTTTGTGGAGGGTCAAGTGCCAGACTGCCCTTGACGTCACATGCACATAAAATGGACTCTCGTACTGGGATAATTATTTATGCAGCGTCAATATTTGTGTATATATATATATATATATATATATATATATATATAAATAAAAAACATTTAAATCTCACCTTCTTAGATTTATTCCATAACTAATAGTTTCATGTATTTTCTATTAACTCAAAAACATAATCTTCAGATGGGACTGTGTGCATTTGCATATAAGTTTGCCTATACCGTCGTACAATAAAGGAAACATTTAATATCTGGAGGTAAAAATAATTCAATACAAAAATGTTTGTCATTATTGTTTTTCTTAGGAATGATCTCAGAGAATAAATTAATTTCCAATTCAATTTGCAACTGCATTTTTACTTTATGCATCAATGCAAAATGTCATATTTTAATCAACCACATGCTTCCCTAAGTGTACATATACACATAAGTGTAATGTTTGACATTTTGAAACCATTCTTTTTTTTTTAATTAGAGGGTTGAACATAACATCAGGTATGCTTTTGAAACTAAAAATTCTGGGTCAAGGACTTCAGACTTGTAGTTCAATGATTAATGCAGCAGAAATTAGTAAATAGTCCTGTTTCATAAAAAAAACATTGTTCTTACAAACGTTTTACTATCTCATTACAGGTTCAAATTTTATCATCCTATTATTGGTATACATTAGCAAGGTGGTAGGATTTAAACAGTAAACATTATACATGGTGGATAAGGGAAAAGCACTTTTGAATAACAATTCAAATTATATAAGCTGAATTTATGATTAGTAACATTAAAATCCAGACAGCAATATTATGCAGAATACATAATAAACCTACTTGTTGGGTCAAAAATAGCAGATTCATTTTCAAGTTATGCTTTGGGTTTCCATAAAAATAGAATTTGTCATAACTTTGTAGTAAAACCAGGTTATGTGACCAACTATATACATGTGATATCATGGAGGTGCCCGTGGTGTAATGGTTATCGCCGTAGGAAATGGACACGAGTTCAAATCTTGGATGAGACTGATTACATTTCACATAGCACTAATATCCTTGGGAAAGGTATGAATCCAATTATTCTCCCTCCAGCTATGGGTAAACAGTAGGGCAGACTGGGTTCTTCAGCCTTGGTGAGGCAACTAGTCTAGGAGAAGGAAAACTTTGAATTCAAACCTGTTAAACTCCATTTAAAAATAGACCTTGTGTCATATCCTGCCCAAGCAGAGGGGTTGGTAAATAGGATATATATGTGATATCATTTTTATATAAGTATATATGCAGTGCTATTCAAATGTTTGGCAAATCTGAAGAGATTGATCAATCTATTTTGATGTCAAGTTATCCACTATTTCTCAGATCTCGCAAAACAATTCACATATATATAAGAAACTCATTTTTTATAAATTTTTTTTTTTTTTTTTTTCAAAATTTGAAGGGATTGATCAATCTATTCGTATGTCAAGTTATCCAGTGTTTCCCCAGGTCTCACTAAATATTTCACACACATTAAAAAAAAAACCCTCATCTATCAATTTTTTTTCTTTGCCAAATTTAAAGAGATTGATCAATCTGTCATAAGTCAAATCATCAAGTGTTTACCAGGTTCTGCCAAATATTTCACACATACAAAAGAACTTTATTTTCTATCATTGTTTTTCTTTAATCAATCTCTTCAGATTCCCCAATGTTTCATATGTCAATTAATCTATCCAGTGTTTCCCAGGTCTCACCAAAAACATTTCTCACATAAAGAATCTATTTTTCTATCATATTATTTTCTTTATCTGAGGAAGTCATTTCATTCCAAAAGTCTTCCAAAGTTTTGGATTGCTCTGTGTGTGCACAGGAATTGGGAAAGGCCTTCCTCTAACACACTAGTGCCAGGCCAGAGCAAAACCAGGCATTATTTGTACTCTTAACAGCCTTGCCTATGCTTGTAAAGTCTTTTACTTTGAATTTGATAAATGACATGAAACTCATTAATAATATCAAAATTGAGCATCCACAAAGATTTCTGGCTTAGCATTGCTTGGTCATATACAAAGAGCTGGTGCTGCCATTGATCCAGCAGTGGATTCAAAATGACTGATGATGAGGAATTAATAATAAAACTAACAATAATTTAGTGAAAACAAACATTTAAAAAGATAATATAAATGAAAACAATGTCAATTACTTACTGATTTCTACATATCGTATTGGCATATTAGGTTCACTTGGGGAAGCCTTATCTCGAACAACACAAATCTGAAATTAAATTAAAATCATATCAGAATGCTTTCATGTAAAAAGTGGACTTTTTTGGTTGGGGGACAAGGATTTAAAAGTAGTTTACATTGGTTAGTTATTTTAAAATAAACCAATCACAAAAAGCAAAGACAGAAGGAAAATACATAATGATTACAACAGTAAAACAGACATTAAGTCATAGCATGAAGGTCATATGTAAATAAAATAGATTCATGTAATGACATAAGTTTGATGGGAGTTAAATAAAACCATAATGAAAGTTAGAGACATGTGTGATGATCATGATGACATGATGGAATGATTTAGGGAGATGCTGTCACACCATCGAAATATTCAAATTTAGAATATATAAAAATTAGGGATTTGAAAATTAGTTGAGTGAGTTGAGACATCAGTTGAGTTACAGCCGGGTACACTGAGATGAAGTTGAGATCCACAGAACCCTTTAGGGCAGTGACAGTAGACAATTCTGCCTGTCTCTGTCTCTCTCTGGTGCTTCGATGGTTGCTAAGAAACTGTATGCAGTGAAAATAAATTTTTTTGTATCTAATTAACAGAGTCGCTTGTTGTTATTATTTTTTGAAATTATAATAGTCAACGATACCATCATGTTATGTTGTGTATTGACCCTTGACCGAGCCGTAAATCAGAGATGCACCCGTGTAAATAAGTGGAAGTATGTGGGCATTACGAAAGAATATAGGCAGGTGCCGGCAGCAGTTGAGTCAGTTGAAGCCCAGGAAGGCCAGAGTGAGGACCAGCTTGCAGACTGAGGGTTGTGGCCCTCAGCGACCCCTGGTTGACCAACCTCAGTCAAGATGTGGAAGAAGTGCTACTATGGTCAGGAGAAGAAGTTGGGTCAATATAGCAGTCTGCCCCTATCTCCACTCATCTCTCACACACAACAGAAACATCAACCCTCTTGAGAATAAAGTGTGAGAGATACATATTTTTATAAAGAAGTGTGTTCGTTCGTTCATTGAAGTTCGTAAATTATGTTTCCACATATATTTGTATATGTATGTGGCTATACAACAGTTACACCAACAATTCATGTCACTCTAGAAATGGCCACAGAAATATTTCAGAAAGGAGTGGAGATTTATTGATTTAAACATTTTGGGCTTTTTTTATGTCTGGATTATCTTTTCATAATTAAACAATAACACAAGCAACCTGAATAATTGCCAACCAATAATTCTAATCAGTAATGTTTGATTAAATATGAATAGTTATTTTAGTAAAATAAAAAATTTGTTCATTTTTTTTCTTGTGAAGTGTGGAAATTTGAATTTTGAACAATTAATTACATCTTGCGGCAACATGGGATCCCACTGATTATTATTAGAGACTCAACCCTTTCGTTTCTAGCTCAGTCAGTTGAGGCTGTAGAATATGATGACTACACCTCAGCAGGAAGGTAAGACCAACTCCAAACAAGTGTCTAGGATATGACACTAAACCATTTGTTGGTAAGGCTCCAGTCCTGGAGTTTTGGGAAATGTGCTTAGTGCTAAACAAGGTGGCATAAGTACCATTTTTTTAGTTTTTGGTATGACTTGACTTGGAATTGAACCCCGGGCTCTGGGAACATTGGTGAACACTCTACTCAGAGTCCAAAATATCAAAATTTACAGTTTCAAAATAATCAATCTACAAATTCAAATTTACAAACAAATTTTAAATATCTCACTCACACACACGAGGGTGGAGTATAAAGTTCATATGATGTCATTATATCTACTATTGAAGACTTTTTGACCGATGGGATCTAACCACAGAAACACTGATGGAAGAAATGTGTGGACTGTAAGGGAGACCATGCTGAAAATAATCTTTATTTGGTCACTTTCCATGAGAATATTTTGGTCAGTCAAACTTTTGACTCATATATATTACAAGTATATTACACACATATGTGAGCATGAGTGTCTACATGAAATTTTACTCAACCTTAAAGTCTCGATTATTTTTTTCCCGGAGCAACATTTAGTATTCCAGTTAGTATATATAATTTTCATTAAATTCATAAGATAGAAAAATGCTAAAACATAGAAAAGTCTTAATTTAAGGTTTTAACTTATCTACTTTACTAGAAAGAAGAATGAAAGTGGATTGGTTGTTTTGTTTTTACGGCGTATCAACCCTTTTCGGGTCATTTAACACTGAATTAAGTCATTTTGATTAAAGTTTCAAACGATTCAGTTTTGTATAAGTATAGTTTTTGTTTACAAACAGTTAAATGTCAAAACAGTTATATTTCAAGCAATTCAGTTTAGTATAAGCACAGTTTAGTTCTATAGATAAGACCATATCAGGTGCTACCACTCTGGGCCAGAGTAGACATGGGAGCGATGGTAAAAAAGGAGTACTCTGCATTCCCCAAAGCTCCAGCATAACTGGAACCTCACCATCAGATCATTTAGTATCCTATCCAAGACACTCGTTGAAGGGGTCTTACCACTCTGCAGAGAAGCAACCTGTGTATTCTTCAGCCCCAGCCAACTGGGCGAAGAATGAAAGGTGATCTAATTGAAACTTTCAAAATGATTAGAAGAATTATTAATTAGGATAGACATTTTTTCAATATTTCTCTTCAAACTGGAAATCTACTGTCAAAACAGATTTCAAAAATAAAGTCTACTAACCAATTTGATTTTTTTGCGAATAGAGTAATCTAATTTTGGAACAAATTGCCAAGTCAGATTAAAAACAGCAGTAGTGTTAAAAAAAAAAAAAAAAAGAATAAACTGGATGATTTCAGAAAAAAATGGTAAGAAAAAGGACTTAAAAAGGCATTCTGGGAAACCATTGGATGAATTACTGAACAGAATTTAATCTGTATATAGATATTGTATTAATAGTGTATATGTTCTGAGCAAAGATTTTTTTAGCATTTTTTAAAAGGTTGATGTGAGAAAATAGTAAAAAGTAGAGATGTCCACCAAAGAGGCATAACAAACAATTACAACAAAAGAAATTTGTGTGCAGATAGGAGATGATGAGCAAAAAAAACAACAAAAAAAAACATTTCTTTTTTTCCAACTATGAAAACAAACCCTGCTCTTGTAAACAAGTTTTATGAAACACTACAGACTTTAAAAAATTGTTTACAAGAAACATTTGTGTCAAAATATATTTTATATTTCTACACACACACACACATTAATTTGCATAAATTGAAAAAAAATTTTTTTTTCTCAATTCCTCATTTATCAAACACTTTTTCTCTTGATAATTGCATAACTTTGCTTTTTCTATACTTTTTAATTACTTTTATTATTCATTCTAATTTCTTTTTTTTTCTTTTTATTGATCTTTGATTCATAACAGCAAGAACCGAATAATGATTAGGGAGAAAAAACAGATTACTTTATGAGGGAATTTAGAAAGAATGTTACTTCTTCTGATACTTCAAGTACTTTAATTAAACACATGAAAGTTGCTATTGAGACTAAAGTGAACAGATTTATTTTTGATTAAAAAAATAACAGAAATAGAATGGGAAAAAAAATAGCTCCAAATTTATACAATAATATTAAACTTTTTATGCTTCTAAGTTAGCTTAAAAAAAACAAAACATTGTAGCAAGATTTCTGCAGGAGCAATCAAATTATAACTTAGGTAATAAAACAATTTGCATCTTATTTGTGGCGTCCAAGTTTATGCTCATCCAAATCACTAAATTCTTAAGAGAGATAACTTTTGAATATTAACTATAGATTTTTTCAATTATTTATTTGTGATTAATTATATCATCATCATCATAATCGTGCTGGCAGCACGGATGGTTTCTATGTTTAATGGCATATTAACCTTCATGGGTTATTTAATGCCAAAACCCTCCTAATAAAATAGAACTTTCCAAAGGATATTACTCTGAAAGAGAATATAATAGTGCAACCAAAGTTCAAACTAACTCACTCCAATGTTGAAGTCCAGCATTTTAGCCATTACACCACAAGAATTCACCCACTAGAAAAAACCTGGGACTTGATATTGAGTTTAAAGGCTGCCAAAGGTGGTCTTCAAGTAAGTGTTTAATAAAAACCAATAAATAAAAATAGTGAAATTATTAGCACTGATATATAAAGCATTGCTCATAAATAAATTGCTGGTTGTAGGTTGGTTTTATGGTATGTTGGCTTATTTAATGATAAAGTCATGGTTTTTTCAAACAATATGTTTTCAAGTAATTATTTCTATTTAATAATACTAATTTGTTTGTAAACTTAAATGAAATTAAAAGAACAGATAGTATTAGAATAAAAATAGTTTTTTTTTTCTTAAATAAAAAACAATTTTATGAAGTAGAATGAATTTTCAGTGCTTTTCTTTTTTAGGGTTAAGATTGGGGTTGGGTCTACAACTATGAGCTGTCAATCATACCCGATGATGATATCCTGCTGAGTCTTTTTTCTTCCAGTAATTTTGATTTTTGGACAGGTATTGCCAATTGTCTAAAGGGATGTTTCATGATCCTCAAGTTTCTTTTGATAATATCCTTATACTTGAGTTTTTGTCAACCTGTTCTATGCGACTCTTCTCTCAGTTGAGAGTACAAGATCTGTTTTGGCAGTTTGCTGTCTTCGTGTCATTTCAAGTGGCCAACCCATCTTAGGTTAGATCAGGTGAGTATATCAAACGAACCTAGGAATTTAGATTTCTCCAGGATAAATTTGTTTGGGATATGCTCCCACCACTTGACATTTAGTATTTTGTGCAAGTGATGTATCATATAGATGTTAAGTCCTTGGGCATCTGATTTGTATTCTGTTCAAGTTTTTTCATGATACAGGTGGGTTGAGAAAACTATGGCATAATACACTGCACATTTGGTTTTTAAGAGGTCTTTGTTGAGCCAGACTCACTTCCTCATCCCACTCTGTTAATTTGAGCAATGTTCCATATCATACAGAATACTCTGATGTCATTTCTTTTTTGTGTACAAATACAATTATGAAGACATTCTTAAAGAATTTCTATTTACTCAACACCTATGCATAAGTAGGATGTGACACAAGGTCAATTTTGAAGTGAAGTTCAACAGGTTAGAATTCAGTTTTTTTTCTTCAATAATGAATGCCATACCAAGGTTAAAGAACCCAGTCTACCCTACTATTTCATTTATAGTTGGAGAGAGAGAATAGATGGATTCATACTTTCCGATGGGTATTAGCACTATGTGAAATGCAAACAGTCTTGTCCAAGATTTGAAATCAAGTTGTTGTGTCCATTTCGTGCGAAGATAACCATTACACCACATATGCCTTTTAAAATGAAGTATTACTTTACAGACAGACATATAAATGAGGAAAAATATAAACAAACCTTACCTTAATTAAGTCAGCCCAGCCAACAAGAAGAGTTCTGTCATCCTTCCAACAAAGATTGCACTGGTAATAATCAGGTCGATATCTTTAAAAAATAAAATTAGGTTGATATCTAAAAATAAGTGTAACTTTGATGAAGGGAATTTTAAAATAATCTTAAAGATTTGCAGAGAAATTACAAAGCAAATAGTTAAGTCAGTTGGTTTTATGGCATGTCAACTCATGTTGGGTTATATAATGCTAAAGTCATGCTTTTTTTCTTTGCAAGCAACTACATGGTTTCAACTAACTAATGATAATTATCATTTCGAAACAAATACAGCTTCAAGTAACTATTCTTAATAAAATACAATACTAATGATTTGTACACATTTATATGGTATTAAGTAATTACTCCCATTTCATAATAATCATAGATGAAACCATAACAGACACTACCATTCCAGGTCAGTGTGAACCTGGGGGTAATGACAATTAAGGAGTGACCCTACAGAGTGGAGCCTTATCACCCGATGTAGTTTAGTTTTTTACCAAGGACACTCCTCCTTTTTTCGTGAGGGAGAGGAGATCTTACTCTTCTACATGCAATAAGTAAGTAAAGTTGGCAACCGTAGTTCAGGGTGACCCAAAGGCTTCCTTTTCGACAGCTACTAGACCAAGGTGTAGGGAAGGGGGCTACTCTTTTCCCTGGATTGGTCCACTTTACTCTTGATCCCTACCTTATAATGCTGAGTGTTAAGCAAGGAGGCATCAAGTACCATTTTTCGAGTCTTTGGTATGGCTCAACCTGGGATTGAACCCCAGTTTCCCGGGCCATTGGCGAACACACTAACCATCAAGCCCCACCAACAGAGACGACAGAACAATTAGAAGTAGTAAATTTTCTACATTTCTAACAGCATTGATATTTTGGTAAATCATTTTTTTTTGAAAATGAGAATATAGTCAATGCCTATTATACCACTAACTGAGGTACATGATTGGTGAGAGGTCAATATTTGAACTGAAACTGGTTATTTTACACTTATTTTTAGTGTCAATTAAAAATTTACAAAGAATGGTTACAAATGATAATTATTATACAAGATAAATCCACTTAATGAAAATAAGTTTTACTAAATATATTTTTGTATTATCTTATGAAATTAAAATTGTTTAAAGAAAAATTTCAGAATTTCGTAGAGAAATAATTTTTAATTTAAGTGAGATTTATCAATTTCAAGAAGCTTGATTTGATTTTTTTTTTTTTTTTCAGATTGTTAAGCAATAAAGCCTATGTAATTATCTTACATCTCTAGATTGTAGAACTATATATGTAATTACGTTTGGTTTCTTTGTTTAATGGTATGTCAACATTCATGGGTTATTTAATGTCAAAGCAATCCTTGTAGAAGAACAGCAGTGATACTATTGAACCCATAGCTGGTAGAGATAAGAGGGTTCATACTTTTCCTAAGGGAAGTCTGGAAGTGAATGTATTAGTGCTAATGGAGTTTGAACTTACTATGATGTTGCAGTCCAGCACATTAGCCAATACATATCACAGGGCCTCCCCTCCCAAAGGTAATTAATAAAAGTATTTGGTTGAGTTCTAAATAATTTTAACTTTTTAAAATCAAGTTGTAATTATACATTCCAAACTTCCAACATTTTAAACACATCAGGAAATTACTTGATTAAAGAGTGTCTGATCAGTCATTCCTCTTTCTGTGAAAAAAGAATGTGCATTACGATTTAATCAATTATCTCACACCCTTAAAAGGAAGAAAATAAAAGTGCATATTTGACATATCATGTTTTCGGAGTTTAAGAATAACAAAAACACAACAGAAACAGCTAAGAAAATCCCTAGTGTTCATGGTCAAGTTATCATTACTGACCGCCAAGTCCGAAACTGGTTTTTGAAGTTTCATTCTGTCAGTACATGATTGACAGATGACCAAGAGGCAGATCAGGCTTTGATCAAGATGCTTTAAGCGAATTGTTAGAATGCAATCTTTTCAAAAGTACTAGAGAATTAGCACTTGATCTCAACACATCCCAATTCACAATCTGTTGCCACTTGAAAAGAAAAGTGAGTAAGCTGAGTATTTGGGTTCATCATACTTTTAGTGAAAAGAATAAGGAGGACTACATATCTATAATGATAAGTCTTCTTTCAAGGAAGAGAAATGACTTGTTTCTCAAAAATATCATTACAGGGGTTAAGAAAAAAAAGAAAAAAAAAAAAAAAAGGGTCTTTTATGATGATGTTCGACACAAAAGACAGTAAAGGGACAAGAATAAATCTCTGAAGCCTACCCTAAAGGTGGAGCTTTATGGAAAAAAAAAGGTCTATTCATGGTAGGATTACCACAGTATTCATTTTGAGGTTTTAAACCACAATCAGACACTCAATGGAGACTTAAACTCTCAATAGTTTCAATATATGTATGAAAATCTTCTAAGAAAATGCCCTGCACTTGTCAGTAGGAGAAACTGTGCTTCTCAATGGTAATACAAGGCGACATTCAGCAAGAATCAAACAGGAAAAAATATTGGATTAAGGCTGGTCTGTTCAACTAATCCACCATATTTACCAGATCTTGCTATAAGTGATTTCCATTCTTTTTAGTTCTCTATAAAATGCTCTGAATGACAAAAAAAAATTCAAGTTCAGGTGAAAACGTTTCTGGACAACTACTTGAGCTCAAAACCAACTGATGTTACTTGAGATAAATCAATAAGCTACCTGATAAATAGCAAAAGATGACACCAAATAATGGCAAATATATTACGGATTGAAAGTTCATTGTTGAATTATTAATGAATAAATCATATTTCATTAAAATGGAAATTATCTTTGACTCAATCCAATTAATTTGAATAATCTTAACTAAGACAATTTGTTTTTTTTTAAATTATTTTATTGCTATACATTGAAGAACCTACTATAAATTTAATTAGCAAAAGTAAATATGAATGATTTTTTTTGTAAGACAAATAATTTACTGTACTCCTTTTAATTGTACTGAATGGAAAACATTTAAAAAGCTTTTTTAAAACTTACCCATGATCTTTAGGAATGTTAGTAATTCGACATTCAAGAATCATATCATAAATTTTGACTCCCTGTAAAAGAGAACAAGATAGATGAATTAAAATGAAAATATATACTTTTACATCTTATTCTTAAAAATTCTTTTGACTTGAAGTAACCTCCAAAGTACTTTGGTTCTGTAGATACCTTAACCTGTTAAAAGTTTTTGCTGGTTTTCAGCAGTGTCACATTTTATTGTAGAAAAAGACCATTTGAAAAAAAAATGTTACTTTAAAACCTTTAAATAACCTTAAAATGTTATAATAATATAAGCATTATGAATAGGTGTGAGACTAATAAAAAGAACATTTAAATAAAATCAACAACTTTTTTGTTCTGTCTCACACTGACTTCACTATTTCCAGCAGCATGAGTATCAACAGTGCCTGAATCATTGATAATTAATTGAAAAAGTATATACCTATTTATCCATAATGAAAATAGTCTTAAAACTGAAATGTAAAACTTATGCCACTGGGGTAAATAATTTAAGTGAATGAAATATGACTCTCAGGATCCAGTATGTTATGTTCCTGTAGATATTACTGACAGTAAAAAAAACAACAAAAAAACAAAACATACTTGCTCTATATTTTTCAAAGTTTAAAATATTTTGTTGATTTAAAAAAAAATTGCCACACAAAAGCAGTCTTATTGTCTTTCATATCTCTATTAAGTGTTAGATTTTATAAAATTCTAACATGTAGATGTTTTTGTCATCAAGGCAAGCCAACAGCACAAATTCAGTTGCCATCTAAAATAATACCATCTACCTTGAATGCTGTCGAGAGAACCTAACAAGACTGATAGGGATAGATGGTGAGAAGTTCTGAAGACAGCATTCAGGATTCACACAAAGCTGGTGAATGTAAGGCTTTGCTGACTGGCTAAAACTGGTGTATCCATGTGTAGGAGTCCATAGGAAAATGCCACTAATGAGTTCATCCTTACTTATCCAGCAGTACCCAGAATGTCTTTTCTTATTTGGATGGCTTGTGTGATGGGAGTTAAATGGGCATGCAACTGCTGTTTTGTGGGGTGCCACTTCTGAGATTTGTTTAAAACAGCTTGCAGCATTTTTATGTAGTTCCCACCAAGCTTTTTCTCCGAGTGTTTTGTTAGAGTCCAAGTTGTGCAGCCATACAGTAGTACTGACATGGCTACATCTTGTAAGAATTTCTAGTTTTATTAACAAATTAAAGTTCAATTTACTTTATATGAAAACAATAGAAAGCTAAGTAAATTGATTTTTTCCTCTTTTAATCATTGCTTTAAAAAAGTAACAAAACAAAAAAACTATCATAAAGAGATTCATGAATATCAAAAAGCTTGGTCAAGAGCAAATTGATTATTTTAGTAAGCATTCTTGTAGGTTACAATTAAAAAAAAAAAAGCTATCAATTATAAAGCAGTCTTATTGACTTTTATATTCAAATTAACTATCAGATGTCATAAAATTCTAAGATGTAGCTTGCCTTGATAAAACAAATTTGATAAAGAAAAGTTCAATTTACTCAACACAAAAATGATATTAAGTTAAAAGAACAATTTTTTTTCACTTTTAGTCAAAAAAAAAAAAATCATCAAAAGATTTATGAACTTCAAAAAGTTTTGGCCATGAGCAAATTGATTATTTCAGTAAGTATTTTTCAAGGTTGCAAATTAAAAAAAAAAGCCATCAATGAAAGAATAAGAATGGTCATAATATGAAAATAAAAGGCCACCAAAGGTCATAATAAAGAGAACAAAAGATTTTTCAAAAGTATGTACTTACTTTATCATTTGCCCAAGCAATAAAATTTGCTTTCCATTTTATATTTCTAATAGGTCCTTCCCCTTTATGTAAGATGTATGATTTGTACCTGCCAAGGAAGTTTTTCTCACCTAAAACAAGCTGAAAAAAACATATGACACTTTAAACAGATTATCATTATCTCAAAATCAAGTAATTTAATTTTTATTACTTAAAAATTATTCAAAGACACATCTTAGGAAATTTAAAAAGAAAAACAGTTCTAGAGTAGTTTATTTCAGAATATACAAACAAGATACAAAGAAATAACAATAGTTACGATGTCAAGATTTTTAAATTACAGAAAATGTATTCACTCAACCCCTCTGTGACAGGCAAGATGCAATACATACCATACAGCTAGTTTGAATACAGGGTTTTCTTTCTCCTAGGCTGGTTAGCATGCCAAAGCTAAAGAGTTCAGACTGCCCTACTATTTATAACCAACGAGGGAGAGATATTCAATATTAGCATGAAAGGAATCCTAAACAGCCTCATCCAGAATTTGAACTTGACTCACTGAGTCCATTTCTTAGAACAATAATAATATATAATTTGGATAATGATATCCAACAATGTGGTTAAGAAATCACATTGTCAGATATCATTATCCAAATTATTTATATTGGTTATATATATATAAAATGTAGATTGCTATATCTATAAATAAAGAGCATTCAATATTGGTGACAGAACATATGTAGTCCTAAGGATAGTGTAGACACAGAGTTAACAGCACTTGATGACAGTCAGTTTCTCACCTATGCAAGATGATCACATAGGTGAGAAACAGAGTCTTTGGGTCTATGTTATCCTAACTTTTTATATATATATATATATATATATATATATATATATACATAAACTTGAAGTATCTACTAGGAATTTCATAGTATGCTAGTTCAGGGATAGCAACTGCTTTTACTATCAAAAGACTATAAGAGACTCCAGAGTTGGGAAGAATTGAGATTAGGAATATAGATCGAGGTAGTTTTATTAATCAGATCTGAAGTTATATATATATATATATATATATATATATATATATATAGCAGTCAACTCTTATCTTAGGTAGAGGATTATAAGTTCTAATCATGGATAATATAATTTTTTTTCCTGTTAAAATTAGAAATTGGTGTAATTTTAAAGGATATCAATCTTGGAAAAAGTAGCTAGAGACAGTAAACAGAGATTCTCAACAAAGATATACTTAAAAAAAATCTGGAACCTTGTAATGGTGTATGTGTGTGTGTATATATATATATATATATACACACATACAAACACACAGAGGCACACACATGCACTAACATATTTATATATACATATATATTCTCTCTTAAGTAATTTATGAAAGTAATGTAGAAATATTATCTCAAATAGTATCTAGTTAATAATCAAAATCAGATTTTAAAAGAAAAAAGAAGACCATGATAAATGGATTATTTGTTCCTGTGTTGTGCACAATATAACCTGACAATCAAAATATAACAAGTAAAATTATTTTTCAGGTGAGCAATACTTCAAAATCTCATTATTCATCTTTGTATGCTTGATGGATTTTTTAAAAAAATTCTAGAAATTCTAACATGATGGCTTAAGGAGTGATTGTTACCCCTCAGATATAATAAATGGGGAAGAAAAAGAAAAAATTCTAATAGACCAATTTTTGTATGATTCTTAAGATATCATAGCAAAAATTGCAAATGCCTTTGGGATTTTCATTAGCATTATAGTGTTAAAATATTATTGATCAGAAATCTCTAAACTCTTCCACCTGAAGGCCACAAAGCTTAACTCTGTGATCTTAAAAGAACAGAAAAAAAAAACAACAACAACAACAAAAAAAAAAAAACCCCCAAAAACAGCTAAATTCATAAGGTAACAATTATAATTTATTAAATGAGACATCTGATATTGTTTGCAATCATAAAAAGATGTAAAATCAGCATTAAATGAAAAGGTTGACAGAAGGAACTTATCAAACAAGTGATAATTGGAAAGTTGTAATTCCAGCATACTCTAGGTATGCTTCAATTTGGAGAATAACTGTTCATAGTCATATGTAGTGCTAAACATGCCCACAATTTGCTGGCTATGGGTGATAACATTGAGGAATTATCCAGATGGAAGCATGTGGTTCTTATAGAAATTGAGGATATAGCAAGCTAGAATCTTGGACTTCAAAGCTTCTGAAAACTGAAGTTTAATGAATTCTATCTGCAGTTGTAATGGTTACTTTTTCACAGTCAATATCAAAAGGTGACGAGAAAATTCTGAAAGTTGAGTGGAGGGCTGAAAAATGGACTTCATGAGTTATGGTTTGCCAACTCCTGTATTAGAGAATAAAGTAATTTCCAGTACAATCTGAAGCTTAATAATGATAATTTCTCAAAGCAGATAACTATTAAATGCTAATTACGGAGTACTTTCTTATATTAGAGTGGTGCAAAAATCTTTAACCATTTAAAAAGATAAACAACATTCTAAATAAACTTTTTTATTAGTTCAAAGTAATTTCTAGGAGACAAAGTAAATATAAAGGAACTTTTTTACCTCTTTATTAAAAAGTTGTTTAATTTTTTAAATGGTGAGTGACTCTTATGCCACCATATACTTCCAATTATACTATTAAGATATGAATAAAATTTTTATGATCATAATATCTAGATATAACTAAAATTTCTTAAATTATACACCTGCAGAAGGCTGGAGAATAAATCAGCCAAGACATTGCATTAACAACATCAGCAATGCAGGAGTCATTCGATTATCTAAAGCAATGTCTATAGAAAGCCTTTTAATTAGATTTAGAGTTTCTTAAAGTACATTAATTATTCATAAATGTACTGTTATTAAAAGTTGCTGTTCTTATCTTTCAACAAAAGAAAACCATATCTTTTATTATCTGCAAAGCAAGACACATTTAGGTGGTGAATTGAGATGGTAAATGAAAGTGTCCTTTTATTGTTGGTAATCAAGGCCTGCCATGAATTGAACATGGCTAATGGCAGATAAATTATGAAGTGTGATAAGTGGAAGGCAAATATGGCACAGTTGTATTGATTACGAAGGATAAATGATAAGTGTACAAATGCCAGGAAGAAGACTACAAATAGAAATTAGTGGTACTAAACTGAACTGGTAGTTAGGAAAAAAAAAAAAAAAAAATTTTAAATTCTTTCTATAGAAGATTATTTGAAATTGTCTTATATTTCATTTTCCATTATTTACCATAAGGATGAATCTAAAGTTTTGCAATATTAACATGTTAGTTAATGGCACATATATCATATGACTGAAACAGTTCAAGCTATGAAAAGTACTCACTCTAGTCAGTAATATTGTGGTAGTTGGTGTGCTGACATGTTGTGCATTGCTTCACTGCATGTGTGATTTCAAAGCCACACAGATGAACGTGCAATGTGTGTATTTACCCAACCCCTCTGGTATGAGCAGGATGTGACATAAAGTCAATTTTTCAAGTGGAGTATAACGGGTTTGAATTCAGAGTTTTCTTTCTACAGTTGCAATGTAGTCTAATTCAGTAATGAGTTAAAACTGAGTCATAATGTCACAGAAGCAACCAAAAACATTTGTTATGAGAAAAGTGAAGGTACAGTTGATTACAGTACAGTAACCAGATGATTGAAGAAATTTTGCTTGGGTTGCAGCAAACTTAATGATCAGGTAAGGTTAGGTAGGCCTAGAAACATGGATTCTGAAGCTGTGTGTCAAGCCCTAGAAGCAAATCCAGCAAGTAGCAATCTGAGAGTATCAGGCAAGTTTGATGACCAACTTCATGACTTCAGTAGAAGCATCTGGAGATGCCAAATTGTGCCACACATTACTAAAATATTGGAAAAATTCATTCACTAGTAGATCAAGACAAAATAATTTACAGGCTTCTAATGTACAAGGAGCACACAATAAGTTTCCAGACTTTTTTCGTATGGGCACTTTTATTGATAGTACACACATGAAACTCTAGTCCCCTTCGAAGTAATCTCCTCCAGCTCCAATGTACTTGTTGTACTGTTCCAACAACTTCTGGAAGGCCCCATGGAAGTTTTCTTGTGTGAGCGCGTCAATGACCTTCGTCACAACCTCTTTCATCTCTTCAATTGTCTCATAATGACAACCTCTAAGTTTTTCCTTGAGCTTAGGGAATAACCAAAAGTCACAAGGAGGAAGATCTGGACTATAGGGAGGCTGAGGAACTATCTTGATGCCCATCTTGATCAAATAGTCTGTGACAAGGATGGAGTTGTAGACTGGTGCATTGTCCTGGTAGAAATGCCACTGACCTGATTTGAAGAGTACTGGCCTCTTCCAACAGAATCTCTCCCTGAACTCCCTTAAAACCTCAACATAGTATTCCTTGTTGACCGTCTGTCCAGTGGGAACCCAGTGCATGTAGATCATGCCAGTGCTGTCAAAAAAAGGGATCATCAAAAGTTTGTGGGTGGATTTGCTCTGTCTGGCCTTCTTGGGTCTGGAAGAGCCAGCATGCTTCCACTGGGAACTCTGTCTCTTGGTCTCTAGGTCATAGCAGTAGATCCAGCTTTCATCGCAGGTCACCAGAGCATCAAGAACTGCAGGATCTGAATTGATCAGCTCGACCATCTCCCTACTGTCATGATAACGTCTTTCTTTCTGATCTTCTCTGAGCACCCTTGGGACAAACTTCGTGCAAATCTTCCTCATCTTCAGTTCCTCACAAATAATTGTGTGTACAGTTCCCACACTGACATCAAACTGTGCACTTATTGTCTCTATAGACACATGACGGTCCTTATCAATGAAATTCTTTATTTGGCCAATCAACTCTGGGGTTCTGACCTCTTTACTCCTCCCCCACCTCTCATCATCCCTCATAGACTCCCTGCCTTCCTTGAATCTCTTATGCCACTCAAAAACTGATGTTCAATTCATGCAAGATGTTCCAAAAGCAGCCTGAAGCATTCCATACATTTCTGTGGCATTTTTTCCAAGTTTAAAACAGAATTTTATTGCATATCATTCTTCTAAAGTGTCCTCACATCCAGATTGCATTTTTGAAATTCACCAGCTGTGACAATCAGGCTTTAGTAGGGTGTATTCTAATTGCTGCTGTAGCAGTTCATTTGAACCTGAAATCATAAAGATTGGTCAGTCATCTCATAAGATGTATAGCAATAACAGTGTGAATTTTCAAGTGTCTACAACAATTAAGTTGAATAAAGTAGTATATAAAGTGTAATGGTAGTGTCACCTTAAAATTATCGATAAAAAAAAAAGAAGGAAGTAGAATTTATTCTAATGACAATTGGAAAGAAAAAGAAAAAATACAAAATGATATGGAGAATGGTGAAGACTGAAGTATTAAAAGTTATAGAAAAAGAAGAGTGAAAATATGTGGGGAAAGAGACAAAATAGAAGGAAAAAAAGCATAAGAGTATGAAAGTGAAAGGAGAATAAGTTGAAAGGAAAAAAGAAAAGATAGACGTAATATGAAGCAGGAGAGACAAGAGTGAAGTATAAGAAATTAAAGTGAAAGAATGAAGAGAAAGTACACACACACACACACACATATTAAAATAAAGAAAATATTAAAAGAAAGATGGACAAAAAGAGAGTAAATAAAAAAAGAAAGAAAATAAAAAGAAATAAAAAGAAAATAACAACTGACAAAAAAAAAGCATATAAAAAAGACAGGAAGTACCAAAAGAAAGAAAGAAAGCACAAAAAAGGGAAAAAATAGCACAAAAAGAAAGTAAGAAAGCATGAGAAGGAGATATGAAAGAGAAAATAAGTTGAAAGGAAAGAGAAACAGAAAAGGAAAGAAAGACAAAGTACTTCTGAAAAGAGAGGAAACTGAAGTATATAAACTTATAGAGAGAGAGAGTTAAGAAAGAAAGTGAAAGCGAGATAGAAAAAAAAAAAGATTTTTATTGTACATTGCAAATGAGGAATAAAGGGAATGTCAGGAGTCAGAAATTAATGTCAGCATCACTGACAGAATGGAGTTATTATATGTGCTAATTAGCATAGTACCTGTAAATAATTATTTATATATGAACTGGCACTCCAGCTTGTTTATATGTTTAAGATGGTATCATCAAGCATGTTGGCAAGCAGAAAATATAGGAGCACTGAAATCACTTGGATAAAAAGAAGAAAGCAGGGAAAGAACAAGTTTGACGGAAAGTGAAATTAAAAAAGAAAAAAGGGACACAGAGAAGGAAGACTGAAGAATAGAAAGGGATGAAAGGAAAGGGAAAAAAAAAAGAAAAAAAAGAAAAAAAAAAATTAGAGAGAAAGAGAGATTAAGTAGTGTAGTCTACCTAATTAGAAGAATTATCCCCAAATCTTGTTTAATCATGGGTGGCATTAATCATGTAGCATGTCTTGGGCAGGAATAACCTCGAAGAGCTCATCTCTCTCCTAGACTGGTTGTTATACGAGAGTTAAAGAGTCAAGTCTGCCCTACTATTTACTCATAGCAAGAGGGAGAATAGTTGGATTCATACATTTCTTGAGGGTATTAGTGTGATGTGAAATGCAAACAGCCTTGTTTAGTATTCGAATTCAGGTAGCTGAGTCCACTTTCTCCAACACTGCTACACCACAGATCTCTCTCTTGCTCTCTCTCTCTCTCTCTCTATATATATATATATATATTGCTTTGACAAGGTTCACCTCATATTTCTTACTGAGTTTTGTCAAACGACAAGACAGCTGAGGGAGATGAACAGATACCATACTCTAATTCCAGAACAAAAGTGAGATTAAAATTGGTTGCAAAGAGAGAATAAGTTGGAAAGAAAGAGAGGTTGAAAAGAGAAACCCTTGTCCCTACCTGCAACTATAGGTAAAATAATACCACTACTGTCTTTTTACAAATATGGCTTAGGCATGAAATAACCTACAAAGGTTGATATGTCATTAAACAAAGAAAAAGAACATGAGGTGGAGTAGAGAAGAGAGAAAACAAAAATCAAGTGACACAGAGAGAGATTGTATGTTAGTCTATATGGAAATAATCCAATCATTTATGATAGGTATTATGCTAGTAATATATGAATACTAAAAGTGTGAGTTCAATTAGCATAAATTTTCTACATGAAAATTAATCATAATGAAACTCTTAATTTCTGGAAATCTAATTTGCTTGATGCTGTCATTATGATACTGAACAGAAAATGAATTAATACTTTTATTGCACCTCTGCTAGGCATAAAAGTTATTGTTGTAGGAAATGAACTCAATGAACCAAGTTCAAATCCTGAACAAGACTGTCTGCATTTTACTTCAAGCTAATGCCCTTACAGCTAGTGTATTAATCACAATATTGATAAATGTGCACATTTAAAATATTATAAATAGATTAAAAGCATTTTCTTGATTTTCACAAATTAATGCTTTTTACATTTTTCATAATTAGGAGAGACATGTATATATCTCTTCTCTTCCCACATACATACACACAAGGAAGTGATTGTGGTAAAATGGATATTGTCCTAGAAAATGAACACGACGAACAGAGTTCAAATCCTGGACAAAGCTATTTACATTTTACATAACACCCTTGGGAAAGGTATGAATCCAACAATTCTCATTCCAGCTATGAGTAAAATAGTAGAGGAGACGAGACTCTTTAGTCTTAGTATGGCAACCAGTCTAGGAAAAGGAAACTCTGAATTCAAACTCGTTATACTTTTTATTAAAAATTGACCTTGTGTTGCATCCTGTTCATGTAGAGGGGTTAGAAAATTGCATACATACACACCAGTTTTCAATAAAATAGTAGTTCAGACAGGATTTGGTTGGGTAACCAGTCAAGGAGAAAGAAAAAAGTCAAAACTAGAAGAGTGTTGTTTGTAGAATATGTGGTAAACTAGTGCATCATTCTTCTGCTATCAACTCATCTAAAAAGTGTGGCTGGTTCTCTACAAGCTTTCACCACTATAAACAAATCATCTGTGTAATCTGTTTAGTGGTTCAGTTTTTTGTTGATTTTCTTGAATTAATACTTTTCACCTCTGCATTGGTTAATGTTAACTGATATGAGAAATGAACCCAATGATTTGAGTTCAATTCTTGGACAAGGAGGTTTGTATTTCACTTTAAGCATCTGCTCTTGAGAAAGACATAAATCTGTCTCAGAAGAGGCAGATTCATGTCTTTTATAGGTAAAGCAGGAGTGGGCTCATTAAACTTAGAATAATAAGTATATTAATTACACTATTGAGGAATTCTTCCAAACTGTAGCCATGTTAGTACTACTGTATGGCTCAGACACTTGGAGAAAAAAACTAGATGAAAATTACTCAAGGATGCTGCAAGCTGTTTTGAACAAAACCTGGAAACAGCACCCAACAAAAAAATCAGCTGTATGGCCCCTTACCTCCCATCACACAAACTATCCAAGATGAACAAAATATGCTGAGAGGTGAGGAGAAGTATGGATAAATTCATAAGTAATGTTCTCCCATGCACTCCAACACCAAGACACACCAGTTTTGTCCAACCAGCAAAAAATGACATCCATCAGCTCTGTGCAGACAATGGATGTCGTCTAGAAGAACAACTAAGAGTGATGGCTGAGAGGGATGGATGGTGAGAAAGGATCAAAGGAATCAAATGTTAATATACATTGATGATGATAATTGATAAATGTGCATATCTAATCTATTTATAGTATTTTAAAAACATTTTGATTTTCTTCATGATGAAAATCAAGAGAAAGCTTTTAAAACAGGAGTAGCCACTTTAACCTTGGTAGGGCAACCAGTCTAGAGGGAAAAAAAGCATGAAACCAAAAAAAAACCAAAAAAAAAAAAAACAACAAAAAACACAAAAAGCTCTAAATTCAAAACCTAAGGAGTGCCAGAAGAATCAGTGGCACACATTACTGCACTATTTTTCTGCATCAGCTCATCCAAAAAGTGGGTCTGATTCAATTCAATCACTATAAACACAATTGCCTGCAAAGTTAATTGTAGTCACAGGGTTGGACAAACATCAGATCATTTATGCTGAACAAACTCTCAAAATTAACATATAGATTAACTGTTAATGAGTCATATGAACAATTTCTTAAAGTTTGAAATAATAAATTGGATCAAGAAAAGTATTAATCACAATATTGATAAATGTGCACATTTAAAATATTATGAATAGATTAAAAGTTTTCTCTTGATTTTCCTTATCATTAAACATTTCCTTGGTTATTTAATAAAATTGAAAACAAATACTACTACTCTCTCATAATAGTTGTTACATTGGCATATAAATTATTATATTATGGGACAGTGGAAGTAAAAAGGAAGTCTTTTATCAGACCTAGCTCCATGTGACTTTTTCTTGTTTCCTAAACTGAAAATTCATCTCAAGGCAAAATTTGAGAATGGTTGGTTGGTTAATGTTTTAAGGTATATCAACCCTTATGCAATATTTAATGCCAAATCCTATTTACATATGCATTTATTCCCCCACCCACAAGAAGGATATGCCATAAGGTCAACTTTTAAGCAAAGTTAACAGGTTTGAATACAGTTTTCTTCCTCCTAGACTGATTGGCATACTAAGGTTAAAGATCTCAGTCTGTCCTACTATTTACCTCAAGCTGGAGGGAGAAGAGTTGGATTCATACCTTTCCCGACAGTATCAGCACTATAAGAAATGCAAATAACCTTGTTCAGAATTTGAACTTGGTTCTCTATATCTATTTCCTATGACAACCATTATACAACAAGCACTTCCATAAATCATATATATATAATTTGTAACTGAATAGTTTGTAGGTAACTTTATTCTTAAACAAGTTGTTAGAGTTCATTTGTTTGAACACAGTTAAACGGTTTCAAATATTGCTATTTTCACATTTGTAATTCTATTTATCAAGTATTCCAGTCTAACATGAATAATTTGCACCTAGCTGTATGCCTCAAATAACTAATAATATTCTTTAGTAAATGATTAAACTGTTCTATTTGACCCACAAACAGGACCCTAACTAGTATCACCAGTGCACCTGAGAGTATTGTTAATGAAGAGTTACTTCACATTCCTTAAACCTCCAGGATTGGAGCCTCACTATCAGATGCAGTTAAGTGTAAGAACCAAGACACCATTGAGGGGGATGTTTTAACCCTCTGAAGAGGTGCAGTTAGCATATGCTACAGTTCCCAACCAACAAGGTGGAGTTTGAGAATGTGGATGACATGTAAAAGTAAAAAGAAAAAAAAAATGATAATAGAGCTTCACACCATATAAAAGAAGGAAATTTAGAACTTCTGATCATTCGAAAAATCACTGGAATAGTGTATTGAATGGCATGGGGATTATCTAGAAGGAAATAAATGTTTGATTCAATGTTCATTTCTGTCTTGGTAAATACAGCTTCAGCCTCAATACTTTTTGAGCATAACTCATATTTCATGTGTTTCTAATTTATTGAACTTTCTTTTATAAAAGTTTTAATATTTCTACCTTATGTACATCATCTGTGATTTTCTGTTCAAAAACAAATTTACCCACTATTAATTATTGATGGCAAACTCATGAATAATCAAAATCTGTCAAACTTATGAAAGTTGATGTTCAACTTCAACAGTTTATACAAGAAAAACAGGAATAAATTAAACTGGTGATATAAACTAGGATTTAGATATTTTCACCTCCACTATGTTGGCTGGATGTGACAGAAATTCAGTTTAACGTTGGGACCCTCTGAAGAAGTAATATGAGATATGAACAAAAATATGGGAAATTTGAACAGACTGATCAATCTATACATCTCTTAAGTGATCAAGAGTTTTCCCTCAGAAAAGTGATCAGAGTTTTCTCACAGAAAAATTTCACATATCATGAAATCACTCAACCAGTTAATAAAGAACTTTATTTTTTCTTTCTTTGGAGCTATTTTGTGCCTCTTGAACTGCATCCCTTTCAAAATTGAAGGAAGCACACCGTAATGGTTATTGTTATAGGAAATGGAACTGCTAACTAGAGTTCAAATCCTGGATGAGGCTATTTGGATTTCACTTTGTACTAATGCCCTTTGGAAAGCATGACTCCATCTCTTCTCCCCACCAACTATGGGTAAATAGTAGTTCAGACTGGGTTCTTTAGCCTTGGTTAGGTAACTAGTCTATGAGAAGGAAAACTGAATTCAAACCATCTTTATTCCACTTCTCTCATGTCAGCTATGGATAAATAACATAGCAAACTGAGTTCTTTAGCCTTGGTAAGACAGCCAGTCAAGGAGAAGGAAAACTCTGAATTCAAATCAGCTTTACTCTACTAAAAAATAACCTTGTGTCACATCCTGCATAATGAAGGGGTTAGTTAAATAGATACCTTTTCAAAATTGTTAGTTGAATATGAAAGATAAGATGATTTTAGAGTTAGTAAACATTTTACAATGATTCTTTGAGATCTACTGTAGTTTCTGTGTATTTGTCACAGTGTGTATTTTACTAGAGGTACATGCAGCATCTTGTGTCTATCTACATCTAACAAATGTTTTGAAAATTTAAATAGATGGATCAAGTATCCATCTGTCATATTAACCAGTCTTTCCCATGTCTCATATCTCTTCATATATATCATTTCATCTTGAAAAAAAATAAAACAAAAAGAAAACCTTATTCTCTTTCATTTTATATCTTCTATTTTTGAGGAAGTTACTTCATGCCTGAAAAGTTTCCTAAACTTCCAGGTAACACTTTGTAATCTTTTGGTTTGGTTTGGTTTATTTATTTAACAGTATATCAACTTGTTAGAGGTTATGTAATGCTAAAATTTGATTCTTTTGCAAATGTTTACTTGTAATAAATATATTTTCAATGTTTTAATGTATTTTTTAATTGCACTTATTTTTGTCAATAATCATTTCTGTACTTTCTTATGGTTTTAAATATTCCTATCTAATACAAATGATTTATACAAAATCATAATATTTAAAGTAAATAATCCTATCTGATAATATTTGTTTGCACAGTTATATGGTTTCAACTATTCCTACCTAACAAAAAGGATTTGGAAGCAATTATATGGTTTCATGTATAGAATAATAATCTTTAATAGGCTTCAAGTAACTATTGGAAAGTTTTTCATTTTCATTTTAGTAAAATATAATTTATTCATGAATAATTTAACAATGAATTTTAATCATGAGTATATTTGCCATTATTTTTTAAATGACCGCTTGCCATTTATGAGACAGCTTGTTAATTCCTTTCCAATAAAATTTATCTGGTTTTGAGCTCAATTAGTCTTGCACCAGATCTTAGGAAAATTTTTTGTCATACAGAGCATTTAGTGGAAAACAAAAAAGATGGAAATCAGTTGGGGCAAAGTCTGGTGAATATAATGGATAAAATAGAACAGACCAGCCTAAATCCAATATTTTTCCTGCATGATTCTTGCTGAATTTGGCCTTGCATTATCATCAAGAAGAACAAGGTTTCTCCTACTGACGAATACAAGGCATTTTCTAAGATTTTCATGCACACATTGAAGCTGTTGAGAGTTTAAGTTTGCATTGAATGTCTGATTGTAGTTTAAAAACTCAAAATTAATAATACTGCAGTGATTTCACCATAAATAGAGCATAACTTTTTTTCTATCCTTGTCCAGTTTTGCATTGAACACTGTCATAAAAGACCCATTTTTTAACACCTGTAATGATATTCTGGAAAAACAGGTCATATCTCTGCCTTGACAGATGACTTGTTGCTGTGGATATTTGATTTTCCTTATTCTTCTTCCAAAGAGTATGATGAACTTAAACACTCAGCTTGCTCACTTTTCTTGTCTTTCTCAAGTGGCAACAAATTGTGGACTGGGATGTGTTGAGGTCAACTACTGATTTTCAAACATTTTTGCACAGGTTGCATTTCACCAATTCTCTTAAAGAATCTTGATCAAGGTCTGAGGAGCATTCTGGTCGGGGGGGGGGGGGGAATCATCTTCCAATTTGTTAAAACGAAACTTTGAAAACCAGTTTTGGACTTGGCAATCAGTAATGGCACCTTTGCCATAAACACTACAAATTTTCTTAACTGTTTCTGTACCATTTTTGTTTTTCCTAAACACCCACATTACATGTCAAATATGCACTTTCTGTGCCTCCATTTTAAAAGCATGAGGTGATAGATTAAATAACGATGCATATTCTTTCACTACTGAAATAAAGATGACTGGTGAAGAAACGCTTAAATCAGGTAAATTCCTAATGTGTTTAAAACATTGGAAGTTATTTGACTCAATCCAATGGTTGAGTCAAAAAAAATTTCCTTTTTTTTTATATAAATAATCTATTCTTTTACAAATTTAATAATTTACTCTAATACAAATAATTTAATGGTTTCAAGTATTCTCATCAAACATTAATAATTCTATTTGATAATAATTATTTGTTGGGACACATTTGTATAGTTTCATGAATTCTTATCCAATAATATCAATTATCAAACAAATCTACTAGACTCATCGATGGGACCCAATCTAGATCAGTGGACTTAGGAGCAATGGTCATGAAGTGGGTACACTATACTTTTCATATCTCTAGAACTGGAGCCTTACCACTGGATGCAATTCATGTAATAGTCAGGACACTTTATAATCTTTTGAAATGTAAGGTAGCTGAGCAAAGTTCATAAGATTACTAAGTAGTCACTATGTGATTTGAGCTTGACCTTGATAACAAAGGTCAATTTTTACGGTTGATTCCACGTGTTGTTGACAGCAATAAGACCAGAGCTTTGTATGATCTGACAATATTGCTCATGAGATTTGAAGAAGTCAGTTGAATAACTTTAGAGATCAGAGTTAAGCCTCAGGGGCACAGGCGCACGAACAATATTAGCAATCATGCAATCACACTGACACCTCGTAGTGCTACGAAGTTGGTCTGAAGCAAATTCTAAGACAAGGTTTTACATTCTAATTGTCTTAATTCTATGCTGGAAGATTCTAATTAGAAATTACTACAAGTATTTTGAATTTTATACGTATATACAGCTGTATAACAAAAGTGAGAAACTTACATCTATTTGTGTATAACAAATATTAATACCAAACCTAAATTGCGTATAGGAGACACACATGGTATAACAGTTATAGTCACATGAAATGCACTTAGCGAGCAGAGTTCAAATCCTGAATGATTGTTTGTTTGGTTTTATGGCATATCAACCTTTGTAGGTTATTTAACGCCAAATCCATTTTTATGTAAATAATCTGTTCTATTGAAAACAGTTCAGTTTAGCATAAGTACAGTTTAATTGTCAAAAACATTTCCATTTCAAACTATTCAAGCAGTTATATGTAATAATTCAGTTAAGTGTAAATACAGTTTTAATGTCGAAAAACAGTTCTATTTGAAATAATTCAGTTAAGCATAAGCATGCAGTTTAAGTGTAAGTACGGTTTAATTGTCAAAAACGTTTCTATTTCAAGGTATTCAGTTTACTCCATTTTAGCATAAGTATGCTGTTAGTTCTATTTAACCCATAGATAGGGCTCTATCAGGTGCTACCACTCCGGGCCAGAGTGGACCTGGGAGCGATGGCAATGAAGGGGTACTCCGCATTCCCCAAAGCTCCAGCACTGCTGGAACCTCACCATCAGATTGTTTAGTGTCATATCCAGGACACTCGTTGGGGGTGGGTGGGTGGTTCTTACCCCTCTGCAGAAGTGCAGTCAGTGTATTCTACAGCCCCAGCCAACTGGGCAATACACAGATTTAAATGTCAGACAGTTTTATTTCAGATAATTCAGTTCAGCATAAGTACACAGTTTAGACATCAAAAACAGTTCTATTTCTAGCAATTCAGTTCAGCACTGGTACGCAGTTCCAATGTCAAAACAGTTCTATTTTAAACAATTCAGTTTAGCATAAATACGCAGTTTAAATGCAAAAATCAGTATAGTGAAAGAAGCATGGTTTTGTTCTATTTAACCCAAAGATAGGACCCTTATCAGGTGCTACCACTCCGGGCCAGAGTAGACCTGGGAGCGATGGCAATAAAGGGGTACTCCACATTCCCCAAAGCTCCAGCATTGCTGGAACCTAACCATCAGATTGTTTAGTGTCATATCCAGGACACTTGTTGGGGGGTTCTTACCCCTCTGCAGAGAAGCAGTCGGTGTATTCTACAGCCCCAGCTGACTGGGCAAAAATCCTGAATGAGGGTGTTTGTATTTTACATAGTGCAAATATACTCTTAGGAAAAGGTATGCTTCCAACTATTTTCTCTCCAGTTATAGATAAATAGGAGAGCAGACTGGGCTCTTTAATCTTGGTATGGCCACTGATCTAAGAGAAGGAAAACACTGACATCAAACCTGTTGTACTCTGTTAAGGAATTGATTTTGTGTCTCATCCTGCTTGCAAGAAGGGGTTGGGTGAATATATACTTTACTTTTGGAAGTTCGTCATGCTAATTATTAAAGTTATAAATTTTCCGCTTTGATACTTTTGATAGATAAATTAAAAAAATAAATACACTGAGAACTGATAAAAATTCATTAGACATTTTAAAGTTTTAAAGAGGCAGTCCAAATGGTGTGATGGCTAATATACTGAACTGCAACATCAGAGTAAGCAAGTTCAAACTCACTTCTACTATATTTGAGACAACCCTTAATTAGGGCAGACATTTTAAAAGAATAAACATGTTTAAACTAAGAATGTGAGAAGGTTTTTTGTCTGACATTCATAACTTTCCCAACTATCAGGTCATTTTTAAAGTTTCATATGAATTCAGATTCTTATTAAATCCCAATATTTTACATTTATAAACGTTAATATGTTTAAGTACATACATAGTTAAGTGTCACTTTAATTTTCTTCCTGACTGGTATTATTTTACATAAAGTACTGGTATACATTGTTACCTTAGAAAAGAGTTGTTGTTGTTGTGTAGAGGAGAGTGTCACCTTGTTAACATTTGTGGTTTAAGGGCTACAGCAGCACTAAAAATCCATGAGCCAATAACTCAAAGCTGACTCTTACCCTTAGGAGATGCAAAGTAATTTTCAGGAATATATTTTGATAGAAAAAAGCGTATCTTATAAGTTGTCAAATATGGTAACTATTCCTATTTAATAAAAGTAATTTGTTTGCACACAGTTTATATGGCAGAAAAAGCTGTTACCTTTATTATCAATCCAGACATTTGCTGGTAAGGAAAATTTTGATTTTAATTGGTTTATCTATTTCACGCCATATCAACTCCTGACAGGTTTTTTAATACTGAAATTTGATTCTTTTGTAAACATTTGATCAATCATGACAATATCTTCAATGTTCCATTGGATATTTTTTTGTATCTATCTATAATCATTTGTCTGCACACAGTTATATGGCATCAAATATCCCTATCTAATATAAGGTGAGATTAGTTTTTCGTTTTAGTTTAAAGGCATATCAACCCTTGATGGTCATTTAAAGGTCAATCCTATATATATATATATATATATATATATATATATATATATATGTGTGTGTGTGTGTGTGTGCGCGCGCGTGTTAGGTAATTTGGTTTAATGGCATATCAACCCTTAGTGGTTATTTAATGCCTAATCCCATTTATAAATATATATCAAGTATATATGATTTGTAAACAAATAGTTTTTAGATAACACTTTCAAATGAGCCAGAACTTATTTGCTTGCACAAATGGTTTCAAGTACTGGAATCTAACACTGATAGTTTTATTTGCACACAGTTAAATGGTTTCAAGTAAATAATCAAATAGTCTTATTTGACTAATACTTAGGACCTAACTAAAACTACCACTCCAGGTCAGAGTGGTCCAAGTAGTAATGTTGGTCGGATGTTTGGGTTTTATGGCATATCAACCATTATAGGTTATTTAATGCCATATCCATTTTTATGCAAATAATCAGTTTTATTTCAAGCAATTCAGTTTTGTCGGAGTAAACAGTTTAATTGTCAAAAATATTTCTATTTCCAGCTTTTTCGGTTCAGTCAAACAGTTCTAATTCAAACAATTCAGTTTAGCATAAGTACAGTTTCAATGTCAAAAACAATTCCATTTCAAACAATTTAGTTTAGCATAAGTACACAATTTACATGTCAAAACAGTTTTGTTTCGAGCAATTCAGTTTAGCATAAGTATACAGTTTAAATGTCAAAATAGTTCTATTTCAAGTAATTCAGTTTAGCATAAGTACACAGTTTAATTCTATTTGACCCATAGATAGGACCCTATCCACTCCATGCCAAAGGGAGCGATAGTAATGAAGGGGTGCTCTGCATTCCCCAAAGCTCCAACATTACTGGAACCTCACTATCAGGTTGTTTAGCATCATATCCGGGACACTCGTTGGGGGGGGGGTTCTTATCCCTCGGCAGGAATGCAGTCAGTGTATTTTAAAGCCCCAGCCAACTGGTCAAACTCTAGGTCAGAGTGGTCCAGATAGTAATGGCAACGAAGGGGTACTTCACATTCCTTAAAGCTCCAGGAGCAAAACCTCACCATTAGCATCATGTCTAGGACACTCATTGGGAAGGGTGGGATCTTAAACCTATAGAAAGATGAAGTTAACATATTCTACTGCCCCAGCCAACTGGACTGCTAATACAAATTTACATAGTTTTTTCCACTATGAACAGGCTGCGACAATTTTTAGGCAGATTACAACTGGTTTGAATTCAGAGTTTTCTGCCTTTATACAAGTTATCATACCAAGGTTAAATAACCCAATGCTGTGGAACACTGAAAATATAGTCATGAGTGCAATCTAACATTTACAAATGAATAAGCTTTTGGCATTAAATAATCCATAAGGAATTGATATGCCATTTATATGTTTTTAAGTAACTCTTCTTATTTAACAATAATCATTTGTTTGCACACAGTTCTACATATCAGAAAAAGATGTTACCTCTATTATCAATGCTGACAGGGACAAATGATGAATAACAAGTGGATACAGAAGGTGGAAGAAGATTTTAACTAGCAGAATCAGAATGTTTCATGGAAATAAAAGGCCATGACAGAAATAACAAAGCAGTATCTTTTATTTAATGGTGTATACACATTCACAAGCATTTATACAGGCAGATTTTGCTTACATAAAAAATTAAATAAAATTAAAATGGAATGAAATAGAATAAAATAAAAACACAGCAGAGAACAAGATGGATCTAATGCAATGGATTGTATAACCATTCAGAAAGCAGCCCAAATAAATCTAATTGTTTAACAGTCTTATAAAATGGAAAAGACCACTTTCTTTTTCTGGAGAAATATGAAAATGAAACTCAATGTAAATATTACACTTTATCCAAAGCATTACAATTGATTGATTTTAATGGCATCTCAAATCACCCAGAGTTATTTTATACCAAGAGGTTAAGGAATTGCAATCAGTGTACGTTTATATTCACATTTTTTTGTGTAGTTATTTTTTTAAGAGGTTTTGCATACAATTACATGATATGAAGTATTCCTATCTAATACAAACAATCTACACATATTTGTATGGTTTCAAGTATCCCTATCTAATACTAATAATTATATGGTTTCAAATCTTCATGTTTATTTGATAAATGGTCATTTGTTTGCACAGAAATCATTTTTAAGCAAATCTATTTGATCCATAGATAATATTCTAACAGGTACTATCACTCAGGTTATAGTTTGTTTTAATGGCATATCAACTCTAGATGGTTATTTTAAGCCAAATCCTGTTCATACATATATGATTTTTAAGTGAATAGTTTGTTGGTAACATTATTTTTCAAATGAACTTGAGTTCATTTGTTTGCATAGATAAATAGTTTCAAGTATTGCTGTTTATTGTTTGCACACAACTAAATGATTTCAAGTATAGTAAATAATCAAATAGTTTTATTTGACTCATAGATAGAAAACTAACAGGTTGTACCACTCAGGGTCAGAGTGGAACTGAGAGTAAAGGCAATGAAGAGATACTTCCATTTCCCAAAGCTCCAGGACTAGAGTCTCACCATCAGATGGTTTAGCATCATACTCAGGACACTAGTTCTATTTAATCCATAGAGTCAGTAACAAATAGGTTTTTTATGGGTGGAATTAATAGTAGCCCCACATCCCTTGGTTTTGAATTATTACCAATGAATTATATACGAGAAAACAAGGCATTCAGTGGAGGAGTTTATTTATAGTTGAATATTCTGCCACTGTTCATTTTTTTTTTTTCATAGATATTAAACCATCATCAGGGCAAAGTTAATATGCAATGATGCATCTTCTGAATTATATTCAATTTTGATAATATATCCTTTTTACAGATGGCAGCTGAAGCGCATACAAAGCTGAAATGTGTCAATGAATTCCTCCACTTAGAAAAATTTACATTTATTAACACTTTGTGAATGTTTACAAAGACCAAACTGATGATGTGAGTACCTAGGCAGTGCATATTGTATTTCACCAATGACAACAAGAGTGTGAGTGACAAGCTAAATTGCATCCACTTGTCAACTAAGGAATTGACAAGTGCTTCGATTAACTTATCCATGCAAATTGGACCAATGAAAAATAGCCAACACTGAGATTTTTCTGACAATGAACGTTTGTAGTCACTGTTGCATATCAAAAAAGAGGGTCATCTCTACTGACAAAGAATTTCAATGCTCAGTATGCATGCTCCAGTTTATCACGGGTAAAAATGCATAGCCAATGATTGTGACTATATTGTAATAGAAAAGTCACTTTATTCTATGGTGTATATTCTGTGGAAATACATAGGTAGTATTACTTTCAGGTCTTCTGTAGGTGAGGTTGGTTAACTGATTTTTGTTTAAAGGCATATCAACTTTGAAAGGGCATAAAATAAGTAAGATAAACATGTATGAAGAGAGAAGAATAAAAAGATTATATATTACAGTAAAACAAGTAATACAATATCACCAGTGGAGCTCTTGCTACCTATTCACTGAGTGGATTACAGTCAAGTATTACATGCTAAATGGAAGAGTCAATTGTGTATCAAAACTAGGGATGATACCATAACAGTTACTCAATATTGAAGTCATCCTTGTAGAAGAATAGTAGTAGTATTATTTAACCCATAGCTGGGATAAGGGAGTTCATATTTTTTGAAAGGTATTAATCAGAAAGTGAATGTAATAGTGTGACTGGAGTTTGAACTCACTCACTACAATACTGCAGTCCAATATGTTAACGACTAAACGACAGGGATTCCCAACATACGTGTGTGTGTGTGAGAGAGAGAGAGTGTATGCATATTTAAGCAGCACATTTTCTTGCAGGCATATCTTATTAAAGATGACAGACAAGGATTTGGTGTTCAGATTTTTATAGGCCTTTTCTTGTTGGCAAGCGAGATGTCACAATTGTGGATGAAGACAATTTAAAAATTGTCCAAAGCCTCCAAATCCGAGTACATGCTTAAATATTCCTACTCCCAAGAGATTAGGAAATGCATCTGACACAGGTGTGGAGTTCTACAGCCTCGTTGATTCACAGTCATGTGATCTAGAGCTGTGATTTCTATACATTCAAACCTGCACCAATGGACTGCACATTCTAACATGATGTCACTTGCACATCATGAACACTCCTATTCAAAAATTTCATCAATCATAGAAAACATCCTTAACTCCAGAACACGGCTGTATCCACAACCTTGACAATGACCAACAATGGTCAAAGATACATGTACTTGGATTATAACATTAGAAACTTCAGACAATTTTTAAACTGCCTTTATCCACAGTCATCATATTGCTAACCAACAAGAAATAACCAATAAAAGACTGAACACTAAATCACCTCTGATAAAATTATATATAAGTAAATATTTTTGAGTGTTGTTTAAGAACGGCTTTGCAGTTTGTAAAGACAAACCACTTTGAAATATTCTAGATAAAAAATTTGCAAGTTTAGTTTGGTTTATTTGTTTAATGCCATATCAATTCCTTATGGGTTATTTAAAGTCAAAATTTGATTAATTTCTTAATGTTTAATTGTAATCATAATCATTTATATATTGCCCCCGTTTTTTATTAGTATATAATCATTTGTTTGCACACAGTTATATGATATCAAATATTCTGATCAAATACAAATGATTGGCACCCAGTTGCATAGTTTCAAGTATTTCTATCTAATATTAATAATTTAAACACAATTACATGTTTTCAAGTAAATATTCCAATTGAATAATAATCATTTGCTTGCACAGTTGTATGTTTTCAAGAAGCTAGTAATAATCCTAAGGAAACAATTATAGCTTTAAGTAACTATTATTAATACACATAATTTGTATAAAGCTATATGATATCAAGTATTCCTATCTAATACAAATAATTTTCAAACAGTTCTATTTGACTGATAGATGGGATCATAATCCAATCTGAATCAGGGTGAACATGATAGTAAATGTAACTAAGGGGTAAACCATGTATCTTACAGGCTGATGAATACTGTACTCTCTACATAAAAAAATTAAAAAGCAACAATGAAATACCATACAAATATTACACTTCATTCCATGTACTGATATCATGACTAGCAGGGTCATCTACCTAAACCTGCAATCAACAGTTATAGGTTTGGATGAATAACAGTCTTATCAAACAGTAAAATAAATCCATCTCTTCTCTCCATAGCTACAGCTAAACAGTAGGGTAAACTGGGCTCTTTAACTTCAGTATGGCAATCGGTAAAGGACAATGTACTTCGATTAAAAACTGACTGGAAGAGTTTCAGTAAATATATATTCCAAAAAGTAAAATGCTACCACCTCTGTCCCATAATAACTGCCACATTTAATGCATGAAATATATATGCCAATGGTTTGGTTTCTCTGTTTAATGGTATATTAACCTTCATGGGTCATTTAATGCGAAAGCCATCTGTGTAGAAAAACAAGAGTGAAATTATTTAACCTACAGCAGGAGGGATAAAGGAGTTCATGCTTTTTTCAAAGGTATTGGTCTGAAAGTGAACATAATAGTACAACTGGAGTTTAACTTTGGTTACTATGATATCGAAATTCAGCATTTGTTAGTCACTATGCCACAGAGACTCCTCCCATATATGCTAAAGTAACAACTATTATAGTACAGACCTAATGAGTAGAGTGTTCATCAATGGTCTGGAAGACCAGGGTTCAATCCCAGGTCGAGTCATACTAAAGACTCAAAAAATGGTACTTGATGCTGCCTTGCTTAACACTCAGCATAATAAGGTAAGAATCAAAGGTAAAGTAGCGCCCTCCCCTACACCGTGACAGAGCTATTGAAAAGGGAGACTTTGGGTCATCCTCAACTAAGGTTGCCAACTTTACTCCTACTTAGTAGTAATAAAAACAGCTACTGGAATATAAATTTAAAATAGATGAAAATCATTTTGATAATAAAACAAAAAAAATAAAATTTAAAAAATTCAAATTTCATATTTACCTTGTCATCCCCACTCACATAATGTTTCCCACTGCCGGTTTTAGAAAAATTAGGGTCCAAGGCAATTGCTTTGATTGGCCGGTCAAAATTCTTTGACTGGTCATTCTCACTGGAGTACAAACCCGTGATGATAATCTGTAAATGAGAATAAATTAAGCTCTTAACAAAAATCAACAGCTTTTTAAAAAAATTGTTTTGAACAAATCAAATTTGGTGAAGAAAGTGTTATCTCAGAAGATGCTACCTTTGATGGTTATTAATCCCAAAGTTAAACCACATTGTTTATAGAATTTATACAATAATTAATAGCAAATAAGGAGAAGTACTCAATAAGGGTTAATTCACTTGACAAGTAACCATTGGGTGGGGGACGCAAATGCAGAATGTACATTTTATTTTTACTCCGTTATATAAAAACGAAGGGAAGATAACTCATGTATATAGATGGAAAGTCAGTGATCATTTTAACATCGCATTTATATCATGAAAAGAATCCCCACTACACCATAGAAAATCAATAATTTTTTTCAAATCTGACAAATTGCCTAAAAAGAGAAAGACCTAGCCAAAAAGACTCAAAAGATATGTAGTCCATATGATATCAGGACAACATTCAAGAGTAGCATGGTTCTTTAAAAATATCTCTTCTGTGTCAAACCCCCAACAGAATACAATATAACCAGTTTTCCATGAATTCCATCTCATGCAGTTGAGGTAAAATATGCAAAGGTGAGACATGCTGCCAAGTAGTATGTTGAGGTGACATCAAGAAGTTGGGTATGGCTGACCATATACAGAAAGAAAAAGGAAATCATCTGCCCTTATAGGATGAAGTTGAATACATAAGGAAGAACATTGGAGAATAAGACATCTTAAAGAAGCAGCAAATACGTTGGGCTACAGTGGCCTGTTGAGCAGACTCAGTATAGAGATGAACATGATATGGGGAACCAATAATTAAAAAAGTTAGATAAGTTTAAAAAAAAAAAAAAAAATTGTAATATGAACTAAGGTAAAAATTGAATATAATAAGTAGTATCTCATAGGTTGATAAAGATGTTAGATTTATAAGTCCCAAAAATTCACTCCGCAGGACACATGGAGCAGCAGATATAGGTATTTGGTTAAAGTGGTTTTAAAGGAAATCATCTGGGAGGTTGCAGGTTCAATCCTGACTACAGTTAAAATAACAAAGAATACTTACTATAGCTTGACATTTGTACCTGGTTATGATTAATGAAATTAGAATGATTTAACTCAGTGGATTAAATAAAGGCTTTGGTTTAAAGTTCGGTGTAGGCTCCGGAGTTTGACACAAAACACCTGATGAAGGCTGCAGGATGCATCATACAAAACATTGTGAATATAACAAAAAAAGAAGACAATATTCTGAATACTCTAAATTATAAAAACTGCTAAACTGTGCTTAAAAATTGATTTTGTATCATATCCTGCTCGTGTGGAGGGTTTGGGTGTATATATGTACATATAGATATACTTTTTGAGGAATTAGTGTTAAAAAATAAAAACAGATGATGAAATAAAAATATATTCTAAAAAAGAAAAAGAAAAAAAAATGAATGTGGCTCTGAGCTAAAATGTATTTAGCCTCTAGGTAAGACCAGCTCTGCATATAATAGTCATTTGCATTTAGTGTATGAAATTTATATGTAAATGCAACTATTTTTTTGGGAGGGGTATGGCACATCAAACATTGTCGGTTATTTAATGCCAAATCCATTTTATACATACAAACAGTTCTATTTCAAACAATTCAATTTAGCATAAGTACAGTTTAGTTCTATTTGATCCATAGATAAGACTCTTTCAGGTACTACCACTTCAGGCCAGAGTGGACATGGGAGTGATGGCAATGAAGGGGTACTCTGCATTCCCCAAAGCTCCAGCATTACTGGAGCCTTACCATCAGATTGTTTAGTATCATATCCAGGACACTTGTTGAGGGAGTCTAATCCCTCTGTAGAGAAGCAGTCAGTGTATTCTACAGCCTCAGCTGACTGGGCCACAGGACACTCGTTGGGGAAGTCTTACTCCTTAGGGCCATAGATTTTTTTTCATGTTTGAAAGTGTGTCATGTAAATGAGATAAAAACTATTTTAAAAAGGAAAAGATTTAGGCATTGTTGAAATTGTTATTGCTAGAGAATTATTATAAAAATAGAAGATTAAAAAGCTGATGTATAATTAGTTTATAAAAAATGGTGGCAAATACAGTATATTCATTGATACTAATATATTAGGTGGCTTGAAAATCAATGGCAGTTTTTCTTTTATTACACATTCAAATGTAAAAGCAGTTATTACTTTTTCTTTCTATACAGCCAGATATATTCAGTTGTTTGGAAAATAAGGGCCAATTTCATTACACATTAAGATATAAAATAACCCATTATTTCCAAACAACCAAATATTTCATATGACTTTTTATCATTGGGCCTGATATAACAAATGGAGAGTAAAAAATTTTGCAATTTCTTGCGAGTTTGCAGTGAGTGGTTCAGGCCTTGAAAAGGTACTTTGTATGGTTGGTAGGATTGACACAATTGGTGCACTTATATATGTATCGCTTTGTGCAATTTGAACACAATATATATATATATATATATATATATATATATATATATATATATATATATATATATGCAGAGTAGTCTAATTCAAGAACAAAAGCTTTATGAATTTGAACTGAGCCCTAATGATACAAAAACAACCAAAACATTTATTGTGCAAACAATGAAGTTGCAGTTGACCACAGTAGAGTAGATAGTTCAGGAAATTTCAGTCAGGTTACAAGAATATCAAATGATCAGGCAAGGTCAGGTAGGCCTAAAACCATGGACTCTGAGGCTGTGCTCTAAATCATAGAGACAAAACTGGTAAACAAGACTTGGAGAGTATCAGACAAGCTTAGCATCTTGTGTGTTTTATCACTGTCATGACCTCAATAAAAGTACACACAACTGCCAAATTGAGCCTCATGTCACCAAAATATTGCAAAACTTATAACTTCATACTCAATGATTCAAAATATACTAATGATTTGATTAATATCATATCAACTCCTTATGGGTTATTCAAAGCCTGGAAGAAACCCAGTTTTATTTTATTGGATAGATCAGACTTCCATCTGACTAATAACCTGTCAATAACGTTGCATGTTTTCGCAAGGCATATGTTGACATCCCTTTCAGTAGACGAGATGAGATTTTAGAGACTTTTCACAATGTTCTATAGTAATAATAATTTTAAATTGAACTTTTTAAAAAAATTTTTATGTTTATGATGATCATTTGTACACATTTGTATGATGCCAAATATTTCTAGTTTATTCTAATAAATGGCACAGTTATGTTTTCACGTATTTTGAGCAATAATATGGTTTTAAAAAATAATATTAATCCTTACAAGACAAAGCTTCAAGTAACTATTCTTAAGACAATTAATTATCACAGTTACATGATTTCATGTATTATGATCCAATATTAATAATTTTCAAACAAATCTATTTGACCCATTGATGGAACCCTAACAGGTACTAAAAAAAGCAAAGTTGGCGACCACGGTGTAGGGGAGGGCACTACTCCTTTCCCTGGATTGCACCACTTTACCCTTGATACGTACCTTATATTGCTGAGTGTTAAGCAAGGAGGTATCGAGTACCATTTTTAAAGTCTTTGGTATGATGTGACCTGGGATTGAACCCAGGTCTCCCAGACCATTGGCGAACACTCTACCCACTAGGCCAATGAGCCGGTACTACCATTCTTAATCAGAGTGAACCTGTGAGTAATGGCGATGAAGAGGAACTTAACAAACAGCCTAGGTCTCCAAAATTAGAGTCTCATTATCAGATGCAGTTTAGTGTCAAACCCAAGACACTTCACATATTCTTATCCAATATTAATAATTTTCAAACAGATCTATTAGATGGGTTCCTAAAATGTACAACCTGAATCAGACTGAACCTGGAAGTAATGGCAATGAAGAGGTACTTCACACTCTCCAGATCTCAAGGATTAGAGTCTCACCATCAGATGCAGTTTAATGTCATTTCCAGGACAGAAACAAGTTCTATAGTAGAAACAACTTTTGAAAATGATAATGAAGCTCACTCCCCCACCACACACATGATTCTATATTTGAAGAATGCTATAAAAAAAGACTGTCTGAAACACCATGGTAGCAACAAAAGAACGAGTTTAATAGTCCAAACAACTTTTGGAATGATAAATACACTTTTCTAAATTATAAAAGCTTTTTGAAAATTTCTAAGATTTAATATGATATAAAAAGAATAAAAAAGTGAAAGAAATAAATGTTCCATTAATCAACGTGCAGTTTGCAATAGGCTCAAATGTAGCTAGCTGGTTTGTGAAGATTTGTAAACAAGTGGCAATAATAGAAGCCACTGGATGTCAATAACACTTTCAAGAAGACAGTAAACAAGCAGGCAGCCATTAAATTCAACACCTTCAAGTTATCTCCCTTAGTGAGTTGCAAGAAATTGCAGAAAACAAAAAGTAAAAAAGACCAGTAAGATGTTAAGAGATGTGTGTGGGAGTAGAGACAAAGCATGAACATTTTTGTTACATAGATTAAAGTGGAAAGCATTTTTTTTTAAATAAAAAGCCAGCTGCATTTGCATTTACAGAAAAAAAAAAAAAATGGAAGGAGATAAAAAAAATAAAAAAAAATAAAAAAAAAACTTGTACAGAAATTTAATGGATGCAGAGAATAAAATAATATCAAAAATAAAATTGTCAGTTAGGAAACAAAAAAGGAGAGAAAATAATATTTGTGACTCATAATATATATATATATATATATATATTTTTTTAAATTCAGTATTGGTGATAGAACATTTATCATATCTAAGTTAGGATAGAGTAGACAGAGCCAACGTTGCTTACTGTCAGTTTCTTACCCAACAAACTAAATTGCCCAACTCATGATGACCTACACAAATGTATTTAAAGGGACACCCACCATGAGGTAATCACTTGGTCTGATGATTGCATCAATAAGAAACTGTTTACTATGACTATGTTAACCTAACTTGATTTTATATATATATACACACACAGAGAAAGCATTATGGAATAGAAGAATTAATACAATTACAGAATGAATTTTTAGAAAAAAGAAAAATTAAAGTTGTAGGTAAAGCATTAGAATGAGGAATGATTTGGTTTGGTTTGGTTTTATGGCATATCAACCATTGGTGGTTATTTAATGTTAAATCCTGTTTTTACATATACATTAAATACATGATTTTTAAACACATTTTGTAGATAAATACAGTTAAATAATCAAACAGTTCTATTTTTAACAATTCAATTTAGAATAAGTCAACAAAGTTATATGGTTCCAAGTAGAGCTATGTATAACTAACAATTCAATAAAACATCTATCATTTATTGAGACAGTTAAATGATCAAACAGCTCTATTCCAAGCAATTCAATTTAGCATAAGTCATTTGTTTGCACTCAGTTTAAATGTAAAACAGTTCTATTTGATCCATAGATAAGACCCTTTTAGGGGCTACCACTCTGAATTAGAGTGGACCTGAGAGCAATGGCAATAAAGGGGTACTCCACATTCCCCAAAGCTCCAGCATTACTGGAGCCTCATCATCAGATTTTTTAATGTCGTATCCAAATACTCATTGGCAGGGTGGTTTACCTCTATGCAGAGATGCAGTCAGTGTATTCTACAGGCCAAGCCAACTGAACTGGGTTAGAGCAAGGAGGAAATAAAAGAACATGCAAGGTATTAACAAAAAGGTAATATTCATCTGTCAAATTGCCAGGTATTTCATACAGCTCTCTTAATCACTCCAACAAAAAATAGAATAAATATCATTTTAGGAGAACCATTTCATGCCTTAGATTCTTCAAACTTCAAATGGAAAAAATAAAATACTAGAACATCAATGAAAAAATACAAGAATATAAGAAGTGTAAAGGTAAAAATTATATATATATGTATATAACTAGATAACATATGAAAAGATATTCAGAGGATGTATATGTTTGTACACGTATGATATGCCAAGATTTAACATATAGGTTTTTTTTTTAAAGATCATCTTTAGGGCAATAAATTGATACAAAAAATTTGGAACATTAAACATATACAAATATACACATTCCCAGAATATTTTTCTCATATTTTATTCTTTCATATCAGATTTCCCTTTTTTTTCTTTCTCTCTCTCTCTCTCTATATATATATATATATATATACACACACACACACACACGTTATCACCTCTAAGTATACTCTAAACAGTTTTTTAATAAAAAGTTAATTTTTCTAAACACAGAATACTAGGATTTGATTATTTCAAGTAGAATATCATACTGGAAGAGCAATTATTTATGGGCAATACTATAAATACGCAAACAGATTTGTTCTTCAATATTCATGGAAAGTGATTCTCAGACGACACTCAGATACAAAAATGTTAAGAAGCTTAAGTCACTTATATAAAATAGTTTAGTATTTGCATTTAACCAATGCACATTCCCCAAAATCAAAATATTTGTGCTATAAAATAAGCATCAGAGAAAATTTTGATACAAAAAAATTGTGTACACTCTATAGAACTGGGGATATGTGTGAAAAATTGTTCACTTAGTTAAAAAAACAAAAAAAACAAAAAACAAACAAACTAATAATAAGAATAATATGCATGAGAAAACTTTTAGGTGAAAAACACTTCCATTTTAAAAGTCTACCAAAAATCAATTATTTGATATAAATAAGATTTTTGGCACTTGTTTAATAAAGGAGAAAGTATTTTGTTAATAGAAGTTTCCATCTGAAATTTCTAATAGAAAAGAAGTGAATTAAACAAACAGTATGTGGGGTATGTGAAATGAACACTGGTTAAAAAAGTGTTGAAAAGATATCAAAGATCTGTGAGAGGCTATGGCAGGGCATGCCTATACATTATTTTAATTTCATAGATTCAGCAGTAGTCAGCATGGTTTGGGGTTCAGTTTATTTGTTAAATGATATATCAACTCATGAATTATCTAATGCAGAAATTTGAGACTAGTAATTTATACACAATTATATGGTTTCAAGTAACTATTCCTATTAGATAATAATAATCATTAATTCACACACAGTTATATTTTTCTAAATACTTTTGATCAAAAATTTTAAAACTACACGGATGCAGAATCATAAGACACAAAGAATACATCTAAATACTGCATATTTTTTAGATTATCTTTGCCCTAATTTTGTTCTTCAGAAGAGAGAAAAGTCAAGCAGGTGTCTGTTTTGATACATAGTATATATTAACCAAAACAACTCCACAACGGGCAGGATGTGATACAAGGTCAATTATTTAAGAAGAATATAGAGAGTATAACTGGTTTAAATAAGAGATGCTAAATATCTTCATTAATGCTTTTACTGGATTTTTCTTCTTGTTTTTGCAATTTTGGTTTTGTTTTCTTTGATAATTTTCTAAGAGTTTTCCCCTCATCACTGATCATTGTCATATTCATTATATTTGAGATATTATTTTTATTCAAAATTCAAAGACTTTACTCTCTAATAGTAGAGATGCATTTGTCTCTACTCTATTAAACTTTTTTTTGAGGTATTAATTTTAATTTAATTAATCACGTTTATATAACAGCAAACATTGGAGCGGATGCATGTATCTCAAACCACAACACAAGGTTCCTTCTCCTAGACTGGTTGGCAAACTAAGACTAAAGAACAAATCTGCCCAACTATTTACCCATAGAGAGAACAGATAGATTCATAACTTTTCCAATTAAAACATAAGTGGAATGTATTAGCCTCATCCAGGATTTGAACTTAGGTAACCAATTCCATTTCCTTTGACAATAACCATTGTGCAAAGAGCACCTTCTAATAATTCACATGCATGTTCTTAACATGTCAGTTCATGCAGCTGTATCTTGTAAATTAATCATCTCAATCCAATTGAATAAATAAATCTTTAAATGGTCATTTATATTTCTGTATTATTATGCATAGTTTTTTAGCCAGTCATCTGTTTTGAGCAAGATGCCTTTTTTACCACACCCTTCTGCCTGCATACTTTTAAAGAACAAAATCTTTTTAATGTCACCTACATCAATTTCTTTTAAAACATTACTAAAATTAAATTGATGACTGTTAAATAATACAGATTTAACATTAACAGTATTTTAAAACTGAGGTACCTCATGGTGTAATAGTTGGTTTTATATATCAAACATTGTAAGGTTATCTAATGCCAAAGACTTTTTTCAAGCAATTACATGGTCTTACATAACAATTCCTATATAATAATGGTTTGGTTATGTTTTTATGGCATAACAACCCTTGATGGTTATTTAATACCAAATCCTGTTTATACCTATACAGGTATACCTCATCTTACATAGACAATTTGTCCCAGGAGAGGCAACTTAAGTCGAATTTACTTGCCATTTGGCAAAACCACAAATAACCATACCCAGTTAATGCATTTTTAATTACATATGATCAAATAAGAATCTATTTTAAAGTTACATACAAATAAATTTTAATTTTTAATATAGTACAGAAAAAAGTAATCTAAATTTACAAATACATACATACTTGTAAATGTAGATGTTTACAATTTGTTGATTTTTACAGTACACTGAAGACTCTTTATTTGTGAATGTGGTTTGTTCTAAAACATAAGATAAAATGATCTTGTAAGGATAAATAACAAATACAGGGATTAAAATTATTTTGCGATAGTAGAAAATAAACAAATTTATGTTAAATTTACCAACATTTACATTTAATTTGTTTATTTACATCGTGGACGTAGATGACTGGATTGTCATGATTTTATATACTTTTATTCTTATTTATTATACAGTAACATGGTTTTATGTGCTTTTAACGTTTTTCTAATAATATTACGACTTCAGTATTTGTGGCAGACCAACATAAAGACAAATAAAATAACAAACTTGATTTTTATTTTTCCATATAAATGACTTAACTCAAAACGACATAACCTGAGGTATACCTGCATATATTTGATATATATAATTTGTAAATAAATAATTTTTAGGTAACATGATTTTTTAAACAAGCCAGAGCTCATTTGTTTGCAGATAGTTAAATGGTCTCGAGTATTGCTATCAAACACTAAGAGTTTTCTTTCACAGTTAAATCACTTCAAGTATTGCTATTTAACACTAGTAATTCTATTCAACATTGTTCATTTATTTGCATATAGTTAAATGGTTTCAAGTATAGTAAATGTTTAAATAGTTCTATTTGACCTATAGATGGGACCTTAACAGGTACTACCGCTCCAGGTCTGAGTAGACCTTGGATTAATGGCAATGAAGAAGCACTACACATTTCCCAAAACTCCAGGACTGCAGCCTCACCATCAGATGGTTTAGTATCATATCCAAGATACTCATTGGAGAGGTTCTTAGCCCTCTGCAGAGATGCAGTTAATGGATTCTAAAGACCTACCAACTGAGCTGGATTTGGTTTGGTTTCTTTGTTTAATGACATCAAACAACATGTTTATTTAATGCCAAAGCCATTCTAATAGAAGGACAGTAGTGATACTATTCAACCCACAGCTAGAGAAAATAAAGGGGTTCATACTTTTCCAGAGAGTACTAATTTGAAAGTAAATATAATAGCACAACTGGAGTCTGAACTCAATTCCTATGATGATACAGTCCAGCACATTATCCACTATGTTACAGGGACTCCCCCACCAATATGATGATGATTTGTTTGCAGTTAAATAGTTTCAAGTATTCCTATCTAATAGTAATAAATTGCACTTAGCTGTAAAGTTTCAAGTATTATGATCTAATAATAATCTTCTAAAAGATCAATTTGACCCCTAGATGGGACCTTAACAAGTACTACCTCTCAGGGTCAGTGTGGACCTAGGAGTAATGATAAAGGGATATCTATACTTCCCAGAGCTACAGAACAGGAGTCTCTACACCAGATACAGTTTAGTGTTATTCCCAGTACACCCCCTTTTAAAGAGCCCTTACCTCTCTTGAAGGTATACAGTCAGCATATTCTAAACCCCACCAACAGGTAGGACCAGATTAAACAAATCTTAGTGAATAACTTAAAATTCTTTTGATTTTCAGTATGATAAATAAACATTATACAAAATGTAAATGTATAACAAACCAAAATTGAACAATCTTTTTCTTTTATCTTTGAATAAAGCATTGTCAACTTTACTATTATTAATGTTGACTAGCATTTCCTTTCACTTTTTAATTTATCTATTTTTATCACATTCCACTTGGATCATTCATCTACAAAATTGAGAAACAGTGTTGATCATAAAGAATAGGCTCTCAGTAAGTCAGACCAGACCGATAAAATGAAATGCAACTTTTTCAAAGCAGCAGTTGTGTCGATACTACATGGATGCTAAATAAACATATGGAGAAAAAGCTTGACATCAACTACACAAGAATGCTGCAAGCAATATTGAACAAGTCATGGAGGCAGCACCCCACAAAGCAGCAGTAGTATGGCCATCTACCACCCATCACGAAAATTATCCAAGTTAGACGAACCAGACATGCGGGACACTGCTGGAGAAGTAGGGAAAAACTCATAAGTGACGTACTCCTGTGGACTCTTTCACATGGATGAGCAAAGGCAAGATGACCTGCTAGAACCTACATACAACAGCTCTATGCCGATACAGGATGTAGCCTTGAAGACCTACCAGAAGCGATGGATGATAAAGAAGGGTGGCTGGAGAAGGTCAGGGATATCTGTGCTGATGATGCGACATGATGAAGATTCAAACTCACAAATTCTTTTACCACAGAGAAGCTTGGTTAAACACACCAGTTGCTTTACTGAACTATGAAGAGCCATCGGTTTGAAGAAGTGTAAACCAAACCTATAAAAATTATCCCTTATTCTGTTTTAAAACTTTCAAGAAAAACTAATAAGATTTCATGCACAAACAAAAACATTAAATTTAGAATTAAAATTATTGATAAAAACTCATTGGAAGGTCATGACAGTTGTCATGCCTCCAACTTTATTGATGGATAGGTGATAGGGTTGATGCTTGCAAGATATAAATACAAAGTGAATTTGACTTTTGAAAAGAATCACAAATGACTTGTCTATTAAAGAATTATTCTCTGAAGCCTGATGGTGGGTATTGCAGAATCTTTATACATCAAAGATTCAATGTTTATTTGATGAACCTGGAATCAGTATGCAATAACTAAATCCTGAGTTGGGTTGTTCCAGTTAAATATTCACCTATATGTCATGAATAATTCAGGAACCCTATAGTGCAATGTCTAATACAAACATTACAGTTTTTATACCTGCCTGAATGCAAAATATAATGGTCTTTATAAAACCTAAAAATATTATAATGAACCCAAGAAGTCTGATGCTCTGTCAACTGGGGCTCTCCAGAGAGGTAAGGACCCCCTCACCACTGCATGGGAGCCATCTGTTGGCTGTGAGTGGTGATCTGTAATGCATGATGGCAGGACCAAGATGGTTGAGTAATCCATAACCCTAAACATTCCCTTTTGGCTTACTTGGGTTAAACAGGCAGTTAGAGAGACCCAATCCAGTTAATTGGCTGGTCATGTCAAGCCCTAGCACCAATATAATTATATCCAGACTGTATTCCATGAATAACTTTTATAGCAAACAAACATCCAACACTTGAAAGTTACAAGAATGCAGAAGCTGAAAGTCATTTGCATCAAGAGAAAAAGTTAATAAAAATCATTTCTACCAATTTATTCATACATGTGAAATCAATAAAAATTATAAATACAAATGAAATTAATGAGAATTATTTCTAACAGTGTATTAACACACTTAAAATCTTATATATATATATATATATATATATATATATATATATATATATATATATATACACAAAGGAAACAATATCTGACAATGAATAGCCCACAGGAGTTGATATACCATTAAACAAAATAACCAACAAAATAACTAAAATTGTCTAACTTTTGTCTTACAGTTTAACAATTCATTTAATAATAAAAATATTTTCCTACAAACTATTCACTTAGAAATCATACATAGAAAAGAAACAATATCAAGCAATGAATAGTCATTAAACAATAACTAAATCAAACTAACAGATTGCTAGTGCTCATATAATATTTTTATTTATTTTTTCCCTATATCTAATCTGTCATAATAGTATCAAGCATTTATTTATGAAAAAAACTTTATATATATATATATATATATATATATATATATGTGTGTGTGTGTGTGTTCGGGGGAAGCATTCATAACAGATTTTCACTATTATATATTTTCATATATCACCAGATGAAGAATGTGACAATAAGCTGTTTTCTCTTATTCATCCAAGCTGAATAATTGTTTTGTAACACAAAATGGTGAACAATATTTACAGACAAAACAGAGGAAATTAAGCACAAGTTTTCAGAGGAATATTATTTACTTTCACAAAGTGGCTAAATGTATAAGATAGGAAATAATATCGATTTACATTAGTTTTCTAAGTATTAGAAACAACACTTGTTTTTTTCCAGTGGGGTTTGCTGGAATAAGTAAACAGAATCAGGATACAATATTGCTTTTCATGAAGTTTCAATAATACAAACAGGGACAATAATGTTTTCCATAGAGTTTTTTATGAATTGATATCATTTCATAATCTAATAACTTGATCAATTCTCATTCTAATGATCTTAAAATTTAACAATATCTGTCCGTATAAAGAACTCAAAATTATATGTTTTTTCCTTTCAGGAATAGAAATGTCATTCACAGAAAAAGAAAAGCATTTAAACACCTAACAACATTTTGAATTGTTTCTACATTTTTACACATGCTGTTAAAATTTGAGATTATTTGAACAATAATTGGTCAAGTTATTGATTACAAAATATCAATTTTTCTGAAATTGTACATCTCAAATAACATCAATCTTTCTGAAACATATGATATATTAAGATTAACACAATAAGCTCTTCTGTCTGTAGGTGCACATATTTAGGGTTAACATTTATACAGAACATCAGATTTTAATGATCTAAATCACAAATATAATAGGGTTAATTTTAAAATAAAAATCTGATTCTTTCAAAATAGAAACATCAATATAATCATGGACCACTGTTACAACAGGAATCCACTGAGTTCATGAGTAGTCAATATTTTCTTTAAGTACACTCTGAACAATCTTTTTATATAAAAAGTTCTCTTCTCCGTATATATAAAGTAATATGGTATTTTATAGATAAGAAGATTACCAAGTATTAGGCAATGTCCTCCAACTATTAACATCTACCTCTGATGGAAGTCTGGAAGTGTTTGATAGACATATAGGGTTAAAGGTTATTTTGATTGAAGCAAGCAATGAAAAAGTTAATGTTTTGAGTTTCAGGAGTTACATTTCTAGAGAACTACAAAATGGGCATATTTTCAGGGTTTAATTAACATTTTTTAGAGCCTTTGATATTTTTCTTAGGAGACAAAAATACTTTCTTTCCCTCTACAAGGGACATGTTAGAAACTAATGGAGATGGTCAGGCTAAATTATTAACATATATAAAAAAGGGAACCAAATTGTACATGCAGGTTTGTCCATTTCTTTCATCACTGGGATAAACAGAGAACCTTCTTAAGATTACAACACCTTTTCAAAAGACCCACAGTATAACATACACGTTTTAAAACTATGGTCGGTATTTGTCTATTTTTGGGTGTTCTGAGGTTTAGCAGTTACATTTCTGGTTGGTTAGTTGTGTTTTATGGCATATCAACCTTAGTAGGTTATTTAATGCCAAATCCTATATCTATATAAATAAAAATGTAAATGTTTGTTACTAACCGATAATCTCCAGTTTTATACCACTAATTGGTTTAAAATTTTCTGAGAGTATTTTATTTGAATTCAGGAGTGTTTTAATATACTTATTATCTAAAATATTTCAATAATTAAAAAAATATTTTTAATAAGTCGTTTTTCTCCGAGAAAAGCTGACCTCGAATTATGAAGGTAAATATTACTTCCCTTTTCCAAGAATTTTACACGTGATTTTATTTTCTGCTTCATCACGTTTCTAAACCATATTTTGTTGGTTCAGTAGTAAGTAAATTTTTTTTTTATTCAAATGAATTGTTTCTAAAATTTCCTTTTTTTTTTGTTTAACTTCAACGAAAGACATCCATTAAAAAGTTTTCTTTCTTAAACCATATTTCATCAGTTCAGTAGTAATGAATTGTTTACTAAATATTTGATTTTATTTTTTGTTGGTTAACTTCATAGAAAGACATTCCTTAAAAAGTTTTCTTTCGTTTTATTATTATTATTGATAAGACACTAAACTTTAAACCATATCTCGTCAGTTCAGTAGTAACAAATTGTTTACTAAATATTTTCTTTTCTTTTTTGTTGTTTAACTTCAAAGAAAGACATTCCTTAAAAAGTTTTCTTTCATTTTATTATCATTATCATCAATAAGACACTAAACTTTAAACCATATTTTGTCGGTTCAGTAGTAACAAATTGTTTACTAAATATTTTCTTTTCTTTTCTGTTGTTTAACTTCAAAGAAAGACATTCCTTAAAAAGTTTTCTTCTGTTGATAAACTTTAAACAATATTTCGTTGGACCAGTTCTAAGAAAATTTCTTTTTATTCTAAAAACTTATTCTTAAGTTTTTTCTTCATTATTGATATCCCATTTATTTTGTTGTTTAATAAATATTTTATCATGTTGCGAAATATTAACCAGCCCAAACTTTGTAATGGCACACGTCTCAGTAAAAATGTTAATGACCAACATCATAGAAGCAAAAATTTTGACAGGGCCTTTCAAAGGTGAATATGTCCTCATCCCGTGAATTCCTATGATTCCAACAGATATGTCATTTCAATTTAAGAGATTGCAATTCCCAATTCGATTGGCATTTGCAATCACGATCAACAAAGCACAGGGACAATCTTTAGAATTGTGTGGCTTATATTTACACACCAATTGCTTCTCACATGGGCAATTATATGTTGCCAGTTCCAGAGTTGGCAATCCAGACAATCTTTTTATCTACACAGAAAATGGAACTACCCAAAATATTATGTATCCACAAGTATTGGAAAATTAAACATATTAGAAACATGCATTTTCTTCTTTTTTTCCCATTTAAACAAACTGAGCAACAGCAACGCGTGGCCAGGTACAGCTAGTATATGTGTGTGTGTGTGTGTGATTTGTAAAATAATAGTTTGAAGATAACATTTTTAAACAAGCCAGAGATCATTTGTTTTCACATAGTTAAATAGTTCCAAGACTAGTTCCATGATACTAATAATTCAATTTCACACAAATAATTTGTTTGTATACAGTAAAATGGCTTCAAGTTGAAAAAATTACATATTTCTATTTGATCCATAGATGGGACCCTAGAAGGTACTACCATTCTGGATCAAAGTGGACCTTGGAGTAATGGAATTAAAGGAGTACATCATATTCCCCAAAGCTCCAGAACTGGAGCCGCACTATCAGATGGTTTAGTGTTTTGTGCTGGATACTTGTTGGGGTGGGGGGTTCAGAAGTACAGACAATCTCAGAGGTGATGTTCCCTCATGGACCCTTACACATGGATGCACTAGTATTTGCTGACCAGCAAAAACAACTGGATACAGCTTAGAGGACCTGATAAGAGCAATGGATGATAGGGATGGATGGCAAGAGAGTCAGAGAACTCCATGATGTCAATGCAACTAGATGATGATGATGTCTTTAACAATATATTTTAAGTCAAGTTGGTGTAAGATCAATTGTTCATATCTTAACATCAGTGGGATCTACCTCTTCAAGACTTCAATACCTTTTTGAGAGATCTACAAAATAACAAATGTATTTCAAAATTATGTTCTGTGTCTCTCTATTTTGGGGCATCTTTGGCCTTTTCTTGACTTGGCATTAAGATTAATGGGAACAGAAGATAATGAAATAATTTTTTTTTAAAGTACAGAATAAAGTCAATCCTACCTGCCCATCATCAGAACAACTGGCAATATAATCCCCACTGTCATCAATGCTGATTTGATTCACTGTATTGTTGTGCTGTAAAAACAAAACAAATATAGAATTAAAAAAATAATGCTTAAAAATAAAAAGCGCTTCAATCATAAACAAATTGTTGCTTAATATTTTATGGCTTATCAACCCTTGTAGGTTATTTAATGCTAAATCATATATGTATGTATATATATATATATATATATATATATACATACACACACATTCTGGTTACAAATTACAAAGGCATGTTTTGTTGAACATGATAGAACATTTTTTGTTTATAGTTTTTGATAAGAGTTTCTTAAGCTGTCATGTTTTTTTTGTATTTCAGAGTCAAATTGGTGCAAAAATTGTCCCATGTTTGTCCCCCAAGTGATTTCAACCATACTTGGGTCAATTTCGCAGTGAATAGTTTGTTGATAACTTTATTTTTCAAAGAGTTGCTAGAGTTCATTTGGATGCATGCAGTTAAATGGTCTCAAGTATTGCTATCTCATACAAATAATTCTATCTAATATTAATCATTTGTTTGTACATAGTTAAATGGTTTCAAGCATTGCTATTTAACATTAGTAATTCTATTCATTAAGTATTTCTATCTAATATAAATAATTTATGCACAGCTGTATGGTTGAAAATAACAGTTCTATTTGACCCATAGATGGGACCCTAACAGGCACTGCTAATCTGGATCAGAGTGGACCTAGAAGTAATGGCAATGAAAAGATAATCCACATTCCTCAAAGATCCATTTGTAAATGTTTTATTATAATCATAACTATCTTTTCTATGTTTTATTGCAATTACTTTTTTTTAGTCCCACTTTTTTGTCTATATATTTGTTTGCCTGCAGTAACATAGTTTTAATTATTTACACAACCTTCTGCGACACAAGGTCAATTTTTAAATGAAGTGTAATTGAAAGTGATGTCAATACACACACATAGGTAAAACATGGACCACTACCAACAGGTTAACAATTGGATGGAAATCTGATATCTCTAATAAAATAAAATGGAAATTCTTCCAAGCTATGTCAATACTACTGTATGGTTGCACTACTTGGACTAACAAAATGCTTGGAGAAAAAGCTAGACAGGAACTAAATAAGGATGCTACATGCTGTATTCAACAAATCCTGAAAGCAGCACCCTACAAAACAAAAGCTGTATGGCCACTTATATCCCATCTCCCAAACCATACAAGTAAGGCGAGTAAGACATGTTGGGCATTGCTAAAGAAGCAAGAATGAACTCATAAGTGACATTCTCCAATGGACTTCTACACATGAACACACCAGTGTTGGATGATCAGTAAAAACTTACATTCATCAGCTTTTTTGCTGACACCAGTGTCAAAATTCCAACTGAAAAACTAGGCAAGTAGAGAAGAAGGTATTTAATCAACTTTCCACAAGTCAGTATATGATCCAAGATTGTTTTCTGTAGGGAAGCTACATACAAATTGAGACATGCACAGGTAGACCAAAAATGCTTTGTCCTGTCAGTATTTCTCTTTTGAGGTACCTCAGGCACTGAGCAATAAATTCAACCCTGCAAATGAGGTACTGGCTAATGAGAAGGCCCCCCTGAATCCAGATGATCATCGACCACTCACATACTAGGTAAGGTGCCAAGCAAGGAGTTTAGAATCAACGGCCAATAAAAACCAAGGTCTACTTAAAATAAAAATCTTTGGAATAGTACATTTCTAATGGGTAGAGTGGTCTATACCATCCTCCTAATAGACACTTTAACATTCATTATTTAATAACTGAGTGCCGTCTAGAGGACTTACCAAGAGTAATAACAGATAGGGACGGATGGTAAGTGAGTCTAAGGAATTAATGCTGTTGGCACGCCCTGACAATGATGACAACTGATTTGTATTTAGAGTTTTCCTTCTAAAGTGGTTGTTGTACCAAGGTTAAAGAACCCAGTCTGCTCTAAATCAGGATGTATCAAAGGCAGAAAAGTTCTAGCCAATTTTGTATATAAAAAAACTAAGACAGGAGTAGAGCAATAAAACTAAAATCTACTTAGACAGCAAGCATTAAATTCTCAGTGGGTTGTGTATAGACTTAAGAGGAAAAGGATTGACAGCTTTATCTACTGTCATATCTAAATAAAACTCAGCCAACTTAAAATTTCTTTTTATTGTTATTTTCAATTGCTATATGTCATTCCCATAATTTCTTTCTTTCCAAGATAATATAGTAAAAGTCAGAGGTTAACTAGATTTCAGTTTTGTACATCAGATCTGATCTTACACAATATAACAACTAAAAGATAACTGAAATTTGTTCTTCTCATAATCAGTTGATTTTATGGCATATCAATCCTTGTTTGGTTATTTAATGCTGAAGTCATCTTTTTTCTTTTGCAAGCAATTATAAATTTTAAATGAATATTCCTATTTGATGACAATCACTCGCAAAACAATTATAGTTATGGGTAACTATTCCCAAATGGTGTAATGGCTATTGTCACAGGAAATGGAATTGACAACTTGAGTTCAAATCCTGGATGAGGCTGATTGCATTTCACTTCATTCAAATGCCCTTGGAAAAGGCATAAATCCATCTTTTCTTTGCTCACTCATGGGTAAACAGTAGTGCAGACTGGATTTTTTAAGCCAAGGTGAAGCAACTCAATTAAAAGAAGGAAAACTCTGAATTCAACCCAGTTTTACTGTTTAAAATTTGAATTTGTATCAAATCCAACTTGTGGAAGAGTGGTGGGTAAATATATACAAGTAACTATTCTTATCTAATATTAATAATTTGTACACAATTATAGTTTTAAGTAACTAGTCCTATTCAATAGTAATAATTATTTGTTTGCATACAGCTATATGGTTTCAAGTATTCCTAATACTTATATTACTAATAGAAATATAATTAATATTAATAATACTAATTTTCTAAATGAAACAATACAATACTAATAATACTAATACAAATAATTTTTAAACAGATCTAAGAGGTACAACCACTTTAAGTCAGGATTTCGGTAAAATGGTAATGAAAGAATGACTCAATACTCGTTGGAGTTCTATACTGGAGCCTCACCACCAGATGCAGTTTGGTATCATCTCTAGAACACTTCAACTGCTGTATCAAATATGTTAACGATGACTCAAATATATTCAGTGTAACTTGATCCAGCAACAAGAACATGATTTAAACTAAATCAAATATTCATAAATTTTGTGCACAGATCCATAGCAAATCAAATTAACTAACATAATTTACATATTTTACAGCAAAAAATAAAATAAATAGACGAATAAATAAATGATAATTTCATTTTGAAATCTTATCATAAACTCATTCAGATTATTTTATCAAAAACCAATAATAAAAATAAGTGTAAAAAATTTTTTTGATTTCCATATTTGATGGCACATAAGATCTACTTCTGTGCCTACCTCCTTAAAATATGAGAATTTTATAAATTTCTAATACAGACACAAAAAGAAACCTAATTTGAACTGGGCTAAATAAGGAACATGGATGAAGTCACAATTACATTTAATGTACCACCCAACAACTGAAGAAAAAATCCTCACTGAAGTGGATATATATATATATATATATATATATATATATATATATATCAGTAGGTTTTAAAGATACTATTTAATAAAACTTAGTTTTTCTAGCTTCTAGACAGAAAGTATTTTTTCCTAATTGATTAAGCCTAAAGTATATGGAAAAGACCTATATTCCTTTGTTTTTGTGACTTGGGTGATAAAATTTTCAAATTTACCCATTTCCAGAACATACCAGATAGATTCAGCACTATCAGAGAATTTTCTAGAACTTACATAACATTTCATCATTCTGTTTAACGTGAGAATTTGTTTTATTCAGACCTTATATATAGGAAAATGCACAAATTTGCTGGTGTTTACATAGAAAATAGGTTAATTTCTAGATATCATTATCCAGGACACAAAAGCAAAGTTAAAAGAGAATAATGACCATTTTCTCTACTTTTACAACAAAAGTAATTAAGAAATAACACATACAATTCAAGAACAAAATTTGTGTTACAGAATGTAATTGATCAGATATATTATCTAATATTCTAACATTAACACAAATTTTAACAGCCTCCAGTCAAAAGTTTTTCAATAATGTGTGAAAGCAATTATACTCAGATTTACACATTAATAAAAAAAATAAAAAAAAAGATTGCGTCAAAAGAGGCCTGCTGTACCTGTCTTCAAGAAAAATTACTACTCTACTATTTAGAATTTCAAGTATTATCCTGTATTGAATGTTCTGGTAGGCAAAAAAAAAAGTAGAATATGGTTTTCATTTCAGTCTGCATGTCTGACTTCAAAGAATGCATTTGATACCTACACATCCAGGAGGTGAGGAGTTAATGAGATATAATTACTCTGGCTAAATTCACTCTCATAAAATCTAAAAAGTGTATATGTAAAAACTTCAGCAATATTTTACTCACTTGTTAAAGCGATCAATGTTCAAGCTGTATGAAAAGCCTATATTTTGAATGCTGATTTTCTAAGTGAGCAAACCTTCCCCATTTAGAAAATTACCATAGAATAATCTTCATTCTTACATACCATCATTTAGCCTTTTGGTATACAAAATGAATAGTCATTCTAATAATGAGAAGTAAATATTGTCTATTTAATGCTACTAGTGTGTTGCAAGGAGACACATTAGTCATACCTCTTTATCATCTGCCTAGACTACATGCTTAGAACGTCTATTGATATAATGAAAGATAACAGTTTCAAGCTAGCAAAGGAAAGAAACAGAAGATACCCCGCACAAACAATTACAGACATGGACTATGCCGATGACGTAGTGCTTCTGGCAAATACATCCACCCAAGCCGAAACTCTGCTACATAGTCTGAAATGAGCAGCTGCTGGCATAGGCCTCCATGTCAGTGCAGACAAGACAGAATAGATGTGCTTCAATCAAAGAGGCGACATCTTCACATAAAATGGTAGTTCTCTAAAACTAGTGGACAATTTCACCTACCTAGGAAGCAGAATCTCATCAACTGAGAAAGACATTAACATGTGACTAGCAAAGGCATGGACATCTATCGATAGGCTATCAGTCATATGGAAATCAGACCTGACCAATAAAATAAAACACAGTTTTTTCCAAGCAGTGGTCGTGTCGATACTGCTACATGGATGCTAACTAAACGTATGGAGAAAAAGCTTGACGCCAATTATACAATAATGCTGCAAACAATATTGAACAAGTCTTGGAGGCAACACCCCACAAAACAGCAGCTGTACTGCCACCTATCACCCGTAACGAAAACTATCCAAGTTAGATGAACTAGACGTGCGGGACACTGCTAGAGAAGTAAGGACAAACTCATAAGCGATAGACTCTTGTGGACCCCTTCACATGGACGAGCAAATTCAGGATGATCAGCTAGAATCTATACATCACAGCTCTGTGCTGATACAGGATATAGCCTTGAAGACCTACTGGGAACAATGGACAATAAAGACAGGTGGTGAGAGAGGGTCAGGGAGATCCATGCTGGCAACATGAAAAGAGATTTAAAGTAAATATTTTGATGCTTAAATTGTTAGTATAAAACTTCTTAATTTTATATACCAATATATAATCAAAATTCTCATCACATACACTTATATTTTGATTTCTGGAGTATCTCACATCACGTAGTTTTAGTGGTAATGGTATCTGTCAGTAACAGAAAATAACAAAAAAATTAGGAAGTTAAGAAAATAAAAAAATATATAGAAAAATTTGTACAGAGACAACAGCAGAAACTCATTTTAGAGAAATCCTCTCTCAGAGTATATTCATAAAAAATGCCAAGGTGGCTATAATGGATATATAACTGATTTTCATGCTTCAAAAATCCAAATTTCATCATTTTTTTTCTATACTATTATATATATATATATATATATATACACACAGTGGTGGCCATAATGTTCTGAACGGCATAGTTTTGTCAGAAAAGTAGGTATAACTTTTTATCTAAGTTATTTTAGATTCTCTAATTTTCACAGACAATAAATATGATATCAATTGTTATCTTGTGAAATTTTGGTGTTATTTGAGATGATAATAAAAAAGTATTGAATGATTTAGTGATTTACTGCAAAACCCAGGGTGGCCAAAATGATCAGAACGATTGCTTCTGCTCCGTGTTTTAGTTTATTTAAGTGCCGAACTCTAATGTTTTGAGTTTGATATGCATTAATTTGCATATTAATGAATTTAAGAAGTCGTGCAAATGCTGACAATCCTTTTTTTTTATAATTAGATTACACTTTATTAAAATAATGCCACCTACTCTATTACCAATCCGTCAGCAGATTATTAGGCTTCAAATGAAAGATAATCTAAGTATTGGGGCTATTGCAGAGATTGTAAACAAGTCAAAAAGTGTTGTTCACGGTATTCTGAAGGTCTACAATGATTATGGTTTGTCAGAAGCAAGAAAGTCTACAGGTAGGCCAAGAATAACGACCAAGAAAGAAGATTGTGCTATGGTAAAGTTGGTTAAAAAGGACCGATTTAAAACTGCTGCTGCTGTTTTTCAGGAAATGAGCATTCAACTGGGGAAAACCTTTACCTAGGAAGACTGTGTCTTGTCATTTAGTTGAACAACAACTTTTAGCTAGAGCACCTGTAGTGAAGCCACTGATATCCTCCAAGAATAAAAAGTGTCATCTTGCTTTTGCAAACGAACATATGTTATGGTCTGAAGAAAAATGGCAAACAGTGCATTTCAGTGATGAATCTAAGTTTTTGTTAATTGGTTCAGATGGGAAAACGTACGTTCATTGAAAAGTAGGAGAAGAATTATTGCCAAAGTGCCTTAAGGCTAGTGTTAAATTTGGTGGAGGAAGTGTCATGGTTTGGGGGGATGATATCTGGAGATGGTGTGGGCCCTTTTGTGGGATTACAAGGAAAGGTAAATGCAGGAGTTTATAAACAACCTGTAAAAGATCATGTCTTGCCTGTGCTGAGAAATTCAACTAAGCAACCTTCCATATTCATGCAGGACAATGCCCCATGTCACAAGGCTATGATAGTCATGAACTTCCTCAAGGCAGAAAATATCACTGTTATGAAATGGCCCCCTCAAAGCCCAGATCTTAATCCTATTGAGAATGTGTGGAAGACTCAAGGAGAACGTTCTAAAGCCAAAAATCCAAAAACAACAGCAATTATGGAATGCCCTTCAGGAAGAATGAAATAAGATTACTCGGCAAGATATCAATAAATTAATTTCTTCATGCAACCGAAGATATCAGAGTGTGATTGAAGCTAAAGGGCTTCACACTAAATATTAAATGATTTCTGTATTTTCTGTAATATTTCAGTATTTTGTTCATTTTTTCAATCATTTTGATCATTTTGGCCACCCTGGATTTTACAGTAAATCACTAAATCATTCAATACTTTTTTATTATCATCTCAAATAATACCAAAATTTCACAGAATAACAATTAATATTGCATTTATTGTCTGTGAAAATTATAGAATCTAAAACAACTTATATAAAAAGTTATACCAACTTTTCTGACAAAACTATGCTGTTCAAAACATTATGGCCACCACTGTGTGTATATATATATATATATATATATAATAGTATAGAAAAAAAATGATGAAATTTGGATTTTTGAAGCATGAAAATCAGTTATATATCCATTATAGCCACCAAAACATTATGGCCGCCACTGTGTATAGCCTTAACCAAGTAAAAATGACAGGACAAGATTCTTATTAGAGCATACACTTAAAATTTACAAGCTGTATGATAATTTTCTGAGGTCTACATTCTAAAATGTTTATAGTCAGCTAAATTTGAGTTAGTACAGATAACTATAAAATGCTAATTAGAATCCTTCACTTCTTCCTAAACAGAAGCATCAATATCATCATGGACCAATGTTAACTATAAAATGCCAATAGAATCCTTCATTTCTTCCTAAACAGAAGCATCAATGGATCACTATTATGTGAACACAATTGGTTCACAGGTAATCTAGTTCAAAACAGACTCTCAAGTGAACCAAACTCATCTAAGTAGTTAAGATAAACAAATGAGGGTTAAGAAAATATTTAGTAATCGCTAGAGCAGTGGAATAAAAACAGGAACGCAAAAGAGTTTTTACTTGCCACACACCGATTTGTTTGCCTTGACAGCAATTTTCAAACCGTCTGTCAAATTGCCATTCCTGTAACCGTATGCTGTGCATGCAAGTTGAAAATCTCAAACCCTATTTATAATCCTAGTTGGCAACAACGTTCACAATGGCACGGTTAGCAGTGATCAATCACATGTAGTCACGTCGCCTGAAGACATTTATCGGAAACACCCAACAAACTTCTAGCTCATCGGCACCATCACTCCACACAACTTATTGATATCCAAGTAGTATCACAGATCACTCAAATACAGAAGGAAGAAGGCAGCAAAGTGAGGTAGAAAGTTAATGCTGGAGGAGGAAGAAAAGGTTTTCCCCCAATCAGTATTCTAAATTCACAGGGCAGCCTACATTTAGTGTCAGCAGTGAAATTCTAACATAAAACATCCATCAGTGGCCAGATATTTATACTTCAATGTAGAAGTGTTTGAAACTTACAGTATTATGCATAAATAAGTACACCCCGAACAATTAAAAAAAGTTAATTTTCTTCAAAACCAAAGATATAATCAAAAATGATATTATTAGGTATTATTTTCTTATTAAACTCTACAGCACTGAAACTGTCACCTAAAATATGAATATACAGCAGTTCAAAAATAAGTACAATCTTTTTATAAAATGTTTTTCATTGAAGACAATATCAAAATCTTATTACTTCTACAGAAACATTAAACAGCCAAAACTGATATTATTAGATACTGTATTACATATAAATAAGTTCACCTTTACCAATTTTTTTTTTATAAAGGAGACAAAGATTTTATGATTCCAAGTTTGACATTATATAATCAAAACCAATATGATTAGTTACAGTATCACCCACAAATAAGTACACCTCTAATAATTTTTGATAAAAAGTTAATTTTCTTCAAAATCAAAGATACCAAGATTTTATAATTTCTAGCTGAAGAACATAAATCTTTTTGATAAAAAAGATACAAAATTTTTATGATTTCTAGTGTAATATACAATCACTATGAATATTATTAGGTATTATTCATAACCAAACTCTGTAGCATTTAAAATATGAATATGTAGGAAAGAAAAAAATAAGTATACTTCTTACATATGCAATTTTGTTTTTGGTTACAGAGATATTTCAGTTTTTTAGTTCTGGTTGGTAGGTATATCAATCCTTCTAAGTTATTTCATATGAACCTGGTTTATATATAGATTTGTAAACTCATAGTTTGTAGGTAACATTTTAAACAAGCCAGTGTTCATTTGTTTGCACATAGTTAAATGGTTTCAAGTATTGCTATCTAACACTTAGAATCTAATTTAACATCAGTTACTTATTTAAATGGTTATACATGATTTTTAAGTGAAGAGTTTGTAGGTAATTTGATTTTTAAATGAGTTAGAGCTAATTTGTTTGCACAATTAAGTACTGCTATTGTTTCTACACAGTTAAATGGTTTCAAGTATTGCTATCTAACACTGATAATTCTATTCAATATTAACCATTTGTTTGCACACAGTGAAGTGGTTTTAAGTATTGTTATCTAACACTATTCATTTCAAGCAGTGGTCATGTCGATACTGCTATATGGAGGCACTACATGGACACTAACTGAGAAAAAGCTTGATGCCAATTACACAAGAATGCTGCGAGCAATATTGAACAAGTCTTGGAGGCAACACCCCACAAAACAGCAGCTGTATGGCCATTTATCACCCATCAGGAAAGCTATCAAAGTTAGCTGAACCAGACATGCGGGACACAGCTGGAGAAGTAAGGACGGACTCATAAGTGATATACTCCAGTGGACCCCTTCACATGAATGAGCAAAGGCAGGAAGACCAACTAGAACCTATATACAACAGCTCTGTGCTGATACAGGATATAGCCTTGAAGAGCTTATGGGAATGATGGACGATAGAGACAGGTGATGAAAGAGGCTCAAGGGAGATCTGTGCACAATGATTCATTTGCAGTCAAATGGTTCCAAGCATTTCTATCTAACATGAATAATTCTATTTAGTATTTATCATTTGTTTGCACAGACTTAAATAGTTTCAAGTATTGACATTTAACACTAACAATTCATTTTAACATCAGCTATTTGTTTGCACACAGATGGGTAAACCGTTCTATCTGTCCCCTAGATGAGACCCTTAAAGGTATTATCACTCTGGGTCAGAGTAAACCAGAAAGTAATGGCAATGAAGGGTTACTCCCAATTCTTCAGAGATCCAGGACTGGAGCTTTACCATCAGATGGTTTAGTGTCATGTCCAGGACACTTGTTGAGAAGTGGGGGTCCTTACACCTCTGCAGAGATAGTCAGTGTATTCTGCAGCCCCAGGTTGGTTCTACTACTAATAATAGCAATATGCTAAAATTCTGGTATCTTTGGTTTACAAGAAAATTAACTTTTTGCACAAAATTATTAGGGGTGGACTTATTTATGAGTGATACTGTACTTAATAATAATGCCCATATCAATTGTATAAAGTTCCACTAGAAATAATAAAATGCTGTTGGTTAAGAAAATTAACTTTTTATTGACAAATTATGAGGTATTGTTTATTACCAAACCATAATACAATGAAACTCTCACCAAAATATGAATATGTCTCAGTCTAAAAACAAGTATACCCCTTATATGTATTTGTGCAATATTATTTCTGGTTACAGTTTCAATTTGATAATACTTGTTAGATATTTAGTCTGAAAATACTTTCATAGTTTTTGAGATAATTAATAGATGTATTTGAAGTATAAGAAAGATGTATCACCCATAAAAAATACACATCTAACAATTTTTATAAAAAGTTTATTTTCTTCTAAACTAGGTACTTTTTAAAATTTTTAATTGGACATTGTACCTTCAAAATAGATGCTGTTAGACATAATTGTTTTTTTTACCAAACTCTACAGCATTAAAACTCTGTAACCAAAAGTAAAATTGCACAAATATATTTAAGGGATATACATGCATACATACACGGAGGTTCTTGTGGTGAAATGCATAGGAGCATAGGAAATGGACTTGGTGACCAGAAATCAAATCCTGAGCCAGGCTGGATGCATTTCCCAGAGCACTGATACTCTTGGGAAACGTATGAATCCTAGTATTTTCTCTCCAGTTCTGAGTAAATAGTAGGGCAGACTGAGCTTTGTAATCTTGATACAGCAACCAGTCTTGGAGAAGGAAAATTCTGAATTCAAACCTATTAAACTCTGCTTAAAAACTGCTCATGCAGAGGGGTTGGTAATTACATATATGCATACATACACACATACATTTTCTATGTACATAAACAAGACTGCAGTTATTACATAACAAATAATTATTTTTCAACATAATCTCCATCTTTGTTAAAGAACTTAATTCAAGGTGAATATTATATAGACCAAATATAACACAGTTAAAATTTGGTATCGAAATTCAGTTAATAAAAGTATTAAGCTTCCAACTTAAACTTGATCAGGGAGATCTTACCTCTCTACACATTTTGCAGTCAACATATTTTAAGTGGTTGAATACCATACATAGCCAAAATGGTGCATATGATAATTCTATGAGGGTCAACATTCACGCTGAACATTTTTTTAACATCAAAATTCTTTATATGATGAGAATAACTATAAAATAGTGATTAGAATTCTTCACTCTTTCTAAAATAGTAACATCAATATCATCGAGGACCAGTAGAAACTTAACAGGTTCATGAGCAGTCTAGTATGATAATTTTGATAATTCAGCATATGGGTCAGTGAAGAATCTGGATACATGTGTTAATTCAGCATAGACATCTACATTCCTTCAGGGAGAAATTTTAGAGGATATGTAACTAACCCTCAACAGAGAATATAATTTTAAAGTAAGGTGGCTTACAGAAAGCAAGCCTTCCAAGAGGCAGTGCCAAAAATAGCTTTATTTCTTTTAGCATTTCTCTTAAAGAGGTGCCTTGGGTGTGTGGCAGTAAGCTAAGCTATTACCCCTTTTAGGTGAAAGGGGAGGTGCTACATGGGGGAGAAGGACCCTAGAAACTAAGCTGAGTAGATTACAGCATTTCTTAGCCCTTGGCAAAGGATACAGTCAGTATATTCTAAACCCTGTCGATAAGGCAGTTGATCAATGCAGTTTTGAACAGTACAACAAAAATGATCTAACCCAAACTATTTAAGTTATCACTGTATGTCTAACAACCAAGATGAGAACAATAGTTTGATTGATTGCTTTTAATGGCATGTCAATTTGTCTAGGGCTATTTTATGCCTAGAGGTTAGAGAATTACATTCATTTTATATTAATTTTTTTTGTGTAGCTCCTTATGTTTTTTGCCTACATTATAAGTTATTAGGTATTCCTATCAAATACAAATAATTTGCAAACAAATTTTTTCTGCAACTGATCAATTTTAACACCATGTCAACTTGTCTAGGGTTATTTTATGCTTAGAGGTTATGGAATCACATTTATTGTGTGTTCATTATTTACATTTTTTGTGCAATTTTTTCTTGAGATTTTTTTTGCACAGTCCTATAAAATATGAATCATTCTTGAACAGATCTATTTGACCCATAAATGAGATCCAAACATGCACTATTACTCCGATTATAAGCTGCAGTTTATGGTCTTATCCCTCTGCAAGAGATACAGTCAGCACATTTTAAGCCCCACTGACAGAGCAGAACAACAGTTTGAATAAGTCAATGTATAAAGGCCAGTGCCAGTTGAAGAAAATTTTAATTTCTATCTCAGAAAAGTAAGAGAATAGTTTTATAAAATCTTGCAATGTCAATTAAAGTGGATATAAAATTTGAAAAAAAAAAAAAAAAAAAAAAAAAAGAAGAGAAAAGCAATAAAAATGAAAAAAATTAGTTGTTTTTGATATTTTTGTCAGACATCATCCATTATAACTTGTCACTTAAGACAGGTATTCAAATTATTCTATGAACAGCTGCAGTAGACAAGATATCAGAAATAATTCAGTTAAAAAAAGAATGGATTAAATCCCGGGAGGAAAATGAATAAAATAAGAGGCTTAAAATAACAATGTTTAAAATGAAAATCTGTGAATGTGTTGTATAAAATACACAATTATTCATCAGAGTTTAAAAATAAAAAGGTTTTGTGCAGAAAGTATATTGTTGTAGCAGCTATAACCATAGAATGTTTCAATTAAAAAGACTTTGCAAAAGATTCATTCAAGAAATCTTAAATTTATTGAAAGCAATTTTGAATTAGAAACCATTGAAACCATTTAGTCATTAATAAACTAAGTATATCAATTAAAAGAGATGTTGTTAAACATTAATCTACTTACAAAATATGAGGTTTATATATATATATATATATATATATATATATATATACATCAGTCATGGAACACAATCTCCTAATAGAGAGGTAAAAATTATAGTGCTAAGGCATTACTTGAAAAGATGAAAAAAAAAAAAAAAGACAAGAAGAAAATGAAAATGTGGGAAAAAAGAAACAAAGAAAGGGAACTTGAGAAGAAATGAATAAAGAAAAAGGTGAGAAGAAAAAGATGTGAGATAAAAGAAAAAATAGGGAAGAAAGAAAAGTTCTCGTAAAATCTTAAATGGTGATTATTTTCCCAAGAAAAACCTCTTATTTTTATATCTATTTACTGATGTTCTTTAAAAACCTGAATGTCCAGTCACTGGTCATCCTTCAACAACCAAGAAAAATAAGGATACATTTGTCACTATAATAGAAGGTAGTTTACATCATTGTAAATAAATGTTTAGAACTTCTTCAGCTCTCTTGAACATTTTGGCTCTGAAATTCTTCCACTTGAGATCAATCACCTGATCACCATTCAATCATTTAAAAACAAATAAAAATAATCATCTACTTCTTTTTATCTATTCTTGTCTTGTTTGACCATTTCAAGCATGATTACTTTTAGACACTTTCGACACATAACTCTTGCAACATCAGCTTAAATTTTTTCTGAGAGCTTTCAGGTTAAGCTTCTTATAATTTATCACATCACTTGGATATCTCCCAATTACAAACATCAACTGAATATTATTGAATCTTAAAATAAATTTTTTTTTTTATTATTACAATTTTAGTCTTTCTGAGTTCTTCATAACAGGAGTAACTGGTGGTTTTCACTAAAGTCCAAGAGACAGCAAGTCTCCTCAGATGTTCAACGTAGGAGTTATTTCCCTTGTCCTCACAAATAGATATGTTGATAATAGAGCTCTATCAGTAAACAACAAATATGGCCATTGGGGAGGATGATAACCCAATTAATTGAGGGATTTAACACATGCAAAAGGAGAAAATATAAAAAGATAATTTAGTTTGCAAATTTACATCTTCAAAAAATTCCACCTGCTACAAAAAAATCAAGCATATGTTCAAATTAGATTGGGTCAATTTACAGGAACACCCTTTTTCTGGTTTCTGAATTTTTCTAATACTTTATTGTTTTAACCTCCTTTCCTTTTTGCCTGAAAATTTAAATAGGTTTTATATATATATATATATATATATTTGGTCCAGTTAAACCGGAGTTGGGAGTAATTCCATCAGGACAAGAAGTTATTCAAGCATGAATATTTAAAATTTTCCTGGTAAAGAGCTCAATGTACCAATAATACAGAGCAAAATGATCTGAAGAAGTCCTGTTACTTTTTTCGTGTTTTTGAAAACCTCAAAAATGCGTAACAGGATTGAAATAAATTTATAATCCTATGTGACCGGTTTCGTTGTTTTTCTTAAAGTATATATATATATATATATATATATATATATACACACACACACTGTAATCCATATTTGCTGTTTTTCACCCTCAAATTAAGCATGTAAGTTATCTGAAGAGACAAAGAGTATAATATTCTTTCCCGAAATAAATTTAAGACAATTTAACCAGGTTTGAGTTTTCTTCCAGCGACATTATATATCTGAAGAACAACTACACAAAAATATGTTAATATAAACAACTCCCTAACCTCTAGGCAAAAATAACCCTAGACAGGTTGTTATGCCATTAAAATCACTCAATCTTCCGTAGTTTATTACTGTGATTTTAATAATGCTGTAGTCTTTGTATCAATTATTCAAACTGTTTTACAAAACTCAGCCTGTTACAAGTACTCTAATTATGATGGGGACAACTACAAGCTTCATATTTGATATCATCATCATCTAAAAACAGGTATCTATTGGTCATGGAACCCATTGACAAAAAGTCTTATGAGATCTACAATACGCCATTTGTTATTCATACTGTCTTTAACACTAATTTTTATACTGTTTATGTTCTTTTCCAAACTTTAAATACATTCAATTTCTTTTCAAAGGGCTTCGAGTTAATAAGGAGTATAAAAATCACAAGTTTCTAATTCCACAATAACTGATTTGCCTACTCTTAATTTTGTCTTAATTTTAGATTGGATGTTAGACCGAATGTTATTGGTTCATTCAAACTAATTTCTTTGTTGTTATTGTTTTTAAAACAACAATTCACCTGCTAGACCAAGAATTTATCAGGTATTTGTTGTATTTTAAGACTGCCAAGGAGTGGGGGAATAGTTGCTTCTCCTCTCATACAAAAGCTCTTGCAAAATCTGGCTAATTGGTTTTATGCTAATGTCAACTCTTGTTAGGTTATCTAATGCCAAAGTTATTTTTTTGCAAGCAATCTTATGATTTCAAGTAACTAATGATAATTGTTAGTAAACAATTATAGCTTCCAAAAACTATTCATAATAAAAATAATTCATACAGTTAGATCCTTTCATGTATACCTATCAAATACTCATGATTTTTAAACAGATCTATTTGATCCAGACATGGATCCTATCAGGTATTACCCCTTTATATCAAGGTGAACTTTAGAGTAATGGTAATAAAGGAGAACACTAAACTCTCCAGAAGAGGCACCTCACTATTGGATAAAGTTTATAGTCATACCCAGAACACTTCCTTTTTTTGTGGGGTGGGGGGAAGGAGAAGTTCATTGCATATCTGCAGAGGATACCATCAGCATATTTTAAGTAGCTTTGGTTTGAAAGAAATTTTTAAAAAATTGTTAGAATGTACGAATTTATAGATGATACTGTAAATAAAATTACCAATATCATCATAGACTGCTGTTACACTGGGAACCCAACAAATTTTATTGTAAAAGTAAAATTAAATAAAGAGGACAATTAGACCCCTGCCTTGTGTCCTTGCTATAAATGAAAACTATTATAATAAACAAAACTAATTTTTAATATATACATATATCTAAACAAATCTTAATTCAAAAGTTTATTCATCTATAGATCCAACTGCAATTTAAGAGTTTCTTTTAATATAATATTTTTTGTACACTTGCCTTTAGGTGTCTTAGATTAAAAAAAAAAAAAAAATCAAAATCTGACAGTAATATTTAAGAAATTCTAAAAGTAAATCCTACTCTAAAATATCAACAACCTTTATTCTGCATTTTCATGTTTGCCTTCAGTTTCTTTTTGAATATTGAACTAAAGGCATTCTATTAATATTTAATAAAAGGCATTAAGAAAAGATAAAAATTGGAACTCTGCTTTGTCTTCTTGCTATAAATGAAAACAATTGAATTGGAATCTCAACACTGGAAGCAGTCTCACAACATACACAGAACACCACCATTTTTTTCTTTTTTTTTTTAATTTTTTTTTTTTTTTTTACAGAGGGTGGGGATCTTCTCCCTTCTGGAGGGGATGCAGTCAGTATTGTCTAAGTTCAGATGACAAGGCAAATGCAGAAGAGCAGTGTTGAAAAGGCAACTATTCACTAGACAGGTCATTCCTATGATTTGACAAAAGTCAATCCGTTCAGTCCATTTTCTGTCTCAAACTCTAGTACTTTTGTTTACATAATAATTATATCAGATAAAAGCATTTTTTTTAAAAATGAGGATAGAATATTGTCAAAATCTGAAGTTTGGGCAAATCCTCAAAAGTAAAATAGAGTTTTCCAAGAATTCAAAAAAATTTAACTAAATCTTCCATCTGAATAATTTACTTTTATGCTAAACAATAAACAGAAAAAAATTTTCCAGAAAAATCTTGAGATTTAAAACAAAAGACAGATAATGAAAAAGTTTAAGCAGTGAATATTTTATTGATTGTAATGAAGAATTTTGCAGTTTTATCTTTCATAACAAAAATAAAAAATAATTTCTTCAGTGATACCATTTAGAACTTTTTTTCTCTTTTCAAATTATGCCAGAGAATTTTATCGTCTGTTTTGTGTTATAAGGTAATATTTTTGTAATTACTGTTTTTATAGTAAAGAGGGTGGGAGCTTATTAAAAAGGAATCTCATAATTTAGAACATCAAATCAAAATGAATGCTCAATCTTTAATACAAGTAATTACAGTAGCATTATTTATAGCGTTACAATATAATACGCCATGAAAACAAAACTAAAAAACTGACTGGTTGTTAAAATGTACATGTATGTACATCTTATAGGACTTGAAAGTACAGGATGTGGAAGCAAAATATGGAATCATTTTTCAAATGTTCTTTTATTTTCTTAGTCTGATTAGTTCAATTTTTGAGGGGAAAAAAAAATCTTAATTTTCATGATTAGCTTTATTATTCAAACACTTTTTCATTAAAATTCAGCCCAATATGAGAGAACAAGAAAAGAAACGACAAAGAATCTATGATTTGCTTAATGCCAAAACCAAGCCAAAATAAATTTCCCAAATAAGTGGAGTTTCTTTATGGCCTCAATCAAGTCCAGACCGTAACTTGATTATGCTATATGGGGAATTTTAGAAAGAAAAACAAATGCAACTTCCCCTCCAAATATTGGTTGGCTTAAGACTGCTACTGAGGAAGAATAGAATAAAAGGTCTGAATAATTCGTTTTGAAGGTGTGCTGATACAATAACTAAAAAAAAAAAAAAAAAAAAAAAAAAAGGTGGCCACTATCTTCTTATTTTGTTAGCTTTTTTTTTTTTTTTTTAGAATTAAAATTAATCTTGTTTTATAACAGTCGTTTATGCTATACTATTCCTAATTTTGCTTCCGCACCCTGTATACACACACACACACACACACATACACAATGGATGTTGGGTTAATATTCCTGAAACTTCAGAGGGCATGAGAGTGGCAACACTATTGGCAGTGGTGGCTTTCCATAGCCCTTGTTGTCTGTAGAGCTCATCGTTTTCCCAGTTGAAAAGGAGTAAACGTGTAATGGTCATCATCAAAGGAAATAGAATTGGTGCCCCAAATTCAAATCCCAGATGAGGTCGTTTGCATCTTAAATATTGCAAATATTCTTGGAAAAGATATGAATCTGACTATTCTTTCCTCCATCTTCACGCTAAGAGTAAACAGTAAGGCAGATAGGGCTCTTTAATTCTTGGTTAAGCAACCAGTTTAAGAGAAGGAAAAACTATAAATTCAAATTTGAAGTACATTGCTTAAAAAATTGACCTTGTGTCACATCCTGCTTGTGGTGGAAGCATTGGGTAAATAAATAAATTGGTTAGTTGCATTTTATGGGATATCAACCCTAATAGGTTATTTATTGTCAAATACTGTTTATAAATACACATTAAAATATAAATAATTTGTAAATAACTAATAAATCAATTCAACAGTCATTTGTTTGCACACAGTTAAATGGCTAAATAATTTGACACAAAGATAGGACTCTAATGTACTACCAGTCAGGGTTATTGTGGACCTGGGAGTAATGGCAATGTAGAAGTACTCCAGACTCATCAAAGCTTCAGGACTGAAGCCTCAGCATCAGATGGTTCCATGTCATATCCAGAATACTCATTAGGAGTGGGGGTTCCTTACCCCTCTGCAGAGATGCAGTAGGTATATTCAGCTGACTGGTCTGACATAGAAAAGTGGTGGGAGTGTAATAAGTTCTTAGTTTGAAAAAGAATGGAATAACTAGGGCCATGAAATGTACATACTATTCCAGTATATTTATTCTATAGTTAAACAAATTTGACACATCATTCATCAAGTTTCTTTAGCCCGCCACCCTAAAAATTTCATTGAAAAAGAAAAAAAAATTCCCAGGATTTAACTGACTTTCCACCAAACCAGAATGCTGCCCAAGGCCATTTTATTAGTGGGGAACCACGCATGAATTGAGACTCGTGCAGCCAGATAAAAAAAACTTCTTGATCCCTATGGCATTCCCCATAATGAGGTGCCTCAGGCTTTAAACCATGAACTCAGCCTTGCATAGCAGATATTGCCGGGGGGGTGGATACTAAGCGAATGCAACAAAATGCCTAATACCACTTACCCGGGGTGCACCCATGAGAATGACACATGGCATCCATCTGCAGCTGGGGGCCAGCAGTGAACAAATCATTCCCTTCATAGTTATGTAAAAAAAAAAAAATTTTCAACACCACCTTGTAGAGGTCAAGTTGAATGATCTCTAAGCCTTGAATATAAACTAAACAAAAAAAAAAAAAAGAAAGAAAAAAAAAAACGCAATATAGATTCTATAAAAAAAATTCAATTTTACTATAAGAACAATATTTGCCAATTTGTTTTGTCATCACTTTGTTTTATCATCCAAATGCTTACTCTTATGAGCTATGCACTATTGAATCCTCTCCGTGAAATTCTGCAGTGCTCACCTAATCATTGCCACTGGTATTGCTGCAATTTTATGAGGGATAAAATCTTTTGGATCATAAGTTGTCAACAAATTATGTTTAAAGACTTAAGCCTTTAGGTATCCCAGAGGAAGAAATCATAAGCAGCAAAGATCTGGATAATGAGTCACCCACCGTATGTCACCATATAATGAAAAACATTTTTAAATAAGTTTTAATCATAAATGCATAGCATAATACCCACTACCCACCCCTATTAGTATCTGTGCAGCATCAATTTTAAGTCTAGATCATTCTGCTGAACCCTGTATCAATACTTATATATAAGACATTCATAGTGGTGTTGGCAGATAACACATCATTCAAGAAGTCTCGGGCTTGACATATAGATGGTATCACTAATAAAAGAATCGATATAATTTTTATAAAGTACTAATCTTCAAATGGCATGTGTCAAAATTTAAGCCCAATCGGATTATTAGTTTACAAATTACAGTTATTTAATTGAAGCTACTGTTGCAAATTTTCAAAACAATGGAAAAATCTGAATTTCATGTGTTGATGAAGTATTGTTTTCTGATGGAAAAAAAATGCCGTTCATGCAAAGTAATGGCTTGATAAGTGTTATTTGAACTCTGCTCTGTCAGAAACAATGGTTAAGAGGTGGTATGCTGACTTTAAAAATGGTCGTACAGACACAAATGATGATGAATGCTCAGCTCACCCAAATTTGGCAAATGTCCTGGACAACACCAAAAAACTCCACAAACTCATTTTGGCTGATCGTAAATTAAAATTGCATGAGAGAGTAGAGGAATTGAAGATATAAGAAGGCAGTGTATTCACCATTTAGCATGAACATTTGTCAATAAGAAAGCTGTGTTCAAAGGGGGTGCTGCATTTGCTCACAGTCAATCAAAAACAATGTGTCGATGATTCAGAGTATTGTTTTCAACTGTTTCAATGCAACATAAAGTGGCCAAAGACTCAAACATCAGCAGGCAAGGTTTTGGTTTCCATATTTTGGAATGTGCAAGGTATTTTGTTCATCAATTACCTTGAGAAAGGAAGAACCGTTAATAGCAAATATTATGCAGAATTATTGGTGCTTTTGAAGGAAAACATCGCTAAAAACTGGCCTCAAATAAAGAAGAAAAAATGATCTTTTACCAAGACAATGCACCGTGTCACAAGTCGATTGCAACAATGGCAAAACTACATGAATTACCCTTCAAATTGGTTCTGCACCCACCCCATTCTCCAGATTTGGGCCCCAGCAACAACTAGCTGTTTGCAGACCTCAAAAGAATGCCTCAGGGAAAGAGATTTGGCTCTAATGAAGAAGTGATATCGGAAACTTAGGCGTATTTTGAGGCCAAAGACAAATCATTCTACAAAAAAGGCATTGAATTGTTAGAGAAGCATTGGAATCAGTGTATCACCCAAGAAGGAGACTATGTTGATGAATAAAGTCAAATTTTGTGTAAAAGTTGTTGCTTTATTAGTTAGGTCCAAGACTTATTGAGTGATGTGTTAGCAGTTTAGAGTTCATATCTGCTGATTTCTATTTCAGTTTGTTCACATCTATCTAGCCAGTTCAGTCCATTGATATTTTTCTATTAAGCTCAGTTTATTCATGTCTATCAATCTAGCTCAGTCCATTCACATTTATCTATCTAGCTAGGTCCATTCACACCAATCTATCTGTCTAGCTCAGTTTATTCATATCAATCTATCAAACTCAGTCCATTCATATCTATTTCAGTTTGCTCATGTCTAACCATGTAGCTTAGTTTATTCACATTTCTCAATCAAGCTCAGTTTATTCACATCTATCAAGATCAGTCAATTCACATCTCTCTATCAGGATCAGTCTATTCACATCTCTCTATCAGGATCAGTCTATTCATATCTATCTATCTATCTATCTATCTATGTCTGTTTATATCTAATAGATCAATATAAAAAAGCTCATACTGGTGGATTCACACTTGGTTTAACTATATAGCAAGTTTCAAATAAGTACTAAAACCTTAGACTTTGTAGCAGCAGTAAATCAGTTGATATTAGGAGAAAATACACCCTTAGTTGTACTAGACAATCTAACTGGAAAGAGAGGAGAGAAGAAATAGTGTCCATTTCAAGAGAGGAATTCCTGAAATGGTTAGAATATCCCAAATTCTAAGCACACCTCATTATTTCCACCTTACAATCCTGATTTATGCTTATTTTGTTCAATTGGTGAAAGAAAGGACAACTTCAGAGTCACATCAGACCCTGACCGGTCAAGAGTATTTGAATAATGTTTGAGTTAAATTCTTAGCTAGACCAAGTTTGAACTTGCTTACTACAATATTACAGTCCAACACATTAGCTATTATACCATTGGGAATCCCCCAACCTATATTAGATAGGAATACTTTATATCATATAACTGCGTGCAAAATCCTCTTAAGAAACAACGACACAAAAAATGTAAATATGAACAAATAATAAATGTAATTCCTTAACCTCTAAGCATAATATTACCCTGACTGATTGACATGCCATTAAAATCAATCCATCAATAAAAAAATGATACCACCTGATCAAAAAGACATACTCTGGTTCAGTTGACATTAGGTTTAAGGCTCCAAGTTACCACCATCAAATTCTCATACAAAGTCCAAAAATTAAAGTGTGAATTAAAGCATATCTAGTTAACTGGTGGCTGTGAAATCAATTGAACTAGGATCAGATAGTGTAATATGTCATATACTCTCATTCAGATTGGTTGGTTGGTTTGAGTTTTATGGCATATCAACACCATATAGGATATCTAATGCCAAATATCATACATATGTAAATGAATTCTTTGTAAGTAACATTTTTAAATGAGTCAGAGCTCATTTGTTTACATACAATTAAATGGTTTCAAGAAGAGTAAATGATTAAACAGTTTTATTTGGTCCATAGATGAGACCCTAACACATACTACCACTCTGAGTTAGAGTAGAACTGAGAGTAATGACAATGAAGAAGTATTCCATATTCCTCAAAGCTTCAGGACTTGAGCTTCAGCATCAGATGGTTTAGTATCATGTAGAGTTGCTACCCCTATGGATCAAATAGAAGGTTTGGCTCAAAATTATCTAAAAGGTTATTGCTTTAAAAGATACTTGAAGGACAAAGGATACAAAAAACAAAATGTTATGAATAAAACAAGATGAGAATACAATTCTAAGTAAATCAAGATACAAATAACATTTATGATTCTACTGAACCTTTTGCCAAAACAAAAACTTTGACAGGGTTAATTTAGTAAGAATGAATGGTTTAGTAGTTGAATAATGCAACACGAAAATATCTACTTTGCATATAGTAGCTTCTATAATATAATGTTTATACATTAATCAACATGCGGGCACCTCATATAATGTAATGGTTGGTTGGTTGGTTTTATGGCTTGTCAACTCTTATTGTTTTTTTTTAAAACCCAAAGCAATAAAATGGCTTCAAGTAACTAATGGTAATCATTTGTAAACAATTATAGCTATACTTAATACAAATAATATGATTTTTATCAGAATGATCAGACTTCCACATGATCAATAATATGTAATTTTCTAACTATACTTAATACAAATAATGTAAACAGTTACAGGATTTCATTATTCCTAATACTAATGATTTTTAAACAGATCTATTTGATCCATAGATGAGATCTAAACAGGTACTACCTTTTCAGGTCAGAAGGGACCAGGGAGTAATGCCAACAAAGAACTGACTCCACACTCTTTAAAGCTCCAGAATGGGAGCCTCATCACCAGATGTAGATAATGTTACATCAAGGATACCTTATTTTTTATTTATTTATTTATTTTTTTTTTACAGGGGAGGTGAACCATATCCTTCTGTAGGAGATGCAGTTGGTGGGTTCTAGGTCTCACCAATAGAGCCATGGTGTAAGTATTAGTGAATGAAGCTAACAGATCAATACAAGCAAGTTTGATTCTTACCAAGTGCTCCATATATCTAGCCTTGAGTCAAACTAAGGAAAGCTTAATGAAAACAATAAAAATGAGAACATAAAACCAAATTCATCAGATGAGACCCAAACAGGTACAATCACTCTGTGTCAGAGTGAACCTGGGAGTAATGGCAATGAAAAGGTGATTCCAAACTGCCAAAAGCTCCAAAATTAGAGCTTCACCACAAAATGTAGTTTAGGAGAATTTTTTTAGGTGGTAAAAAGGGAGGAGTCTTACTCTTTTGCAGAGGATGTACTTATGTAGTGACTACAGAGTTATGCTTACAGATTAATATTAGCAAGTTCAATTCTAACATGGTACTTCTAGCCTTGTGCCAAACTAATATAAGCTTAATGAAGCAACAAAGTGAAGGTGTAATGGTTTGCTCACTAGACTAACAGACCAATAGTAGTGAGTTTGATTCTTACTAGGTGCTCTATATTTCTAGCCTTGTGCCCAACTAAGATACGCTTAATGAAGCAACAATGAATATGAGGACACTAGACCAAATATGTAAGGGTATAAAAAAAGCATTTGTTTCAAAATAAGTAAATATTGAATTACTTTTTGAAAAATTTCATTAACGTTAATCTATATAGCTGTTCAAAAGAATGGACAGTTAATCAGCAAAACATGCAAATATTTAGTTTACTTAATGCAACTTCTGGAATATAATACATATACATTATATTCCAGAAACAGTATATGTAATTTGTTAGATTCCAACAAACATAAATTTCTCATTGGTTCATTACACATATACTACATGCATAATTCATCAACCACCTGTCTCTAGCATCTGTTACTAATACTAATATTACAGGAAACTTTATTTAATGTATCAGTTCACAGACAGGATTTATTAAACAAATACATCAAAACTTTCAGGGCACCTCTGATGGTGCAATAATTAGCAAGTTAGGCTAGCAGATAATCACTTGAGGGTTTGATTCTCATGGGGTGTCCTAGACTCCTGGCTTTGTGCCATAAATTGGCAAAGTAAATAACTACATCAAAGTCTTTATTGAATCTAATAATCATATATATATATATATACACACACACACATAAAGGTGGGCTGAAAACATTTTTTTTACCAATGGTATCCAAGCACTGAAACACTGAGGAAAAAAGAGTGTGGACTGCAAAGTGGGGATATTAATCCAACTTCTCACAAAATCAGATTTGACATGAAGTTATTAGCTAAGATGCAAGGCAACTGCTTTAATGATTAGGTTACAAGAAGTTCCTGTCACCACCAATGATATGATATCTAGTTTCGAAGGATCTGTTATCCCAGGTTGCATCCCTACTTTCTAACAAAAATGGTAGTAACTAAGTTATTCTTATGTGAGTGGATAGAAAAAAAATTGAAACTTTGCATGCATATATCAAGTGTATATTTAATCAGTCAATGTTGAACTATAAACATAACCTTTTAAAAAATTTTCCCTTACTATTAGAACTAAAAGAAACTAAAATTTCACCATTTTTACAATAGTTATATGTATATTATATGTTAAATAAAGTTTCCTGTAATATTAGTATTAGTAACAGATGTGAGAGACAGGTGGTTGATGAATACTATATGTATTAACTAGACCCCTCCACATGAGCAGCATGTGAAACAATGTCAGTTTTTTTAGTGGAGTTTAACAGGCTTGAATTCAGAGTTTTCCTTCTCCAAGACTGTTTTCTATACCAAGGTTAAAGAGTCCACTCTAACCCACTATTTACTCATAGCTGGAGAGAGAATAGCTAGATTTATACCTATCCCAAAGTGATTAGCACAATGTGAAATACAAACAGCCTTATTCCGGATTTGAACTTGGGTCACCATGTTCATTTCTTACAAAGGTAACTATTACACCATGAGTACCTCTTTTATTATTATTTGTTTTTTTTTTAATCAAGAAGCCTTTCTCTTGATATGAACAAAATACTTTTTTAATTTACTATTCTTGTAGAGGTATCAAAATATGAGGTATGAAAAAGCAAATACTAGGGTGAGTAAAAAATTGCGGTGCATATATCATGTAAGCAAAGCAGTTCAAGCTATGCAAAGGACATGCTATGGTTGGTTGTATCATGTTAGTTGGTGTGCTGACATGTTGTGCAACATAGTTTGATTCAGGAATTTATGATTTACAAGTTCAAACTGGGTCATAATGCTACAAAAACTACCATAAAGATTTGTTGTGCAAAAGGTAAAGATGGAGTTGATTACAGTACAGCAACCAGATGGTTCAAGAAATTTCATTTGGGTTGCAAAAATGTCAACAAGATCAGTAAAACCATGTATTCCAAACCATAGAAGCAAATCTGGCAAGTAGCACTCAAAGAGCATCAGGCAAGATCAGCATCTCATGGTCCAGTGTGATTGGTCACCTTCATGACCTCAGTAAAAACATCTGGAGTTGCTAAATTTTGCTTCATGTTACCAAAATATTGCAAAACTTTTAACTCGCCCTAGTATAAGAAAAACTTTGTTTGGGTTTTTTAACGAAATAAAGAATTAATAATATTAAAAACATCAGAATAAACTAGAGATGAAATGTTGTTTTACCTCTTCCAGTAAGATGCTTAATGCGTATTAATTGATATAAAAGAAGACATTAATTAAAACCACATAGCAGGGTGGGTGCCATGAATCATTTTCTTTATTTTTATTGTTTAATTAAAAAAAAAAAGAAAAAGAACAAAAAAATCTAATCTAAACACTGAAATGATCATAAGTTCAGAATTTTGTTTAAAATGGACAAAAAAAACTAACAGACAGAAAATCAATCATTAAATATCAGAATACTGCTTCTTAAATTTAATAAAAACTTAATTAAGTAACCAACTAATTTATTTAAGTAATGGCCTTACCTTGATGAATTATTTTCTCTGATGAAATAAAAGGTGCCTTCCCAACTCAGTGCTTATAAATGATCAAGAAACTAATTTCAATCTAAAGTTATTAATAACGAGAAAAAAAGAAAAAAAAATTAAGGCAAAAGGAATTCAAAGCAATGCTGCCAAATTGATTACCAATAAAGAATCTTTACAATTGTAACAAAGAGACAATGAAGAAATCTTTATCAAGTTAATTTTAACTAGAAAATATCAATATTATTTCATTTATTCTTATAATAAATCTAAATAGTTGAGATGACCTGTAAAATCATACTGTTACAATTCTAACAGCAGTCCATGATGATATGGATGCTTCTATTCAGGAAAGAGTGAAAGATTCTAATTTGCCTTTCCTAGTAATCATCATATTGAGAATTTAAATGATTAAAAGATGATCTTCAGTTTAAATACAGACCCCACAAAATTATCATTCAAATGTAACTAGAACTGGAAATTGCTCTATTTTCCACATTAAAGCAATTGAAGTGTATTACTCTAATAAGAAACTTTCTATGTTGAGTCATTTTTGCTATGTTATGTTATGTTATAGAAATATAAGGATTTTAAAGAAATCAAATGGTTTCATAATAACATTGATGAGCAGATCACTCTTATTCTAACAGCAGTACATGATGATACTGATGCTTCTTTTTAGGAAGTGGGTGAACGATTCTAATGAGCATGTCATACTTAACTGAAGAATTTGGATGATTAACATTCAGTATAAATTCTGATACTTAAAAAAAAAAATATCATTCAGTTGCAAATCAAACTGAAAATTTCTTTATTTGCTAAGCTAGAGGATTATGTATAATAAAATCTGGTTGGGTTTTATGGCATATCAACTCTTGTAGGCTATTTCATGCCAAATCCTGTTTATACATATAAATATTTCATATATATATATATAGTAAATAAATATGATTTGTAAACAGTTTGTAGGGAATATTTCTAATGCAGCCCAGAGCTAATTTGTAGGCACACAGTTAAATGGCTTCAAGTATTGCTAAGTAACACAAGTAATTCTATTTAATATTAATCGTTTGTTAGCACTGAGTTAAATGGTTATAAGTATTGCTATGTAACACAAACAATTCAATTTAATATCAGTCATTAGTTTGCACACAGTTGAATAGTTAACAGATCTATTTGACCCATAGATAAGACCTTAACTGGTATTAATCACACAGAGTCGGAGAAAATCCAGGACTAATGGCAATAAAGAATAGTCCACACTCCCCAGAGCTCAGGGACTGGATCCTCACCATCAGATGACTTATTGTCATATCCAGAACACTGGTTGGAGAGGGTTTTTTTTACCCCTCTGCAGAAATGCAGTCACTGTATTTAATAGCCCCAGTTGACTGCACTCTAAAAATCAAGGGAGGATGTACTACTTTTTCTGGTTTCTGGTTATATATGTAAAATAAGAAAAAAATATTCAGAGGACGTATTTTTATAGATGATAATATGCCAAAATAAGTTTTGTTTTTTGTTAAACTATCTTCAGGGTGATTAATAGCAGATATTAGATGCTTTCTCTGAAAAATATTTATAAAAGGAAAAAATTCTTAGCATTCTATTTCAAAATTTGAGATGTTACATGTATTGGTTAAAAAAAAATTTTTTTAAAAGGATAACATGTTTATTATAGGTTTTAAAATTTTGAAAAATTTCTTTAAAATAACCTCCATGTATATAGTTTAAAAAACTATATATATATATATATATATATATATACACACACACACACACACACACACACACACACAAAAGGTTTTAAATAAAATTTGACAGAATGAGAAAAGAAAGACAATATAAAAAAATTAATTGCCATGTTTTAATACAAGGATGATCATCTTTAGAAATGATTTCCAATGAAGATATCCTTGTCATGAAACATGTTAATTTTTATTATTATCTTTCTTTTCTTTATATATATATATATATATATATATATACACACACACACAATATACAGATAACAAAGCAAGGAAGATGTGAACAACTAAATTAAAGCATGCTTGTAAAATCTATATTTCTCTAGAACTAAGTCATAATTGAAGATATAAGCATGTTGTGGATTAGGTTTGGTTAGATTTTATAGCACTTCAACCACTGTGGGTCATTTATGTCAAATCCATTTGATACATATAAACAGTTCTATTTCAAACAATTCAGTTTAGTATAAGTATAGTTTTTTGTTTACACACGGTTAAATGTCAAAACAGTTCTATTTCAAACAATTTGGTTTAGCATAAGTATACAGTTTCAATGTAAAAAAAAACCCAGTTCTATTTCAAACAATTCAGTTTAGCATAAATACACAGTTAAGTTCTATTTGACCCAAAGATAAGGCCCTATCAGGTGCTACCACTTCAGCCAGAGTCAACCTGTGAGCGATGGCAATGAAAGGCTTTCTGCATTCCCCAAAGTTCTAGCATTACTGGAACTTCACCATTACATTATTTAGCATTATATACAGGACATTCGTTGGGGGTGTACCCCTCTGCAGAGAGGCAGTGTATTCTACAGCCCCAGCCGACTGGGCAAGTTGTTGGATTAAAAAGAAAGAGAAACATATCAGTTTATTATGAGACAGCTTTTTAGTTGGATTTCATAAAGGCTCTTGTTTGAGCAATCAATTAAAAAAAAAAAAAAAAAATTGATAGTCTATTGATTTGGTGTTGCCTGCTTTTTCTCATTTTATCATTAATGCTAAATTAGGAAAGCATAGATATTATGTTTAAGGTTCTAAAATTCCATTATCTGATTGTTCTGTGAGTCAAAAGGCTGGGAGATAAAAGGGTAGGTTAAGTGCATCTGGTTAGCTGAGGATCATAAGGTTAGTCAGGCAATGTAAGTTATAGATTGTGGTTCAATGGAAAATAGCAAAGAAGCACACACAAATTAATTGAAACAAGCTATCCTAAAGCACAAACATCAAAAGGAGAATAATCTACCTTTGTGAATTGAATAAGGACTTGAGTAAGAGTCTTTTAAAACTTTATTAAATGCAACACATACTAGAAGTGTAAAAATATAAATTAATTACAATGATGAGAATACTTTCATCACACATTTATATATCATCTCTATATGCTAGGTTTCATGACTTAAAGTTTCAGGGATTAAATATACAATCAGATGAAAATGTCAAGTTTCATCTGATGAGTATCTTTAATACAGAAAACTTTTAGTTATGAAACCAAAATAAAAGGGAAAGATTTGAGAACTTTTTTTAATTCAAGAAAAACATTTTTAAATGATAAAATATTTGTTCTCATACACATACATACATATATACTTACTAATTTACTATCTACCAACATTCACGGTGACAGAAAAAGAAAAAAAAACCCGTCAGAATTCAGAGATAACAATATCTCGAATCACTGCCTGGGGAAAAAAAGAAAAAGATTATTGGGAGAAAAAAAAAAAAAAGAAAAGGCCAAGTTTTTCACACCAGTTGAAAAAAATCAAGAGATATGCAATCAGTTGGTCAAAAGAACAAAAATCCACTGCAAAATGCTGCAATGCTACAATTACAAAAAGTACTCAATACTAAATAGAGCCAATTACAAAAATTAAATTGTGAGTCGGGACTATCCTACTACAGTTTTCCCTAAAGCGGCTCCTCAGGGTACCTAGCACCGACTAACAACAATAGGAGAAAACTTATTTTTATTAAACAAAAAACCCACCCATCTTTTGTGTGTGTGGGTTTTTTTTTTAATGCAAATTTTCCGGTAGGTGGGTTTTTTGTTTAATAAAAATAAGTGTTCTCCTATTGTCTTTAGTCAGTGCTAGGTACCCTGAGGAGCCGCCTTAGGTGAAACTGCAGTAGGATAGTCCCAACTCGCGATTTAATTCTTATATATATATATATATATATATATATATATATATATATTCACACATCCAACCTCTCCACATGCGCAGGATGAGACTTTTTTTTTTAAGTGGAGTTTAACAGGTTTGAATTTTGAGTTTTCCTTCTCTTAGACTAGTTGCCATACAAAAGTAGAGCCAATCTGTCCTATTTATCCATAGCTGAAGGGAGAATAGTTGGATTCATACTTTTCCCAAGGGTATCAGCATTATATAAAATTCAAACAACCTCATCAAGGATGTGAACTTGAGTCTTAGAGTCCATTTTCAACAATGATAACCATTACACGATATAGTTATATTGTTTGCTATATTTATAAATAAAGAAGGCTCAATATTGGTGACAGAGCCTATGTAGATCTAGTTTTAGTAGTATAAACACAATCAATGGTGACTGTCAACTTCTTGCTTACATGATCATCAAACCAATAGGCAAGAAACTGTCACCAAAAACCATTGACTGTTTCTACTATATATATATCATCATCATATTGTGCTGGCAGCACGGATATCCCTGACCCTCTCTCGCCACTCCTCCCTATCGTTCATTGCCCTAGGTAGGTCTTCAGGACAACAACCTGTATCCTCACATAGCTGCTGAATGTACGTTCGTGCTGGTCGTCCTGCTTTTGCGCGGCCGTGTGTGGGGATCCATAAGAGTACATCTCTTATGAGTTCATCTCTGCTTCTCCAGCAATGTCCTGCATGTCTGGTTCGCCTAACTTGAATAGTTTTCGTGATAGGGGGCAGGTGGCCGTACAGTTGGTGTCTTGTGGGGTGTTGCTGCCAGGACTTATATATATATATATATATATATATATATATATATACACATACATCAACCCCTCTATATGAGCAAGATGTGACACAAGGTCTATATTTTAAAAGTTGATTTGAATTTAGAGTTTTCCTTCTATGTTGCTATACCAAGGTAAAAGAGCCCATTCTACTCTACTATTTTGCCCTCAGTGGAGAGAGAATAACTGGATTTATACCTTTCTCAAGGGTATTAACACTATAGGAAAGGTAAACAGCCTTGTAGAGGATTTGAACTCAAGTTGCCACGTCCAACAACCACTACACCATGAATGACTAGATATACTTTTGAAAATATATGTATATATATATTTAAAAGTATATCTAGACAGCAATTTCACTTTCAGACAGATTTCATAAAAACAATAGATAAATTGTGATTGTTTACCTTTTTCTTTATTATTAATTGTTTGTAAATAATGTTATATTATTGGGTCATAAGTATGAAGGAACTGCACAAAGTTCATTTTATTTTTGATCATGTAGCCTTACTCATTATCAAGTTCAATAATGATAATGTTAACATATGGTTTATTGTGTGGAAGCTTAGCCCAAATAGATAATACTGGTGCTTTGCTACAGGCATTTCAAAATACTCACTCCCACATCATAGCAGTTCTTATTAACGGTAGGCTATTTGGTGTTCATGAAGATTGCCTCAAGAATATGTAATCTTTTCTTGCAGAATTTTGTATTCTCTATTTTTGCTGATATTTGATGATTGGCAGTTATGCTGTTTGAGGTATTTGAAGACTGAACTCAATTGGTTAAGTGGCACGTGAGGTGTCTAGAAATTCTAATAGTTGTCATTCTGATAAATGTTTCTTTTTGTTTTTCATTATAGTCAGAGATACAATGTCCCATTGGACATGTGAACTGAGAAAGAACATACATGATTTATAGCAAGTTTGTGTGTGTGTGTGTGTGTGTATGGGAGGGTAGGGTTTATTTCTAAGAACAAAACTAGTGGTTTTGAACCTTTTATAGTAAATAATGAATCATGAACACACATAAATTCTAAATATTGTGTTTTCAATTTTAAAGAAACCACATGAAACTACTAGTTATGGAATAATCTTAAAAAATGAGATTTGAAGTATTTGTAGTTTTATATACATAAAATTTAGGCTAGCATAGACAAAGTCAACAGCACTTGGTGACTGTCAGTTTCTTGCTTATACAATAATCTAACAAAGTTATTTCTATGTGGGAAGTATCCCATTATATACTGTTATATGATGGGAAGGGTGATCTAGTTTATGGGTCATCTTGAGAAGAGTGGTTCAGTTTATATTGCTTGGTTATTTACATGGCTATCTTATATCAATTTTGCGATATTTCAATTTATTTACTGTTTCATTTATTATTTTCAAATGTTCTTGTTTATTTCATTCTTTTATATATATCTATCTATCTATATATATATATATATATATATATATATATATATATATATGCACACACACATATATGAAGAACTGTTGAGTTCATTTTGACACATGAAGGTTCATGAGTTCTGTTAAAGATTTGAACCATTAAACTACCTACACAAGTTATTTGTTTATAGTGCTGAAGGTTTGAGCAAGACCAGCCACCATTTTTGGAAGAGCTAATAACAGAAGATTGACACACCAATATACAAAAGATTCTCCCAACGAATACACAAGCCCAGTCAGTTGGGGCAGTAGAATATACAGACTACGAACTACATCTCTGCAGAGGGGTGAGACACCCCTTAACAAGTGTCCTGGATATGATATGAACAAATCTGATGGTTGGTTGGTTGTTAAGGTTTTATGGCATATCAACCTTTGTAGGTTATCTAATGCCAAATCCATTTTTATACAAATAATCAGTTCTATTTCAAACAATTCAGTTTAGCATAAGTCATCATCATCATATCGCGCTGGTAGCACGGATATCCCTGATCCTCTCTCGCCACTCCTCCCTATCGTTCATCGCCCTAGGTAGGTCTTCAGGACAACATCCTGTATCCTCACATAGCTGCTGAATGTACGTTCGAGCTGGTCGTCCTGCTTTTGCGCGGCCATGTGTGGGGATCCATAAGAGTACATCTCTTATGAGTTCATCTCTGCTTCTCCAGCAGTGTCCTGCATGTCTGGTTCGTCTAACTTGAATAGTTTTCGTGATAGGGGGCAGGTGGCCGTACAGTTGGTGTCTTGTGGGGTGTTGCTGCCAGGACTTGTTCAGGATTGCATGCAGCATTCTTGTGTAATTGCCATCTAGCTTCTTCTCCAGTCGTTTTGTTAGCGTCCATGTAGTGCATCCATATAGCAGTATCGATGTGACCACTGCAGTTCAAATGTCAAAAACATTTTTATTTCAAGCTATTCAGTTTAGTCAAACAGTTCTAATTCAAACAATTCAGTTTAGTATAAGTATAGATTTTGTTTACACACAGTTAAATGTCAAAACAGTTCTATATCAAACAATTCAGTTTAGGGTAAGCACAGTTTCAAAGTCAAAAGCAGTTCTAAACAAGTGCACAGTTTAAATGTAAATACACAAGTTTAATTGTCAAAAACATTTCTATTTCAAGCAATTCAGTTAAGTGTAAGTACAGTTTCAATATCAAAAACAGTTCTATTTCAAGAAATTCAGTTTAGTGTAAGTACACATATTAGTTCTATTTAACCCATAGATAGGGTCCTATCAGGTGCTACCACTCCAGGCCAGAGTAGACCTGGGAGTGATGGCAATGAAGGGATGCTCCACATTCCACAAACCTCCAGCATCACTGGAACCTTACCTTCAGATTGGTTAGTGTCATACCCAGGACATTCATTGGGGGGAACTTAACCCTCTGCTGAGGTGCAGTTGGTGTATTCTACAGACCCAGCTGACTGGGCAAATCTAATGATGAGGCTCCAGCACTGGAGCTTTTGGGAATATGGAGTACTACTCCACTGCTTCCAAGTCCACTCTGGTCTGAAGTGGTAACACTAGATAGGGTCCTATCTATGGTGCAAATAGAACAAACTGTAGGCAAACAAATGTTAAATTGTGAATGCTATATAGTAATACTTAAAAACCATTTAATAGCGTACAAAAAGAGCTCAAGCTCATTTAAGAATGTTATCTACAAAAGGTGTTTACAAATCATATATATATTTAATATACAAAGGATTTGGCATTAAATAACCCACAATGGTTGATATGCCGTAAAACCCAATCAACATTCCTTAGATTTTAAATGCAGTGTGTTTCTTTCTCCAAGATCAATCACTTAACAAAGCTAAAGAGCTCAGTTTGCTCAACTATTTTATCATTAGGAGGAGAGGAAAAGGATTCAACCCTTTCCCAAGGGCATAAGCAAAAAGTAAAATGTAAAAATCTTGTCCAGGATTTGAACTCGCCTCGCCAAGTACATTTCCTTATGACAGTATGAAAAATCATATTGATATCTTTTACAAGAAGGATAATGTCATCATTCAAATATTTTTATAGTAAAACATATCATTGTGATTTTCTATACGGTTTTCTTTTTTTCTCATACTATCAAGTGTTTGTAGCATAACGGTTATTGCTGTTGTAAATGGAATCAATGACCCAAGTTATTTGAATTTCACAAAGCACTGATACCTTTGGGAAAGGTATGAATCCAAACAGTTTTCTCCCCAGCTACTAGTAGAATAGTTGAGTAAACTGGCTCTTTAACCTTGGGGTAAAGCAATTGGTCTAAGAGAAGGAAAACTCTGAATTTAAACCAGTTATACTCTGCTTATGAATTGACCTTGCAACACAGCCGGCTCATAGCAGAGGAAGTGGGTGAATATCTACCATCAGATCTAATTCCAAATCTTTTTATATTATATTTAAGATTTGGAATTAAAAAAAAAAAAAAAAAGAACATCTTCATGCCTGTTTTGATTTATATATAAGTCAAAGCAAGGGTGAAGATGTTCTTTTCTTTCTTTCTTTCTGTCTATCTGTCTGTCTCTCTCACTCTCCAAATCATCTGGGAGGGATAAGAGACAAGCTTTTGGCATCTCAAATCATCTATCTACCACCAAACACACAAAAAAATAAATGCAAAAGACCTGGAGTTTGTATATGTTTTCTAACCAAATCCATATCAATACATGTCAAAAATATGTTTTGAAGCTCTTCAAAATGGTGACAAATAAAACAGCATGCCAGGCATAAACAGAGGTCTGTCATCAAATTTTTAGTGGCAGAGATATGCAAACAATGTGAAATTTACAGAAGAATGTGTGATGTGTATGGAGAAGCATGCAGCAGCCCAAAAAAATCTTTACAAATGAGCTAAACAGTACAAGTCTGAATCGAGAAGACAGTCTATCAAGTGAAAACACACTAACTCTGTGATAACAAAAAAGTTCCAAGTGCAGTGGTCAGTAAAGACAATCACTTCGATAGTCTTCTAGAGTATGAAAGGACCTATCATAATTGACATCCTTGATAAAGGTGAAACAGGCAATAGTGAATCCTACAGCCAATTCCTTAGACAAAATTCAACTTATTTATGGAATGACTGTATATTTATTATGCCATGTGATTCACAATATATACATAAAAGGTTATAGGATATATGATGTGTAGAATCTTAATTTAAATAAGGTATCACAATATGAGAATTATATCTCTTGATCACACTATCCATGACTATTTGGTCAAGCCATATTGCTGAATATATTACAATGATCATTCAAAGTGTTGTTCAAACTATGAAATTCATTCTTTATGTTGTCATAAAAACTGAGTTTAATAGCTTGAACTACTCTTGAAATTATAATTTTTCACAATATTTTAGAAATTATCTTCTAAATTATTTTATATAAAACAAGAATATATATCAACATCATTCACAACTATCCAAAAGTGGCATTTATAAGAATCTATTTGCAAATCCTAACAGATAATAATTAAAATTAGTTTGAGCTATGTAAAATCTTATGATTCAGTTACTTCATAAAAACTTAAAAGAAAGGAGAAAAAAAAAGCAATCATATATTTAAAAACAAAGTTTAAAAAAGGAAGACATCAAGAAAAAGTTACAGAAATAGGAAAAGTGTTTCTTAATTCTCAGAGCTAGTTTATGTACACACACAAAAAAAACAAACAAAAAAAACTGTACAGATGTATAAAATACTGTTTCTGTGAGTGCATTTGTGTGTGTGTGTATATATATATATATATATACACACACACAGAGTTGGAACTAGCCCAAAGCATAAGCAATATAAATGGTTGCTGAGAGCTCCATGGCTGCAAGGGAAGCCCCAAGAGTACTTGACTGTGTTTTTTTAATGTCACTTATTAAGTAAGATATATACATATATATATATGCCAACATACAATAAAAACTTATTTTTCTTTCACACTAGACATGCAAAGTTAAGCACTAAGAATAGTCAATATTATTTGTGGTAGTTGTAGGGGGGATCTATTTCCACTTAGGGCCCCTATATATATATATATATATATATATATATATACATACATACACACACAAAGAATCAGTTATTCAATTTAGTTTCATTAAAGAGTAATGAAAAATTCCTGTGTTATAGTAGTATAAGAAATCATGTTACAAACTCTCCTGATGATATAAAGATAGAATTTTCAAGTTATGTTAAATTTGATAAATGAATTCCATAATTGCTCAAGGGTAAAGACAAAGTTATTAGTCATTTTTGTTTTGGAAGCTTTTTCTCTGAAAAGTTAGTGGATTCCTATATATATATATATATATATATATATATGTCTTTAAAACAAAAAAAGACTTTAGTTCTGTAATGAGTAAAACTTGAAAGATATTTAAGTATATCAAATAAAAATAGATTTTGTTTATTATAATTGTCTGTTAAATATAGCAACAAGACAAGAACTGTTCTTTTTACTTAATTCTACTTTTAGTTTGATATTCAAAAATGAATTGAAAATAAACAAAATGTAAAGTAAAGGATTATAATTTACTTGAAATCAGAATTGTGTACAACTTATCAGTATTGGCCAAATGAGTAGAGTGTTCCCCAATGGTCCAGGAGACCAGGGTTCAATCCCAGGTCGAGTCATACCAAGAACTCAAAACATGGTACTTGATGCCGCCTTGCATAACACTCAGCATTATAAGGTAAGGATCAAGGGTAAAGTGGAACAATCAAGGGAATGGAGTAGTACCCTCCTCTACACCTTGGTGCAGTAGCTATTGAAAAGGGAACCTTCAGGTTACCCTCGACTAAGGTCGCCAACTTTACTTTACAACTTACTTATTAGTATTAGATAGAAATACTTGAAATCACATAACTGTGTGAAAACAAATGGTTATTACTAAATAGGAACAGTTACTTGATATCACAATTTTATTAAGAACAATTATTTACAAATTATTATCGTTAGTTACTTCTGACTGTATAATTGCTTGCAAAAAAGACTTACTACAGCATTAAGTAACCTAACAAAAATTGACATGCTGTAAAAAATAACCAAAGAAACCAACCCTTTTAGTTCAATATTTAACAAGTAATAGATAACATATGAATCTGTTGATTCCCATTGTAACAGTAGTTCCTAATGATAGTGATTCTTCTATTTAGCAACAAAGTTTTGAATGTTTAATAAGCACAACTGTAAAATTACTTAAATATTTGCATAATTGTTTTGGACAGCACGGATAAACTGGCATTGTAAATAAGGCAGCAAGTAATTTAGGGACAGGTAACCAATATCCTGGTGGCAATATACAAATCTGTAATCAATGTTACTGCAACTTAGGGTTAACCGATACAAAAAGCTAACAAAAAGATATTGTTTGACTTGCTCAATAAAGTCAGACAAGCTTTTACACAAGGTAAAAAATAGAAAGTAAAAAGAAAAACAAAAAATTTTTTTGCTTTTTACAATTTTATTTTCTTTCTGTATTGACAGTTTTTCCTGTTTTGTTTTTTTTTCTTTCTGAACACAAGTAATATCTTGTGATATTGTAATGTTTCATTGCTATATGGACTTCTGGCCTTGCAGTAATATTCTGTGAGCTCCTCTAGAGTTTTTCACATTAAGAGCACTTTGATTGTTATCTGAACTAATATAGTTGGCTTGAGTTTTTAAACTTGAGGGCATCTTTGTGTGTACTTTGAAAAAGTCTTTTATGTTTTGGTACATCTTTAAAATGCAAAGACAATTTTGGTGAAATTACAAATTATACCAATCACTGAAAAGTTTTCAAAAGTTAGATGCAAAATCAGAACACAATCATAAAATGTAAGACAAAATCAATATCTATGACTTAAAAAAAATCAGATAGGGTAAAACTAATCTATCATTTTCTGAATATATTTGATCATGAATTAGAAGTGAACATAAATATCTTATATGTGTTGATAATTCCCCTTTATCTACTTTAAAATAATTTAATTATACCTTTTATATAAATAGACAGTGACCTTAAACTATGATTACTAAAATATAGGAACAGTAAGACAAACTTTAGATATGTTGAAATATATTATTTCACAAATTTTAACTATAATACTTTAAGATTCAACAACCTGTCCACTGGGCTTAGAATACATGGATTGAATCTCCTGCAGAGGAGTAAAACCATCCTAAAAAAGGGGGTATCCTGTATATGACACTAAACTGCATCTGATGCTAAGGCTACAGTTTTGGACAGAGTGGCATACCCCTTCATGGCAATTATTACCGGGTCTAGAGTGGTAGCACCTGTGAAGGTCTCATTTATGCGTCAACTTTGAACATTATTAGTATTATGTAGGAATAAATATTTGATATCATATAATTGTAAATTAGTTGTATGAAAAATAGTTACTTGAAGTTATAATTGATTACTAAATATTATTATTCGTTACTCAAAACCATACCACTGTGTACAAACAAATTACAATAATTGAATAGAAATAATTATTTGAAACCATATAATTATTAGTACTGGATAGGAATACTTGATGCCATATAACTGCTGAGAGAGGACAATAGAAGATAATAAAAGAGCAAGAGGAAGCTCAAAATATGAAAGAAAAATGACATTGTACAACATCCATAGATTCTGAAGAGAAAAACTTATTATATCATACAAAATTTCACTTGTATGAGAGATTTCTTGAAGACTTACCTGTCACACATCTAACTAAATTAAAATCATTAAATGTAAGTAAACAAGTCAGTTCACACAGATGACTAAACTAAGTCAGGCTAAAAATTATTAAAAAAACATTACTTGCAAAATTTACCAAACAAATAGAAACAGGTTAGGATAATCATTTTTAACTATAAAAACAAATAACTTAACATAGAAATATATAATGGAATTGTAATTATGAATAATTTTCTACAAGTATTTCTTTCATTCTAATTAAAGTTGCTTTTGATCAAAAATTATAATTAGTCATTTCATGATCATTAGGAAGCAGCATAAACTATATACTGGGATGAAGGAAATAGTAATGTTTTTTCAATCTATATATTATTGTAACAACCTACCAACTTTTATTATTTATGTTTGGCATATTTTACACAATAGGTGGGGAAGGAATAGACTAAACTAAGTGGAAACTACCCACCCCATACACACATTTCAATCATACATCTTAGATGCATCAGGGAGGTCTTTAGTGATGCGCTGTCTTCATTGCCGATTTCGGGTTATTTCTGCATCATATCAGCTCTAACAGTAACCCTGGCTTGACTCTGAAAGAGCCAAGCCGCCTCCGTGATCGCGACATGCTACGCTCGTGCCTCTACCAAAGCAAAGAAAAAATAAAAAGGCCGGACTTCGGCCATTCTTATAGACATATATATATACGTTTACTACAGGTAAGTGAATCAGGTCCAGACTGTGAGGAGACACCTATTCTAGCTAATGATTAAAGAAAATGGATTTCTTTTGCACAATAAATATATCTTTTAAACATAATCTCCTTTTATCAATACACTTAATTCAGTACTGAATATAAATTTCAATCAAAATTACCAATCAGAATTCAACTAAAAACCACACAGTAACTAACCTGCAGACCAATTAATGTACTTTTATATGCCAATAACAAATTTTCAATTCCACTACTTTTCAAATAAAAATATAAATGCTAATTTTTCTGGTAAACCTGTTTATCAATTGGAATTCTGGCCCATAAATCAACTAAAAATTTCTTCAGTTTTCATAAGATGCCAACAATATATTATCAATATACTATTATTCTTCAGTTTTCATGTCAATGATATACTATCAATACACTGTTATTCTTCAGATTTCATAAGATGCCAAAAACATTAATACACAATATCATTCTTCAGTCTTTATATCTCAACAATATATTAACAAAAGACTATATTATTCTTCAGTTATCATAAGATGTCAACAATATATCATCATTAATAATTCATACATTATTCTTCAGTTTTTATGTCAAGAACATATTAATACACTAGATTATTCCCTTATTTTGTAAAGAGAACATCTAGTCTTAACATTTGGTCTAGAAATAAAGATTGGCCTCCTAAAAAGAACATTATAAAAAAAATTAATTCTTACATCAAATTTACAATATAGGGCTGCACACTCATCTAAGAACCTTCACATATAAACTAAGAATTATAATTATTCAATTAATCTTCATATGTAAAATTAGAATACTCAACCTATACATTAAATTTCTCACGATGTTTGTCTATGAGGTGTGATAGAAAAAAGTATTGAGACTGAATCTAAATATTAAAAATCTAAGTGAAGATGTGCACAGCTAAGCAATTTAAAGTGATGATGCCTACACACTTTGTCTAGACAAATTAGCATCAATTTTTGGAGAAAGAATATGAAGACAGCCTCAATACTTTTTGAAGAAATGTTTTTGGTGAAACACAGGATTGTGCAAGTGCAGCACCCTCCATACTCACCAGACTTAGCTCCAGATTTTTTCCTGTTTCCTAAAATGAAATTTCATCCCAAGGGTAAAATTTGAGGATACAGAGGACATTAAAAGAAATATGACAGCACATCTTCACACCATATCAAAAGCGGATTTTCATTGGTGTTTCAATAAATGGAAAACTCTGGAATTAATGTGCTGAATGATAAGGGTGCTATATTGAAATCAATTGATTTTTCATTCTTTTCTGTGTTGATAAATACAGTATTGGCCTTGATACTTTTCAACATAGAGTTTGTGTGTGTAAATAACATATTGATGTGGTTTGCTAGGTCTATAAATAAAAAGTGCTCAATATCAGTTATAGAGTATATGTAGATCTAAGTTTGCACAGCATAGAGTTACCAACACTGCTGACAGTGTCTATGCTACTTATAGGTGTATCTGTGTATGTTTGCAAAAATAGCACTTCATAAAAAGATTTTTATGAATAAAAATATACTTAAAATGCTCTAATTTAAGGAGAAAAGCAATTTCCAGTCTTATTTGCAACTGAATGATAATTTTGGGGAATCTACAGTCACAGCGAATGAAAATTTTTACATGCCCAAATTCTCATTATAATGGAGATAACTATGAAATGTTAATTAGGATCCTTTACTCTTTCCTAAATAGAAGTATCAATATCATCATGGACTGCAATTACAAAAAGAACACACCAGGTCCATTAGCTGTTTAGTTTCTTATAAAAAAGTTAATTCTTACCTTAAATTTATATAAGACCTACATGTCATAGGAGAATTGGCAGCATTATACTATCTTTATAAAAGATAGTATATAATAGTCACAATTGTTTGGGAAACTAACTAATAAATTCAGCACATAACCTCGAGTCAGATTTTTACATACCTACCTACCTACCTTGAGCGAGAGAGAGACTTCTGCTACCTTTTTACTGACAAATAACAACAGTGGAACCAGTACCACCATTTTCATTACACAATGGCAGAACTTGTACTTTAAGTTTCTTAAAATTCAAAAAGCAAATTATAACACTTTTGTTAAGCAAATACCAAGCTGTAGACTTAACAGGGCACCTTTGTATGTAAACAAGAAACAGAAATTATCCAATCAACCTTCATATTGATTTTTAGATTAAAAAATGTACTCTGTAAAATTTAGAAATATTACAGCAATTTGTATTTGAAAACTTCTTTTCTAATGGATTTTCAATTTTTAAATTAAAATGATAAATTTCTTTAAAAAATCAGTTTATCTACAGGAATTAATTCTGGCCTGTGAATATACCAAGTACCAACGACATACTTAAAAAAAACTTCCTTCAGTTTTCATAAGACATGAACAATATATTAAGAGATAATATTATTCCTGTTTTGTATCAAGAACATCTATTCTGTACATATTGTGGTCTAGAAATAAAGGCAACTCTCCCAAGAAAAACATTTTTTTATAAAAAAAAATTTGAAAAAAAAGGCTAATTCTTGCATTAAATTTACAAGATCTACATACCAAGGTAGAATTGGGTTTATTGTGTTGTCTTTTGTTAGAGAACAAAATGGCATCTTGAAGCTTAAAAGAGTAATATACAGCTTTTAACAACTCTAAAAATCCAATTAGGAACATTGCCACTTATAACTATTTTGAGAAAACAAAAAATTAAAAAAAAAAAAAATTCCTTATCGGTTGATTGTTCTCACCATGTGAAAGAACATCTTGTCAGGAGAGGAGGAGGAGGAGGAGGTTAATTTCAATTGAAATAACTCACAAGGAAAGAAACCCAATAACTGCAGTAAAATCATGAATAAATTCTAATTAGGAGCCAAAAAAGAAAATGGAATTTTTACAAAGAGTCTATAGTGCATTTCCACTTGTAGAAAATGATGTGAGCAAAGATAAAGACAAATTTTACTTGATCTCAAAAGAGAAGAAATCCAATAATGAAGACAATCACAAATGACCTCGGATCAAATTAAGGGAACCATAAGTTCTCATCAATATTTGCTTTGTAGGGGGACAATGATTAAGAGAACTATGTCTTGACATAGGAGAGACTTTCTTATTTAGACTATATATTATCATCATCATCATCATCGTCGTGTCGTGCTAATAGCACGGATTTCCATAACTCTCTCTTACCATGCGTCTATCATCCATTGCTTCCAGCAAGTCTTCCAGGCTACATCCTGTGTCCATACAGAGCTGTCATAGATAAGTTCTACACTTGTGTCGGTATGAAGGGGTTGATAAGAGAATCTTGCTAGTGAGTGCTTCCTTGCATGCCCCATATATTTTGTTCATCTAATTTGGATGGTCTTTGAGATGGATGGTAAGGGGCCATACAGCGACTGTTTTGTAGGATGTTGCTTCCAGGATTTGTTTAATATAGCTCATGGCATACTTGTGCAATTGCCGTCAAACTTCTTCTGTATACGTTTAGTCAGCATCCAAGAGGTGCATTCATACAGTAGTATGGACATGACTGCTGACTCTCAAACTATATATTTAAACTGAAATGTTCATTATGCCTATGCATAAACATAACACAGTGAAAACAGTACATCATAGTATGATTTTATTCCTAGAGCAATGCCTTGAAAAGGCTTCAAGAAAATTAAGAAATTTCCAGTTCAACTTTCAACTCAATTTTGTAGGGTCTGCATTCAAGCTGAATATGATTTACTTTTATCAAGATATTACTAAAATAATGTTAATAACCCTAGCTGAGCCAAATGAAGAACATGGATGAAATTCTTATAACATCCAGCAATTTATTTTCTAAATTCTCCTAGAAGAGGAGGAGTGTTATATATGATCAAATAAATTATCTATCTATCTATATCTATATATATATATATATATATATACACACACAAAGATTTAATATCTTTTGTAAGGATTTTAATAGCATGAGAAAAACTATAAATGAAACTTAGTTTCTTTATGTAAAGCAGCTTAAAATCAATTATTAAAAACATTTGTACAATTTTTCCAATATATTTATTATCATATTTTGAACCAAATACAAAATTAACCATTCTAAAAAGCTAAAAAAAGATAAGTGTAAAAATTACATGGATTAGAAAATTTCATAAAATATCAAAAATAAAACGGAAAAAATATAACAATTGTAACAATTTGTAGTTGAAAATTTCTCATTGTTTAAACATTTTAATATTTTATAACACTCCTAAAACCTATCCTTATTTTAATTTTAATTATTTAAGATTAGAAAAAAGAAAAGAAAAAAAAAGGAAAAGAAATAATCAACATGCCAGATTTGTTAATTCTGACAGGAAAACTTATTGTAGATCATTATGTAAAAAGAAAGTTTGGTAGAGGAAATCAGTTCACTGGCTAGTTTCTTCTGACAAATTTTTGGAGAGAACCCACCTCTCCAATAAACTGTATATATATATATATATATATATATATAAAAATAGGGAAAAAAATCACAAAAATCTAAACTATATAAATGCCCAACAGTTCAGGTTAAGATGTGAACCACTGGACTGATGGTTTTGTTTTAAATGGTGAAGGTTTGTGTAGGGCCTGCAACACATTTTTTTTGATGAGCTGATAACAGAAGAATGGAACACCAGAGTGCCACAAGTTTTCTAGACAACACTATTTTAGGTTTTGACTCCTGATTTTCAATCTCAGTTGACTTACCAAAGTTAAAGAACCTAGTTAGTCTTATTATTTACCCATAGTGGTGAGGATGAAAGTAGTATTCATGCCTTTTCCAAGAGCAGTAGCCCAAAGTGTATATATATATATATATATATATATATATGCACATATACTTTGTCTTGTTATATAGAATGCTCAATATTAGAAAGGGAAAAAAAAAAGGTTAAGTTTGATTCATTTCAAAATTATTGATTATAATCATAACCATTTATATTTTTAATGATCCCTGGTAACCTGTTTTATTTGTAATAATTAGTTGTTTACACAGTTATATGGATTCAAGTATTCTTTTTTTAATACAACTTTCCCACAGTTGTATGGCATCAAGTATTCCTATTTAAAACTAATAATCTATATGCTATCATATGATTTCACATAATCGAGAAAATTCTTTGGAAAAATCAAAATGGCTTTTGAAGAAATCACCCACAGTCTACCAGATTCTAACTATACATCAAATCATCAAGGGAGTACGAGCAAAGAATCTTGAGGCAACACTACTATTTGCAGGTTTCTTCAAGGCATTCGATTCCATATACAAAGAAAAGATGGAGCAAATACTGCTCACATATGGTCTCCCCAAAGAAACTTACCATATAATGATGCTTTACTAAAATATAAAAGAAGTGGTTCATTCACCTGATGGATACACTGACTTCTTTAACATGGAGTTTTACAAAAGATACATTTTTCAGATTAAAAAAGGCAAGAAGCAGATGATACCCTTCAGAAACTATGATCAATGCAGATGGTCTAGTGCTTCTCACAAATACACTAACCCAAGCGAAATCCCTACTGCATAGCCTAGAGCAAGCAGCAGGACGCACTGGCCCATATTAGAACACAAATAAAACAGAGCTTATGTGTTTTAAACAAACAAGAACCATTTCCACTTAAAGAGGAAAGCCTTTAAAACTAATAGACTAGTTCATATACCTCAGCAGCAGCATCTCATCAATTGAAAAAGATGTCAACATATGCCTAGTGAAAGTGTGGAATGTTATTGACAGGTTTATTGATCATATGGTAATCTGATCTATCAGATAAAATAAAACTGGATTTCTTCCAAGCTGTAGCTGTGCCCATACAATACTGAATGCTGTCTTGAATAAATTCTCAAAGCAACACCCCACAAAAAGCAGTTGTATGGCCACTGCCTCCCATCTCACAAACCATTCAAGACAAACAAGACATACAGGGTATACTGGAGAAGTAAGGACAAACTTAAAAGCAATGTTCTCTTATGGGTTCCTACACA
>OY757938.1:43291928-43311928 GCA_963585895.1 Sepioteuthis lessoniana
ATTGAGTTCTTTAGCCTTGGAAAGGCAACCAGTTTAGGAGAAGAAAAACATGGAACTACCGGACTCTCTCTCGCCTTTTATCCATCACTCTTGGCAGGTCTTTGAGGCTGCATCTTGTACCCACACAGAGCTGATATAAGTAATTCTTTGCTGGTTAGAAAACACTAGTATGTCCATGTACAGGAGTCTATAAGAGAATGTCACTTCTGGGCTTGGCTTCAACAGCAGTGTCCCATATGTCTTGTTCATCTTGAATGGTTTGTGAGATGAGAGGTAATGAAAGACTACCAAGACCCTAATCCATATATATGTATATATACACATACATACACACACAATAACCCAGGAAAAACAGCACATCATTGTGATTTTTTATGATAACAACATATTTAAAAATTTCTTAGAGAAAAAAGTTTCCAGTCCAATTTGTAACTATAAATTTTTGGAGGGTCTTTGTTTATATTGAATGTGATTTTTCAAGTGTCCAAATCCTCAATATAAAAAAGATAACTATGAAATGCTAATTAGAATCAATCACAACTTGTTAAATGGAAGTATTGATATCATCATGAATCACTGTTAGAATGGGTCATTTGGTATTTGATGTAAATTCATTGCTAATGATTTTATAGTAGAAATCTATTGAAATGGAGAGCAAAGAATTGATTGTCAGTGGTCAAGAATTAAAGCAAGCATTATTGATAAAACACAGCTATTGAATAAATAATATTAACAAAAGCAAAAAATTGGATTAATGTCTTGGTAATAAAATAATCTACGACCAAAAAGTAAATAAGGCAATAAGCCACCTGTTGGATCTAAACAATAACTGAATATCAGAATACAAATCTAATTGAAACATTATCATCATCAAATAAAAGACAGTTTTTAATACTGCAATTTGCTGTCTGAATCAAATCTCACTTATGGTTAATTTGCTTGGACAGCTGACTTGATCATATTAAAATAGAATTAAATGGACAAGAATAAAAGAAGCTTCATTTTGTTGCTAAGTGTGTGCATAATGATAACCCACCTCCTGCCACCAAAAAAACTGGCATACCATGGAGCTTTTTATAAAAGAAATACTTCTAAAATGCTCAAACTTAGAGAATAAAACTCTTTCCAATTTGAAACTCAGTGTAAATTTTATAAGGTCAGCATTCACACAGAAGATCATTGAATCACCTAAATTCTCAATATAATGGAGATGATTATGAAACATCAATTAGAATCTTTCACCCCTTCCTAAAAAGAAACATAAAAAAAAGACATGTAAGCAAAAATTAAGTGATAACATTTTTGTTTTCTCTCACTGGTCCCATAACCTGGATTGGTCATGTACCGTGTCTTCAGCAGGAATAGTCTAGTGGAGCCAATCCCCCTCCAGGTCTACAACAAGTTTAAATTCAGAGTTTTCCTACACCTAGACTGATTGACATACCAAAGCTAAATGGCCAAGTCTGCCCAACTATCTATTAGAGAAAGAATACCTGGATTCATACCTTTCTTAAGGGTATTAACACTATGTGAAATGCAAACAGTCTCATTCTGGATTTGAACAAAGGTAACCGAATCCACTTCCAATGACCATAACTGTTATACCACAAGCCCCTCTTTGTGTCACATCCTGCCCATTTCTTTTAATCAATTCTTTAAAAACAAAAAAGGAGGGCAGTCTTCATGCTATATTAGTTAATGTGCTACACTGCAGCCTTGAATGGAATGCAAGTTCTAACTATTATGTTCACTTTCAGACTAATACTCTTGGAGAAGTTATGAACCCCCCTTATCCTTCCAGCTATGGGTGAAATAGTATCAAAACTCTTCTTCTACAAAGCTGGTATTAAATAACTCATGAAGGTAGACATGTCATTAAACAAAGAAAACAAACCTTAAACAAAAGACAACAATATGGCAAATTAAAATGTTTAGAGTTTTTGAAACATAAGAGAAAAAATTATAATAGAGAGAGATATTCCTCTATCAAAATAAAGCCTGGTTAGCTACCCCACTTCTCCAATGAGTGTCCTGATTATGACACAAAATCTGATGGTGAGGCTCCAGTAATGCTAGAGCTTTGGGGAATGTGGAGTACTCCTTCATTCCGATTGCTCCCAGGTCTACTCTGATTCAGAGCGACCGCACCGGATAGGGTCCTATCTCTGGGTCAAATAGAACTGTTTGATATTTAAACTGAGTGCAAACAAATGACTTATGCTAAATTGAATTGCTTGAAATAAAACGGTTTCATCATTTGATTATGTATACACAAATGAGTGATGTTTAATTGAATTGTTAGTGATACATAGCAAAACTTGGAATCATTTAACTTTGTTGACTTATGCTAAAGTGAATTGTTAGAAATAGATTATTTAACAGCGTTTATCTACAAAATGTGCTTACAAATCATATATCTAATATATACATAAAAACAGGATTTGGCATTAAATAACCAACAATAGTTGATATACCATAAACCCAAAATCTATCAGAATATATCTATTTAAAAGTAATTGCAATGAGACCATCCTGTGTTTTGGAGATTGTAGCTCTATCATTCCATCTGCCAAAGTCATTGGAATCATCAGGAATATTGGTTTCCTATTTTGTCCTTTGAAAAACTAAGCTAACATCAAATACAATTTAGGAAACTAAACATAAAATCGAAATTTGAAAGGTTAAAAGGTGACAGTTGTCAAGTAGACAAAAGTAAATGAAAGGGTTAAAGAGATTCTGCCCCCAAATTTATTCTAATGAGAAGAGAGCAGCCATTTTCAAAAGGAAACTGGTCATTCTATTATGAGGCTTACATTTGGCTTAAAGGTTAAGGGTGGATTAAATCAAAGAGTGGGATGAACAACCAATACAAATTGAGTGTGTTTTACACTGAGGGTATCATAAGAGAAGCACCAATTAACTTTATATATTAAGATCTATGTTTATGATATCACCGGTAAGATTTATTAAACAAATATATTAAAACATTCATTGTATACTAACAGCATATTTGGCCTTTAGAGAAAAACTGAAGCAAAAACAATTATCATCAATATCATTGTTGGTTGTAATAATGATATTTTTCTTTGAGGTGAGGGGGTTTTATCCTCAAGGCCACCTTCAAGCATTTGCCATTATGATTATAACAAGCAAGGCTTGGATACCACTCCAATGGGATAAATGTATTATCTACTTATAGAGAAAGTACAATGTGGCTATATATATATATATATATATATATATATAAACACAAGTTATGAACCAAAAGTTTATGGAATTTGAACTCATTGATCAATCTGTTTATCTATCATGTTACCCAATGTTTTATCTTTTCTTTTTTTAAATTTCCATTTTAAAGTACATATCAACATTTTTTCTTCTCCTGACAATACAGTACAACTTAATGTAAAAGAGAATGAATATAACTTCTGATATAAAAAGAAAGTAAAATAATTAGAAAATAGAATAGACTGAGAATATTGTTTGTTATAAACTTAACTCATTTCCTAACTGTCAAAAGATATTTCTATCAGACATGGTTCATGAGGAAATGACAATAAATGAAAGCAGATTCAAGAGTAAATGTCTGCATATGTGTTTTCAGAACCGAACTAAACTGATATGAAAATAATACGAAGAGTCAAATTTTGTATAAAGAATCAGAACAGACATCTAATCTCCAAGTCACCTAAGGATTCTTAAATTATACAATAAGATTTAAGGAAGAAATTTATTAGAAAGGGAAATAACTGTTTAAAAACTAAACAAAAGTTCATCTGTATAATAATAGTTGCAAATTTAGCTTAAAAATGTTTTATATGAGATAGTACATATCCTTTTTATAAGAGTTAAATGTATAAGTGTATGGCTTTTACATATTACATTATAGAATTTGGTCTCACTACAGAGTAATCAGAAATTGCCAGAGTTAAGGATAATACAAAATATTAATCAATGCTATCTACTTGAAATGAAACAGGGAAAGAGGGGAATGGATGAAATTTGGTAGACAACATTGGTCCATCTATTTTTATAACCCATTTTTTGAATAGCTAATTATTTTACTGCAAAATGATTTTACTATAAAAAAAATAAAAAAAAATAAAGAAGCATTGCAATTATATGATAAAAATGCATTGCCAATGATTTTTACTATGTAAATGCATTGCCAATGATTTTTACTATAAAAATGCATTGCCAATGATTTTTACTATGAAAATGCATTGCCAATGATTTTTACTATAAAAATGCATTGCCAATGATTTTTACTATGAAAATGCATTGCCAATGATTTGTACCATGAAAATGCATTGCCAATGATTTGTACCATGAAAATGCATTGCCAATGATTTTTACTATAAAAATGCATTGCCAATGATTTTTACTATGAAAATGCATTGCCAATGATTTTTACCATGAAAATGCATTGCCAATGATTTTTACTATGAAAATGCATTGCCAATGATTTTTACCATGAAAATGCATTGCCAATGATTTCTTCAGTGAAAATGCAGTACAAATAATTTTACTAGAAAAATACATTACAATTTCTTTTGATAATACTCATCTCTTGACATTCAGAATATCTTTTTTTTAACTTGAACAAGATTGAAACTAAAATCAAGTTTAAAACAGAAAGAAAGAAAAAGGATCAAGAAAATGGAGCTAATACTTGTTATAAAAGGCATATCTTTGGCTTCTTAACTTTTACAACAAAAAGCACTTGTATGTATTTTCCTTGATTGCCTATGGATTGAAGTGTTTTGAATCATTGTTAAAAATTTGTTTGATTCTAGTCAGCAACTGCTTTCATGTAACCACAAATTGTATGATTCACCTTTTAAAATTATTTTCTTTATATTTATTCTCTAACTAGCTGTTTATGTAACTTGTGATATCACAGGTAGGATTAAAAAACAAACAGCTCAAAACTTTTATTCCCTCTAATTATATATAATTAGCATGAAAAGTACAAAATGCTGACATAGGAATTTACTGAAAATTATTTTATTATTGATTTATATTGCAAATGATTTTACTGTAAAATTCAATGCGAATATTTTTTATGATAAAAATATACTGCAAATGTTTTTTTTATTAAAATGCATTAAAAATGCTTTTGCAGTAGATTTGCATTTTAAGTTACCACAGGATTTTTATTAAGCAACCACATCAAAATTTTTCTTCAATTTTATGCTAAATGCAGGTATAGAAATTGAAAATTATTTTACTATAGAAATACTTGACAAATCATAAATACATAATATTTTACTAATGTGTTTATAATAATTTGCAATGCATTTACTTTTTAATATAATTTGCCAAGCATTTCTATGATATAATAATTTAAAACATTTTTATATCTGCTTTTTATTATTTACTGTATTGCTATATATATATATATATATAAAAATAAATAAAATGTAAGTAAGTTGACCGACTGTAATCCAGGGTGACCCAAAGGCTCCCTTTTCTATAGCTACTACATTGGGGTGTAAGGGAGGGCACTACTCCTTTTCCTGGATTACTCCACTTACCATTCATCTGTACCTCATAATATTGAGTGTTAAGCAAGGAAGCATAAAGTACCATTTTTAGAGTCTTTGGTATGACTCGACCTAAGATTTAACTCCAGTCTCCTGGACCATTGTTAAACACTTAAATGATGATGCCAGTGGGCTGGGATTTATATATAATGTAGTTGGCTATAACTATAAATAAAGAATGCTCATTATAGGTGATAGAGCATAATGATTGCTTATGGAAGAATTTAAAATCATTATTGAAATTTTGTTTGATCCTAGTCAGCAACTGCTTTTATATAACCACAAATTGCATGATTCACTTTTTAAAATTATTTTCTTTGTATTTATTCACTAACTAGCTGTTTATATAACTTGTGATATCATAGTTAGGATTTTTTTCTTTTCCAAACAAACAGATCAAAACTTTCGTTCTCTCAAATTATAGATAATAACATACAATACTAAAAGCTGACAGGAATTTATTGAAAATTATTTTATCTTAGATTAATACAGCAATAGATTTTTATCATAAAAAAAGAAAAATCATTGCAAACAACTGGTATGAAGAGGCATTTGAAATGATTTTTTGGATAAGAATGCATTGCAAATACTAGTAGAATTTATTGAACAAATACTGATAATCCTCACAAGCTGTGCCCCATGGATACTCTCCAGTAGAAAGGGACAATCTTATGAGGAAGTTTTATGGTAGCCAAATTCTTATCATTATGCAGTGAATGAGGCAGTCTAATTAATTCATTCTCTTGATATACTTCTTGTTGTAATTTCTTGATTTGAATTTACATTGGTAGGAGAGCAATAAGATCATCAAAATGGCTTCTTAGTTCATTTCTCCACTTGTTTTAAACACAGACAAGTATAATATTTGGAAGAAAGTTTGGTAACTTGTTACTGGACTGGAATGACCTAGACATGCTTCCACTGTACTTTTATCTTTGGAAGGAAAATCTAGGAAGGCCGTATTAAAACTGAATATCGCCATAAAAAAACTTAACATACTTCTCATGAAAGATGCGAATCTGTCAGTCTTTATGGCATATGAGTAGTTAGAGAGTTAGTGAAGACAGAATGATGCATCAATAGACAACTTCGTCATAAACTTAGGGTGTCACATGCCTTGAAATTAAAGGACCACAAGAAACTTCTGCCAGAGCCTGTATGTCTCTACAGAGCATTAAAGATTGTTAATCTCACTTTAAAGGATAAGAGGCTAATCAAGGCCACTATTAGAAAACTGACACGGTCTGCCATGTCCAGACAACTTTAAAAAATTATGTACAAACAGTATTTTAATGTTTCGTCATTCTGGTCATGATGAAGAATGAAATGAAGACTGCATACAATGAAAAATAACCAGGCAAGCCCAAGGGGGATATTTTACGGTCACTTTTCTAACCAAGACCAATGTTTTTCAAGTTAGTGAGGTGGTGACAATTGTGGCAGGAGGGAAGATAACAAAAACTTAAACCCACTAGGACCTGAAGGCAAAAATCACCAAATGCTTCATCTCTGGAGACAAATCCTACAAGGCTAATAACTGCCCTTACACCTAGGACACCAGAAATAAGCAGAAAGATGACGAAAAAAACTGCTTATTTGTAGACAAGATTGAACTTATGAGTCAGCAAAAATGAGAAGACAGAGGTCCCACCTTTTTGGGTGAAACACATGGCTCAGTCATCTAGAATAGTGGGGCCTCAGGTACTATTCACAAAACTAAGTGGTATGAGTGTTTTCTGGAAACCATACCAGAACAACATACAATAAATTAAGTGAATATCAAATCAAAAAACATAACTAATCTACGAGTGTTTATGTTGGATATTGACTTAAAAATCCCATTCATATGCCACATAAATTGGGTGAGTGGCATAACAGGAAATGCACCAATTGCCTAAAGTAAACAGGACATAGATACCCCAGAAGAAATGTTGCATAAGTTGCATGGGTGGCATAACAGGAAGTGCACCCATTTCTTAAAGTAAACAGGATGCACGTTTTTCCCCCAATGAAAGTGCCATGTAAATTACATGAGTGGCATGCAAGAAGGAGGCATGTACACATGCAATGCATAGGTAGCAGACTTGCAAAAGTGGAGAATGAAGAAGAAAGGCAGAGAGGTTTTACACAACTGTCCTGTTGCCCGTGTGTGTGTGTGTGTGTGTGTGCAAACTCAGGCATCTTTGACTCTCTCACTCTACCAATAGATACATCATGGTTAATAAAAGGAAAAGAAAAAAGCAGATTATATTTTCATACAGTGTTGTTTTTCTCTGCTATACAACATTTTATACAATTTACATGAGAAAATCAGTTAACTATAAATGCAAGCACACTTTTAATTCTTGAAATATCTTTTTAATAGGAATGATGGGTTTGGTGGGCATTGAGAAGATCATAAATATTAGGTTGCAGGTTTGAGAGGCCAAAAAGGTTTAACAATGTCAAAGCCAGATAATTTAAATGATCAGTTGACCTAGGAGACCGGGGTTCAATCCCAGGTTGATTCATACCAAAGACTTAAAAAAAATGGTACTTGATGCCTCCTTGCTTAAAACTCAGGATTATAAGGTAGGGATCAAGGGTAAGGTAGAGCAATCCAGGGAAAGAAATAGCGCCCTTCCCTACACCTCGGTGTAGTAGCTATTGAAAAGGGAGCCTTCGGGTCACCCTTGACTATGGTCGCCAACTTTACTTTTACTTTGTTTTGAATAGGTTGTATATGAATGATATCACTAGTGGCAATTAAACCAAATCAGCCATTCTGCTTGGTGTACATTATCTGGCAACTTATCTACAGGAGCCAGAAATTTTCTTTCTCCTGTTACATATGGATTGATGAATGCAAACCAGTAAATTCACTTCTTGTAGACCCCAATATGCTTTTATTCATCCTGCTAAAATTTTATTCACCAAAATAAGTCGATATGGATAACTTTGAGAAGTTGTGTTGGAGGACAGTTCAGTGTTAACTCAATACTTTTTAAGCAACAATAAATTTTCGAGGACATTAAAAGAAATATGATAGAACAACTTAGCATATCAAAAAAAGAGTTTCAAGGGTGCTTTGACTAATGGAAACTTGCTGGGATAAACTTGTTGAATGCCAAAGGGACTATTTATGAGAAAAAGTTTCAGTTCTTATCAATTTCTGTTGCTGTCAATATAGTTTCAGTCTCAATACTTTCTGAATACACTTTGTATAATCAAGATTTCAGCATTCCTTATCACTGTTCAGAGACATTATCATAATTCATTAATGCAGCTTCAATCATTTGCTGTACTATTTGAATATTGGTCATGGAAATGGGATGAAAAAAAAAAATCTGATTATGCATCAAGTTATATGTGTGTGTGTGTTTGCGTTATACCTAAAATTGGTTCTATCAATTTTTAGCCCCTCACATAAATGTAGCACACAATAAACGAGGAAGAAATTGATTGTCATCAGTCAGGATTTAATGGAAGCATCACTGACAGACACAATAAGGACATTAACATTGTTATTTATATACAATCTAAATTGTATCTAAAAAAAAAAAAACTAATATGGACAATGAGCAATAATAATAAAAATGACATTAAATTTTATTCAATGTTCTTTGCAAATTAAAAAGATAATTGAACAATTCATCATTAAAATGAACACTTTTTAATTATTATCTTTATAAAAGGTTCTAGAAAATTGAAGTTTTTCACAATTTATAAAACTGTTTTCTGCTGACCTTTTGCTAAACAAAAGCAGACAAAGGAAAGGAAAGAAATGAAATGAAAGAAAAAAAAAGTGGACAAAAGTTTCTTACCGCATTGATATTCTTGATATTGTATCCAGCATGGTCAAGAATGTGAATTGTGCCATTATGTGTGCCTAAGGCCAGGAACTGAAAATACAATCAATATCAACATATAAGACTTAGACAAAAAAAAAAAAACATTTAAGAGAGAGAAAAGAGAAAAAAATTAGAGAGAACGAGAAAAGTCAGAAAGAAAGAGAAAAAATGAGAGAGAGAAGAGAGAGAAAGACAAAATAAGGCGGAAAGAGAAAAAAAATGAGAGACAAGAGAGAAAAATGAGGAGGAGAGAGAGAAGAAAGAAGATGTAAGAGAGAGACAGGAAACAGAAAATAAAAGAGAGGAGAGAGAAAAAGTGAGAGAGAGAGAAAAAAAGAAAAGTGAAAGAGAAAAGACAAAAAAAATGAAAGAAAAAAGTAATAGAGAGAGAAAAAGAAAACGTGTGAAAGGGAGAAAAGAAGTGTAGAAAACAGAAAAGTGAAAGAGAGAAAAGAAAGAACAGAAAAAGAAGACTGAGAAAGCAGAAGAAAATATAGAATTAGAAGAGAGAGAGAGAGATATGAGTGATAGAAAAAATGAGAGAAAGAGAGAGATGGATCTAATTTTAAGTTTGAATCATTTGTCTGTGGCTTCAATTTTCTTCATAATTTATCAATAACATTTTTATTGATGAAAAGTTATTTTTTATGTTTTATTCTTGTAGATTTTAATTTACTTGGATCTAATTTTTAACTTTTGAGTCTTAACTTATAAAAAACACTCAATATGACAAAATTAGAAGAAAAAAATCTTAGATGAGACCAAAAAAATAATAACAATAATTTTAAAAATATCATAATAATCATAAGTGGATTATACATCGGAGAAATTGTAGATGTCATTTCTTTTAGTGCACAGCAGAAATTATATCTAAACTTGTATGTTACAATAGAAACTATTTCCCTGTTTTCTGAGGTTTGAAGAATCCACAGGAGTTAAAAACCAAAATTAGTACTGCTATCAAACACTAATAATTCAATTTAATATAAACTATTTGTTTGCACACAATTAAATGGCTCAAAGTATGGTAAATGATTAAAAAGTTTTATTTGACCCATAGATCGGACCCAAATAAGTATCACCACTCCAGGTCAGAATGAACCTGGCAGTAATGGTAATCAAGAAGTATTCCATATCCCTCAAAGTTCCAGGAAAGTATTGGATAAGTATATGTGAAATTATATAACTGTGTGCAAGCAAATTATTAAATAGAATTATTAATGTAAGATAGGAATACTTGAAACTATCAGCTATAATTATTTACTAATGATTGTAATTAATTACTGGAAACAATATAAATGTCCAAAAAATTATTATCATTAAATAAGAATAGTTACTTACACCATATAAAAGAGTATAATTTATTAGTATTGGATAGGAATACAGATACCATATAACTATGTGCAAACAAATGATTATCATTAAATAGGAATAGTTATTTGAAACCATATAATTGTGTACAAATCCTTAGCATTTGGTTGGTTGGTTGGTATTTAATGGCATATCATCCTTTGTCAGTGATTCAATGCCAAATCTTTTTTTATATTAATGTGATTTGTAAGAAAATAGTTTGTAGATATATATTTTTGATTTTAAATGAACTGTTAGAGAATGAGTCAAAGGTTAGTAGACAAATTTTGCCTCACACGCATATGTCTTGGAGATGTATCATATTATATATATATATATATATATATATATATACATATATGCAATATATGGCAATTATACTGTCAGTTACAATATCCATACTTCCTACACAGTAGAATCTATTGAGAGATTTGATTGGTCCTTGGGCTTTGCATTCTTTTTTTTTTTTGTATGGACTCATGTATTAATTTTTGGTGGTTTTCTTCTTGATGCTGAGATATGATTGGGTGAGATGAAGGGTTTTACACACATACAGATACACACGTGTGGATGTGCATGCATATATATATATATATATATATATATATATATATATATATATATATATATATATATATATATATACACACACATACATGTACACACACACATACATACATATATACACACGCACATATATGCACAAGTACCTGGTGCTAGACCCAACTAAAAGGATTTTCTGAACACCAAGGAGTGAGATAGAAAGAGGGAAAAAGAGGAGTAAGGTAAAAATCATGAATGTGTCCTTATTTGTAGTTGAAAGATTTTGCCTTTTAATTCAAATGGAAAGTATTCTCATTTTGTAAATTGTTATTTCCTTTTTATTTTCTTACAGTTTACATCTAAAATAATATATACAAACACATAACCCTATATTGGTCAAAGGTTTGAAATATTTTCATCATTTTTTGTCTTTTTTTCAAATTTCTATTTTTTACAATTTGTGCTCAGTTACAGAACAAATTTTTAGTAAATAATTTTTTTAAAAAAGCAGCAAACTTTAAATTCAAATTTTTATATACTCTTAAGAAATTTAACCCTAAAATAATCTCAGAATTCATATATTGCGACAATATTTCCTTATTTTAGAAATTTTTTCTGTTTACATTTTAAATATTATCTTAAAAAATGAACCCTAAACTAATATGTGGTTTTAAACATTATAATTTTATTTTTCAAAAAGACTTTTTCAAAAAAATATGACAAAAATTTAAGTCCAGTTCTTAATTGCCTGTTAATTTACAGAGATAAAACATTCATTCATTTATTTATTTATTTTCTTTTTTAACCTATACAAAGATAACAAGCTAAAAATTAAAAATGTGTCCTTTATGAGAAAAAATTCTCATTAATTCAAATGAAAAGTATTAATTTATTCTATAAGTAGCTTTTTTAAAAAAAATTTTTTTTTGAGTTACACTGATTAATATTTGTTCTAAGAAATATAAAAAGTGTCCATTTAAACTATCAGTTTTTGAGTTACCCATCAACAATGCTTTGGTTTAATTTTTTTTTTTTTTTACTCTTTAAAATTGTGACATTATAGGTAGGTGAAATAAAAAGAAGCTAAAAGATAAAAATGTATCCTTACAATAAAAAGAACCTAAGAATTTGAAATGTAAAATTTTTTTGTATCAAATTTATTTTTTTGCTTTACATTTTAGATAGTATTTTAAAAAATGTACCCCTCAGTTTAAACATTTTCATATTTTTTTTAGATCTCCAAAAATTAACTTTTTTTTAAACAATTACTATTAGATTACTGTTGTGGACCAGTAAAGGGTCCGGAAGAATAACACAACTCGGGTTTGCGTGGAACAAAGTATATTAACAAAGTATAATACAACATATGTACGAGTGTGAGAAGTCAGTCCAACTGCCAAGTGTTCGCTGGGTAGAACTTTGACCTACCAAGATGAATGTTCTCCCGATATTAATAGTCACAGAAGAGTTCATTACTGTCCACAGGTTGAGTACCATAACAATACAAAACAAGAAATTTTAAAACAGAATTAAATTTAAATTTCACCAAGGGAATTTGAATGATATTTAAATATAGCAAGTCTTAAAAAGAAATGAAGAGTTGTACATGCATTTTTGTACTTTGTTATGAAAAACTGTTGATGTTTAATTACTGAATTATATTATTTAATCAGTAAAAATCAAAAACTAATTTTTTTACTTTTCCTTATTGTAAACGTATTAAAGTGCATGTGCAAGTTTAATTCTCAATGACATCTCTTTATTAAGTTATAAATTGATATGTATATAGAAAAGCAGATGCTACTCCTTTTTTATTTATATATTACCAGCCAATCGGTATGATGGTTAGAGTGTTCACCAAAGACTGAGGAGACCAGGGTTCAATCTCAGGTCGAATTATACCAAAGATTAAAAAAAAAATGGTACTCAATGCCTATTTACTTAACACTTAACTCTATAAGGTATGGATCAAGGGTAAGTAGAGCAATCCAAGGAAAGCAGTAGTGCCATCCCTAACACCTCAATGTTGTAACTATTGAAAAAGTAGCCTTGGGTCACCCTTGACTAAAGTCGGCCAACTTCACACACACACACACACACACATATATATATATATATATATATATATATATATATATATGCACACGCATATGTAAAGCAATTGGACTGGGTTTGCTGAGTGAACGATGGGTGAAAGAGATATAAGAGGATTGTGTTATCATACAACATAATATTTTGGGAGTATATAACTGTAATCTTTGTTTTCTGAAAACCACTTCATTTTTATTTCTTTTTATTGGCTTTTGTTTGCCGCACCTCCACTTTTTTTGGCTGTACAGTTAGAAACAATGAAAAATGAACAGTCAACAACAAATAAACCTGAAATTTTTGGTCCTTTGAGAAAGACTTAGTAACAAGCAGTAGAAATGTTTCAGCTAGTGTATGTAGATAATACTATGTAGCACACACATTTTTAAGTGGCACAAGAGGTTCAAAGAAAGTCGCAAAGAAGTGGAAGGGTGGGAGGCCTTCAATAAGTAGGACTGAGATCAACGTTAAGGTGAAAAAGGCAATCATCAGTTGACTGTTTAAATGATCACAAATCAGCTTGACATGAAAAAGGACAGTGTTTAGAAGATTATCACTCAAGATTTGTACATATACACACCCACTTATGTGTGTGTGTGTGTGTGTGTGTGTATATATATATATATATATATATATATATATACACACAATGAATTGCGAGGCATACTCCTCCTTCGAGGGTGTGTCCTCTGATCACCGAATAGTCATGGCAAAAATACGACTAAGCCTACAAAAAAACGCCACACGAACAGCGACCACCAAACACTATGAATGGGCCCTTCTCAGCAACAGAGGTATAAGAGATAAATATGTAGTAGAATTGAGAAACAGATTCGAGGCACTACAGAAGATAGAAAAAAGTACCCCAAATGACGAATATGCACACCTCGAGGCAGCAGTGAATTGTATTCCAACAAAACCAAGAACGAAATATAGAGTCCCATGGGAAAAGTTAGCGGTTAGAGAAAAACGGGCAGACTTGAAAACTGTCTCCAAATGCTACAGGAAGAACCCAATAAACACAAATGCCCTAAAACTAAAAAAGACACAAAATGAATTAGCAAGCATATATCAAAAAGAACAGACAGAATACATACAAAATCAGATAGATAAGATTAGAGACTTAGTGGAAGATAGGCAATCTAGGATAGCCTGGCAAACAATAAATGAAGTGAGTAGAAGGAAGAGCACAACCAAAGCTAAATTGAAACCAACAAGAAAGAATAAAACTGTGGAAACAGTATTTCGAAAATCTACTAGGAAACCCACTGAAAGTTACACAAGAACCAATCACCAGAATTATTAGTAAGCAATTAGACATTAAAGTAGGACTGTTCACTCAAGAAGAACTCAACTCAGTTATTAGAAAAATTAAAAATAGGAAAGCTGCAGGGCTTGACAAGATTCCCCCAGAAGTATGGAAGACCAGACAATTCGACGACATACTGCTCCGACACTGTAATGCAGTCTATAATCAAAATCCGATAGATGGATGAAGGGATGCATCCTCTCCTTCCCTAAAAAGGGCGACCTCGGATTAGCCAAGAACTACCGAGGTATAACACCTACATCCATAGCAGCCAAAATTTACAATGCCCTACTACGAAACCGCACAGAACCCTAAATTGACAACATTCTTAGGAAAAACCAAAATGGCTTCCAAAGAAATAGATCCACGACCTCACAAATATTAACTATCTGTAGAATCCTTGAAGGCGTACAGGCAAAAAACCTATAGAAGACAATACTATTTGTCAACTTTACCAAGGCCTTTGATTCCATTCACAGAGGGAAGATGGAACAAGTCCTACTAGCATACGGCATACCAAAAGAGACCATCGCAGCAATAATGATTCTCTACAGAAACACTAAAGTGAAAGTATGTTCACCGGATGGAGACACAGAATACTTCGAAATTGTAGCAAGCGTACTGCAAGGGGACACGCTAGCCCCATACCTCTTTATCATCTGTCTAGATTATGTGCTTAGAACATCGATTGAAAAAATCAAAGAAAACGGCTTTGAGCTGACAAAGAAAAGAAGCAGAAGGTACCCCGCCAAAACAATTACTGACGCTAACTACACCGATAACATAGCGATTCTGGCAAATACACCCGACCAAGCTGAAACACTACTGCATAGCTTGGAACGAGCAGCCGCAGGCATTGGCCTCCATGTCAAAGCACACAAAACGGAATACATGTGCTTTAATCAAACAGGCGACATTTCCACACTAGAGGGAAGCTCCCTGAAACTAGTAGATTGGTTCACCTGCCAAGGAAGCAGCGTCTCATCAACCGAAAAAGACATCAACATGCAGCTTACGAAGGCATGGACAGCTATTGATCATATGGAAGTCAGATCTGACCGATAAAATGAAACGCTGTTTCTTCCAAGCAGTGGTCGTATTGATACTGCTGTATGGATGCACTACATGGACGCTAACTAAACGGCGGGAGAAAAAGATAGATGGTAATTACACAAAAATGCTGCAAGCGATATTGAACAAGTCATGGAGGCAACACCCCACAAAGCACCAACTATATGGCCACTTGCCTCCCATCACGAAAACTATCCAAGTTAGATGGACCAGACATGCAGGACACTGCTGGAGAAGCAGGGACGAGCTCATAAGTGATGTACTCCAATGGACCCCCTCATATGGCCAAACAAAAGCAGGACAGCCAGCTCGAACATACATACGGCAGCTCAGTGAGAATAAGGGATGTAGCCCTGAAGACCTGCCAGAAGCGATGAACGATAAGGAAGAGTGGCGAGAGAGAGTCAGGGATAGCCAAGCTGGCATCACGACATGATGATGATATATTTACATTTACACACGCAGAGGGAAAAATCAACTAATTTCTTTCTTTAAAGAAAAAAAGTTAATTTTTGTGCAAAAATAGGCAAGATAATCTTTAACTTATATCAATATTTTTGCCTTTACTGACAAATCACCATCTTCATTTGAGCTACAGGTTTTTTAAAAGATGGTAACTGATATTTGAATTGCCTCACAAATATTGAAGGATCAAAACATAATTGGAGAAATTGTTCCCCAATTAGAATTATAGATAAATTAATCAATGGGAAGGCCCCATGGAAGTTTTCTTGTGTGAGCGTGTCAATGACCTTCGTCATAGCCTCTTTCATCCCCTCAATTGTCTCATAACGACAGCCTATGAGTTCAGGGAATAACCAGAAGTCACAGGGAGCAAAGTCTGGCTATAGGGAGGCTGAGGAACTGTCTTGATGCCCATCTTGGTCAAATAGTCTTTGACAAGGATGGAGTTGTGGACTGGTGCATTGTCCTGCTGGAAATGCCACTGACCAGATTTGAAGAGTGCTGGCCTCTTCCCAAGGAATCTCTTCCTGAACTCCTTCAAAACCGCAACATAGTAACCCTAACCCTTTTGGCCAATCAACTCTGGTGTATTGACTTCCTTACTCCTCCCCCACCTCTCATCATCCCTCACAGACTCCCTGGCTAAATTAAATCTCTTATGTCACACAAAAACTCATGCTTGATTCATGCAAGATGCTCCAAAAGCATACATTTTTGAAGCATTTTTTCCAAGTTTAAGACAGAATTTGACTGCATATCATTCTTCTAAAGTGTCCTTATGTCCAGATAGCACTTTTGAAATTCACCAGCTGTGACAATCAGGTTTTAGTAGGGTGTATTCCAATTGCTGCTGTAGCTGTTCATTTGAACCTGAAATCATAAAAATTAGTCAGTCATCTCATAAGATGTATAGCAATAATATACTGAATTTTCAAGAGTCTATAACAATTTTAAATGGCAGGACAAAAAAGTCTGGAAACTTATTGAATGCACCACGTGTATACATATATATATATATACATACATACACACACACACAAACATATATATATTATGACATGGTATGCTACCTAGAGAGGGAAAAGGAGGTCAATTCCCCTACCCTTCTGTGTTTGAATCAACAAGCCCTAAGACTGACAGTTAAAGGGAGATATGAACAAAAGTCAATTCCTCGCACTCTATGACCTGCAGCCCGTTGACCAAAGAAAGGAATCCAGGTCACTCTGGTATCATGACAGGATTCAATGGTGGGAGAAGGAAAAAGTCAAATGATTGGCCAGTTGACTGTTAGTGCCAAATGCCATCTTTTTTGTTAGAGAAAATTTGGAAAAGAAAGTTTAGTTCTGTCAGTCATTGGCGAAAGAGAGAGACGCCAGTTTAGCCAAATCCAGGGAAAGTCTCCTGTGAAAAGAGTAGAACAGAATCTTTGGAGAGAAGTCAGCAGAAAGGTGCTGATTCGGCCAATCCTGGGGATGTCACTCACCCGTAAAAGAAAGGAACCTGAAAATTAAGCCTTGTCAAAGATAAGTACAACTTAAACTGTTTTTCCTGCTACTCTTCCTAAATATTGGAATTGTATGTATTCAAAAAAAAGAAAGAGAGAAACTGAAAGGACTCTGTTTCATCATTAGCAAATTAGTGAAAGAACTTTGTTACATGCTTCAGTCTGGCGACTTAGGCATTTTCTCAAGTAAAAGAAAAAAGAAAGAAAAGGAGAAAGAAGAAAAGGACTGTTGAGAGACATTTATGTTTGATACTGCCTGCTGGCTTAATATACTCGGAATTTCAAAAAGAAAAGAGAAAAGAAAAAGGAACTGTTTCTTAAATCTTATCATTACTTGTTTGGTCATCGCCTATTAAAACTTTGTTATATTTTAAATGCACCCTTGTGTTGAAATCTTTTGGTTGTGTTATTTCCTCTATCAATTCGTCTTCTGTTGAACATATCTGTTTCAGCTTCATATCGCTGTCATTAATTCTCGCTAAACATCTTATTGCACCTTAAAACATTACAAGGGAATTTTGGGAATTTGACTGCAGTTAATATTTTCTCACCTTGAAGTCCACTTTTTCCGTTATCTGAGGAAAACAAAGGACTTGATGAGGTATGAGAAAGTGAATTGGATACCCCCTTACCAGCGTCGGAGATCAGTCTAGCCCCAAATTAACCCCCACATTATTTGCCAGTTTACCATATACCCGAAATAGGAGTCTTCACTAGGACTTATTTTGTGGAGGGTCAAGTGCCAGACTGCCCTCGACGTCACATGCACATAAAATAAACTCTCGTCCTGGGAGAATTATTTATGCATCATCACTATATATATATACACACACACACACACACACACACACAAACAAACATATATATATATATATATAAGGGTAGGTCAAGTTTGGAACGGTAAAAAAAGGCACTCAAAGAAAGTTGTAAAATAATGTCAAAAGTTACCACAAGATATATCTTTCTTCAAAAATTTGTATTTATTTGAGCAATCAAACTTAAAGACCAAATGAATTAGGAGTTTTATCATAGTAAAAGGTGTCACTGGCAATAAGCGTCGCTTAAATAAAACCCGAGTTTTAACAAAAATAAAATACACTTAAGAATAAATATTTTTAACTTAAGTATTCCTTTTCCTTAGAAATTAAATGAAAATATGAAAATTAAAAAAGAATAAAATCACAATAATATTTAATTTAATATACAAATAACTATTTACATATACCGTTTTATTTATTGTATATTTTTATGGTATTCCCCAGTTGAAATTACCTCCCCCTAAATGATTGTTTACTTTTTACGATTTTAATTATCATGAATATCTCTTGTATTTATTATCAAAATAGACTTAACTTTTAAAAAAATACAACTTATATTATTCTGATTTGTTTATATTTTTAAAGTTAGTGTTTATTCATTAAAAAAACTGTTTACGAGCTAGATAAAAGTGCTATAAAAAAAAGTAAAAACGAAAGAGATGGGTCAAGTAAAAATTTACACCTACTCATCTTCTCCAAGTGAAGAACCAGAAGAAGAATATTTGCAGCAAAAGAGTCATCCAAAAGGGCCTTATAGCCTAATTCCAAGATATGCCCCCCAGTTCGTCAGGTAAGACATATCTTATCTTGGACCCAGCCTTGCTAATGCCTTGCTATTGGATTTGAAGGCTATGGGCCTTCTTATACCCAGTATTAATATAAGTGATGTAATTATTGATAAATGTAAAGTTGATCGAGCAAAGACTAAAGTGAAACAACTACCCTACAAAAACATAATCAAAGTAAGGAAAATCTTATATATATTGCAGTTGATGGGAGAATGGATAAGGACACATTGCCGTATAAGGAAATTTATGGAGGAAAATGGACAGAAAACTATGAAAAAAAAAAAACTAAGGGACCAGAATGCCATTTAACTTTTACAAAGGAGACACCATATGAAAGTAAATATCTGACACACAGAGTTCTTCCTAATATTGGTGCAACAGGTGCTGTTCATGCAGAGCAAGTGGTGGATGTTTTGCATGAATTCAACACTATCAAGGCTATCCTTGTTGACAACACTAATGCCAACACAGGTTGTGAAGGGGGAAAGGTTGCAATTTTAGAAATTTTTTTTTTTAAATCTTCACACAATTGGTTCCTCACTGCACCATTATGAACTACCTTTCAGAGCCCGTTTAAAAAATATAGATGGTTGCAAAAAAGGCCCTACAGCATTCAGTGACCCCCTGGGGAAATTATGCTCAAATGATTGCCATGATTTACCCCAAATATCATTTCCGCTATAAGCAG
>OY757938.1:43319428-43331928 GCA_963585895.1 Sepioteuthis lessoniana
CTTTATCAGTTTTTGACACTTATTTCTTTCATCTTATTTTAAGTTGCCAAGAAAATCACTTTGATGAGATCAGTTAGTAGGTTTTATTTTATGGCATATCAACTCTTGTTGGTTATTTAATCCCAAATCCTGTTTATACATATATATTAAATGTAGGATTTGAAAATGATTGATGGTAAGTTATAATTTTTGAACAAGCCAGAACTCAATTGTTTGCCCACAGTGAAATAGTTTCAAGTATTGCTATCTAACACTAATAATTCTATCACCACATGGGTACTACAATTCAGGATTGGAGTGGACCTAAGAAGAATGGTAATAAAGGGGTACTTCAAATTCCCAAAGTTCCAAGACTGGAACCTCACCATCAAATGGCTTAGCATCATATAAAAGACACTCATTGGGGAAGGAGGGGAGCTTACCCCTTTTAAGAGATGCAGTCAGCATATTCAACAGACCCACCCAACTGGGCTGTTTGATGAAATTAGGTGCTACATTAGGATGAAAGAAAATTTTTTTTTAAAAACTCACATGCATGCATACACACACACACACACATATATATATATATATATATATATATATATATATATATAGATAGATAGATAGATAAAATATGAATAAGAAACATGCCTAATAAGTGCTGGATAGCAAAGTGGGTCTAAAAGCCAAAATATCTTCATTATATACTCTTAAAGTCCATTATTAAAAGTTTCAAATGGATCATACAATCATCAGATGGAAATAAGAGAAAGAGGGGCTGATTGACCATATTTAAGATGTTTGATCATATGACAAACTTGTTAAAAAAAAAAGAATTAAATTGAAATTATTATGTATTAATTCTAGAAATCTGAACAGGCCAACTACAGGTAAAATACATTTTGAAATATACTTACAAATTATTATTATTATTTTCATTACCATTAAATAGTAACTAGAAAGCGTATAATTGTGTATAAATTATTAATATTGAATAGGAATACTTTATATCTGAGGGCAAATTATTCATATCAAATTTTGGCATTAAATAACCGATAAGGAATTGATATGCTGTTAAACAAATAAACCAAATCAAAACTTTAAATTTAGTTGGATTCCCTTGTAACTATTCGGATATCAATGAAAAATGTTATTGAAACATTGAAAACTAGACAAATGATTAAAATTTAAGATTGGCTTTCCCTCTATTCTATTTTACACTCTTTCTCTCTCCCTCTGTCTCTTTTTCCCCCTCACTTCCTCTGCTCTCTTCTGTCTCACTCTTCTTTACCCTGCTCCATATCAATCTCTTTATCCCACTCTCCATCTGATCCCTTCTTTTTCAGTCTACTTTCCTTCTCTTTTTATCACTCTCTTCTTTCCTCCTCCTCTTTATCACTCTCTTCTTTCTTCCTCCTCTTTATCACTCTCTTCTTTCCTCCTCCTCTTTATCACTCTCTTCTTTCCTCCTCCTCTTTATCACTCTCTTCTTTCCTCCTCCTCTTTATCACTCTCTTCTTTCCTCCTCTTCTTTATCACTCTCTTCTTTCCTCCTCCTCTTTATCACTCTTCTTTCTCTTCTTCCCTCTGCTCTAAAGAGTCAAAAATTAAAAATGGTTAACAATACTTCATCTACTGAAAATAGCATGATACTACGACAAATCCTCCTTAAATAAGAAAAAAAAAATATATGGCCCCCACCTCCATTAATCATAAGGAAAGGAAAAGAGTAAGCCTATAATGGTGAGTATTTATTTTTACCTACCATATTGTTCTTGTAGCTCAATTCGTAGAGCAGCTGGTATGGTTAAACAGGCTTTCTGGAGTAAATAGTTTTAAGTTCACCTCTAACCAAGAACTTATTCATTTTTTTTTAATCTATGCTATTTATTCAAGCCAAAGAATGAGAGTTGAAACAGTTGTGAAGAAAAGCAACTAATATTAAGATAAAAAATACACGTTAAAGATTAATAATAGAAGTGTCTATTTCAAGAAAGTTTTTAATTGAACAAAAAAGAAATTAATAAAAACTTCATGATACATTGCTTGTGCCAAAATGCTTTGTTTTGATAATTAATATCATAAAAAAATTACTTTGAATTCAATGAAATCAATATTTTCATGAATTTTTCTTACAAATATCAATATTAGCAATTGCCTTGGAAAGATACTTTAGTTTTGTCTTCAAACTTTAAAATTAAAACTGAAGAAACAATTGCCAAGTCTCCACTACAAATTTAAAATTTATCCAAAGATCATACTGTATCAAAAGTTTTAGACAAGGTGTTGAAAATTTCTGATCCTAACTGTAATTCAAAAGGCTTCAAGTCATGAAACTATTCCACTAGTTCATCCAACAGTTCAACAAACTGGCACATACTTTCTTAAGTTTATTTAATACTTAAAAAAATTATAAAAATGGAATATATATGAAAAAATCAATTTTTTTAAAAACTTTATCATCTATAGTTCTTAGTATAATAAAAATACCATTAAAACATTAGTAAAAAATAATTGATTTGGTTTTGAAATTGTGGTTTCTGAAGGCTTTTTTTGTTTTTATAAAAATTATCTCAAAAAAGTAAAGTTTAAAATGTTAGGGAGGGGAGATCTCAGTGATGCCATCTTTTATCCAAAGGAAAAAGACAGTTTCAGGCTTATGAATTGAAATTTTGTTCTATAGCTCTATTCAAAATGAAAATAAAATTTTTTAAAAATGAAAGGAAAATTAAGTATAGGAGGGGGTTTGTGTTGTTATCTTTCCTTAACTGAAATCCTGTGCATCAAAGAAAAAAAAAGAAATACAGTCAATTTGGATTTTGTTATATCTTTTTTAGACAAAGTTATTCTTTTTATCTCTTGCCACTTAGTTTCAGATAAAAAAAAAAAAAAAGCAAGGCAGAGATATATCTCAGCACAGTACTGACAACATTAAACATGTACATAAGATTTAAAAAAAAACTTTTCAACAGATTTGGACAAATTAAAAAAAATATTGCTATAAAATGTAAAAATTAGAAAAAATTATTCATTCTTTTTTTTTAAATTGACTATTCTGTGAGAGGATCCCCCAAAATATACTAGTGTGGTCCCTAGGACAATGGGGCACTCTTGAGCCCTGGTCATTACCTTTTGGTTGGGTTAAGAATTTTTCAGACCTTCTTCCTCACAGCAACTAAAGATTTAAAAGCTAACACCAGAACAAAAGAAACATGAGAAATTCCACACTCATAAATCTTCCATTAGACAAAAATTACATGTGCTTTCCTTATTTATACGAAGATCATTTTTAATGATTGCTTGCTTAGAGGTTGCTCTTGGCACCTAAAATGGAACTAAATTTTCCTGGAAAAAAGATAAGAAATATATTAACCTACCAAAAGTGAGTAACTTAATTCACAAAACTTAAATCTTGAATTATTCCATCAAAGTCATTTTAAATGTTTTTTTTTAAAGGTTATATCTCATTGGTTGGTTTTAAACATGCCAATATTTGTTGGGTCATTTTATGCAAAAATCAATCTTTTTCCTTTTGTAATTATATGGTTTCAAGTAATTATTCCAATTTACTAATAGTAATATTTTATTTATTTTTTACTCATTTGAGAGCTTTTCACACCAGTGATAGCTGATGGTTTTCCACTGGAGTCTGAGGGATCTCAAGTCTCCAGCACTCTTCTTAGTATTCTGGTCAATCTCAACAATGCTATAGTTTGGATGGTCTCCATGCCTCCTCTTATTTCTAAGTTCACCAGTCCTTGTACCAGTCTTTTGGTGATTGTACCTAGTGCACCATTATCATTATTAGTATATATATGGTTTCAAGTATTCCTAGCAAATACTAATAATTTTTTAGCAGATGTACTTAATAAATAGGACCCTAATAGATACTAATACTTTTAATCAGAGTGCACCTGGGAGTAATGATAATAAAGGGGTGATTCCACACTTTAGAATTCCATTAATTGATACTTACAAGATTTAGTTTAATGTCATATTCAGAACATGAATTATATTTATTATTCTTAGATATTTATGTTGTTATTAATTCTCCATATTTTAAACTAGAAATCAACAATGATTTATTCCAGATTATTATTTATGCAATTATTATGTATGCATTCAGTTTCAGCTGATTGGATTATAAAGTTTATACACCAAACTTAACCATTATGAGAAAAAAATAATACAATTTTTACTTCCTTTGTCCCATTATAGTTGTTATATTTGCAAATAAGTTACATACACTAAATGTAACAATTATTATGGGATGGATAATAAAAAGCTCACCTATATAGATTTTATTCTTAATGAGTATAAAGCAAATAAAAATTTCATCAATTAAAAATACACTTTAATTTTTTCTCAAAAATAAGATAAAAACATTTATCTACACAAGTGAACAACTTTCTTCACAAAACCAAACCTTCTATTTTTTTCATTCAAGTTTGTTTCTTATTTTTCTTTCTTTCTGGATGATTGTAAGGTTATACTAGGATGAGTCAAAAGTTTTGCAATATTTTGGTAGTATGTGAGGTACAATTCAGCAGCTTCACTGAGGTCATGAAGGAAACAAACAAAATTTAAATCTGAGATGATCAACTCACCTGACACTTTCCAAGTGCTAGTCATTGGATTTGCCTCTATGGCTTGGAGAATAGCCCCAGAATCTATACTTTCAGTTCTACCCGACTTTGCTCGATTGTCAAGGTACTTGCAGCTCAAGCAAAATTTCCTTGGTTACTGCACTGTGATCAACTTTCACACAGCAAATGTTTTTAATTGCTTTCACTGTCTAATAGTCCAATTTGAACCCTTAAAGCATAAGTTCCCAAATTAGACTATGTTGCACATTCATCTATGGCACTTTCAAATCAAACAGTGTGAAAAAATGCACAATGTGTCAGCACAGACTACCACAATACCACAGCAGGTACCTTCCATTGTTTAAACTGCTTCAATCAAGTGATATACATGCCACAAAATAGCATGTACCAAAACATTGCATAACTTTTGACTCACCCTAGTATTTCTGTCAGGCATGTGTGTTATGAATTCCTCAAATTCTAACATAGAACTCAACAATTATCTTAGTATGTTATTCATAGTTTAAATTCATGCAACGATTAGACCTTTATTCCATAGAATTTCCACTGCTGTCTAAGATAAAGTTAAACTTGCATTGTTGGCTAAGGAAATAATATATACAATCAAAAAATTCATAAACTAATAAGCCACCTGATGGATTTAAACAATAACTGAAATATGAATTCTTAATTTTGCAATTTGCAATCTGAATCCTCACTTATGGTTGATTGGTTTAGACAGTTGACATGAGATCATATTAAAATAGAATTAAATCAACAAGAACAAAAAAATCTCATTTTGTTGGTAGGTGTATGCACATAATCATAATCCAGAAAAAAACCTCCAAATAAACTAACTAAAAGAAAAACAGCACACCACTGAGCTTTTTATTAGAGCAATACCTTTAAAAGGCTCTGTGAGTATAAAACAATTGCCAGTTTCAGTTTATTCAAATATGTTAATGTCCTTAGGAAAAGCATTAATTTGTCAATTCTTTCTTCAGCTAAGGCTAAATAGTAGGGCAGATTGGGCTCTTCAGTCTTTGTATGTCGACCAGTCGAGAAGGAAATTTCTGAATTCAAACCAGATGTTCTCCACTGACAAACTGACCTTGTGTTTCATTTAGCTAATCGTCGAGGGTTTAGGTAAATACATAAAAATAACATAGCTGGATTACAGTAAATCACATAGAGATCAATACTTGCACTGATACCAAAATAAGAGATATATCAATAGTGCTCAGATCCTATATCAACATAGCGTATATCATCCCAAGGTACTAACAGAAGTCTTGTATGTATTTACCCAACCCTTCACCATGGACAGGGTGTGACACAAGGTCAATTTCTAAGTGGAGCAATGCTGGTTTGAATTCAGAGTTTTTCTTCTAGACTGGTTGCTTTATCAAGCCTAAAGAACCCAGTCAGCTCTACTATTATTTCAAAGCACGGGGGAGGGAGAACAGATTTCCTAAGACAATAACTGTTACTCTAAACATGCCTATATTCTTGTATACATATGATTGTACAGATGGCAGAAGATTTTGGAAATTTTCACTAGAATATTTACTGTACTGTGGTTAAAATTGGCATTGTCCTTCAAGTTGTCATTTTATTTTCTCTGTGTTTATCAGGCATGCAACAGGATCTAACTACAGTATAATAAGATATCTAGTGATGCCATTAAAAGGCATTTGCATGTCAATTTTTCTCAGAGATTTATCTTAATTTCAGGGGAAATTAAAGCAAGGATTTAACTGGTTAGAAAGTGAAACTAGATAAAAATACATTTTGAAAAAATTTAGAATACAGACACTCTTGAAGAAAGAATACACATAAGCTAATGTAGGAAAGTAGGACATCTATTTTTTTTTTACATGCAATATATATATATGGAGAAATGGTAAATTTTGGTGAATCTGATGAGGATAAGAATAAGGGGAAAAGTGGATAAATCAAACATTACCACTAAACCCATTGTAAGTCTTTGATTTGTCCATTTTTCCACTTATTTTTATCACACATACACATTATATATATATATATATATATAGTTTATACAAGTTTGGTTAAAGACCATAGAACTTTCCTTTTTTATGTTCTTATTTCTCTAGCTTTCTGGCTAGTTTCTTTGTATCAGGATCCAACTGATAGAGATATTGCCCTAGGTTCTGCTCTCAATCAAATGTAAAAAAAATTATAAATCAGATGAACAAGCAATAACCAGCATTTTATAAAGACACACTATACCCACCAAACACCTGAAACAAATTAAACTAATCTTTACAACACCAAATTTAAAATAACAAATCTAACTGTTAAAGATAATACAAATTCCCCCAAATCCAACCCAAACCAATGTAGTTTACAAATTTGCATGTCCATTTCAGGAGTGTCTCCAGAACACCACCATATGAACCTCAAATACCTTCATTGTCCATATAACCACAACCCTCTCTCATCGTCTTAAATACCACCACTATGATACTAGAGTGCCATTAAACAACATGATTACAACAAGTAGTAATTCACATTTGCTGAAACATGAAAAATACTCATTAATAACACCAAAATTATATAAAAAATATCAACAAAAAAGCCTACGAATCCTCAAAACCATCAGTATTAAAAATAAACATAAATAAAATAGCATTAAACACTGGCACCTAACATATTAAACATCTTCAACAACTAACACTCTAACCAAAGCACCCTGTCAATAATGAACTCTTCCAAAAAAATAAATATCGCACTCAAACAAACTGAGTGTTGGGGTCATAATCAGGTGTTTACAAATAGCAGAGATCATAAAATAGTCAGTTAAATTATACTAAGACATCAAAAGATAATTCTTATTCACCAAATGGATATGCTAGTCTATTTTTCATAGCTTCTTTTATAACATATCAACTTTTTTAAAACCTAAAAAAAAAATTTTTTCCTGACAATGACCTAAGATAAAAACTAGTTGAGAACAATTAAAAAACAACAAAAAGAAATATTTGTATTTGTCTTCTTACATTTGTGTGTGTGTGTGTGTGTATATATATATATATATATATATATATATATATATATATGTGTGTGTGTGTGTGTATATATATATATATATATATATATATATATATATGTGTGTGTGTGTGTGTGTATATATATATATATATATATATATATATATATATATATGTGTGTGTGTGTGTGTATATATATATATATATATATATATATGTGTGTGTGTGTGTGTGTGTGTATATATATATATATATATATATATATATATATATATATATACACACACACACACACACACACACAAGGAGAACACAATAAGTTTCCAGACTTTTTTCGTATGGGCACTTTTATTGATAGTACACACATGAAACTCTAGTCCCCTTCAAAGTAATCTCCTCCGGCTGCAATGCACTTGTTGTACTGTTCCAACAACTCCTGGAAGGCCTCATGGAAGTCCTCTTGTATGATCGTGTCAATGACCTTCATCACAGCCTCTTTCATCTCCTCAATTGTCTCATAACGACAGCCTCTAAGTTTTTCACAGGGAGCAAGGTCTGGACTTTAGGGAGGCTGAGGAACTGTCTTGATGCCCATCTTGCTCAAATGGTCTGAGACAAGGACGGAGTTGTGGACTGGTGCATTGTCCTGGTAGAAATGCCACTGAATTGATTTGAAAAGTGCTGGCCTCTTCCCTAGGAATCTTTTCCGGAAAGCCCTTAAAACCTCAACATAGTATTCCTTGTTGACTGTCTGTCCAGTGGGAACCCAGTGCATGTAGATCATGCCAGTGCTGTCAAAAAAAGGGATCATCAAAAGTTTGTGGATGGATTTGCTCTGTCTGGCCTTCTTGGGTTTTGGGAGAGCCAGCATGCTTCCACTGGGAACTCTGTCTCTTGGTCTCTGGCTCATAGCAGTAGATCTAGCTTTCATCGCAGGTCACTAAAGCATCAAGAACTGCAGGATCTGAATTGATCAGCTCGACCATCTTCCTGCTGTCATGACGTCTTTCTTTCTGATCTTCTCTGAGTACCCTGGGGACAAACTAGGCGCAAATCTTCCACATCTTCAGTTCCTCACGAATAATTGATTGTACAGTTCCTACTCTGACATCAAACTGTGCACTTATTGTTTCTATAGACACACGATGGTCCTTATCAATGAAATTCTTTATTTGGCCAATCAACTCTGGGGTTCTGACTTCCTTACTCCTCCCACACCTCTCATCATCCCTCACAGACTCCCTGCCTTCCTTGAATCTCTTATGCCACTCAAAAACTGATGCTCAATTCATGCAAGATGCTCCAAAAGTAGTCTGAAGCATTCCATACGTTTCTGTGGCATTTTTTCTAAGTTTAAAAGAGAATTTTATTGCATATCTTCTTCTAAAGTATCCTCATGTCCAGATTGCATTTTTGAAATTGACTAGCTGTGACAATCAGACTTTAGTAGGGTGTATTCCAATTGCTGCAGTAACTGTTCATTTGAAGCTGAAATCATAAAAATTGGTCAGTCATCTCATAAGATGTATAGCAATAACATACTGAATATTCAAGAATCTATGACAATGTTAAATGCCCATACAAAAAAAAGTCTGGAAACTTATTGAATACACCATGTGTGTGTATGTGTGTGTATATATATATTATACATACACACTCATACATATACCTACTCCTCTGCATGAGCAGGATGTGACACAAGGTCAATTTGAAGCAGATATTAACAGGTTTTCCTTCTCTTATATCGGTTGCCATACAAAGGTTGAAGAGCACCGTTTGCTTTGCCCTATTATTTACCCATAGCTGGAAAGAGAATAATTGGATTCATATCTTTCCCAAGGGTATTAACACACTCACATGAAATGCAAACAGCCTCATCCAGGATTTGACCTCATGTCACTGTATTTATAACACAATGAATGCCTCCTATATATACATATATATATATATACACACACACACACACACACACACGACTCTAAAAAAAACTTAAATTTCACCAAAAATTTTCATAATAGTCTCATTACTAAAAGTTACATGTATAGATAAGAATGAAACAGTTGATATTAGTTTTATATTTCCTTATATCTATTTCTGGACAAACTAATTACTAATTCTAGTATCCCAACAAAAATTGCAGGAAAAATAGGGAAATTCCTACCACTCTTTCCTCATTCTTACTTTTGTCCCTGTGTCCTGCAGTTAGTCATTGCATTGTACCAAGAATAATTAGTCTTTATATTCATTTCATCATCCATTTACGCCTTTCATCTGATATTTGTATCCTAACAAATACAGGAAACTTTTAGTAATGAGACTATTATAGAAGAGGGTGAGATTTCAATTTCTTTTTGCTTTTATTCTGGTCTGCTAGTCAGCATTTGAGCACTTTGATTTAATAATCATTTTAAAACTATTTGCTTACACATTTCTGTTCACTATATATATATATAATTTGAGTATGTGTAAATCTCCTTATTTGCCGGAGACTGGTATGAAATAAGAACTAGTATCAAAACAAATTGGCTTAATTTAACTTGACAAGCCCTTCTGAGAAAGTGTAAAGAATCCTGACAAGTGGCAGGACATGTGAAGATATATGGAAATTTGTCTTTTTTTTCCCTTTTCAATTCTAACAAACACAAAGTAAAGACAAAGGTGGAAAGCTAACCAGGTATAAAGTTTTTAATGCAAACATTTCTCATCAACCTCTGCACCAAGTTAAAAAGTACTGGAGCTGATCTAGAGAAAAGTTGGTCATTTTTTTTTTTTTTGGTTCTTTTTATGAATCATATAATTACAATTTAGCTAAAAACATAAGTAAATATATGCATTGAATAAAATAGGGTTCAGTTTGAGGGAAAATTAGACCTAGAATTTCATTGGACAAAAAACAAATGAGGAAAAAAAGGAAAAAATACCAAAAAACAGTAACTAAAAGAAAAAATATAAAAATTAAATAAAAGCAAAAAAATAATAAATAAATAAAAAGAAGAAAAGAAAAAGAAAAAGAGCAAACTATTTTGTTGAATAATGACATTACAGCAAAAGTGTGTTGCAGTTTCAAACAACTATGTACCATTATACAAAATGACAGTAGAAATAAAACAAATAATGATAATAATAATAAAAAAATTAATCAATATTATTGTTGTTATTTCTGCCTACATACAAGGTAGGTAGGCATCTTTTGCATGTTTTCCTTTTACCCAGGTATATTGCATGCAAAGACAAGATAGCTAAATAAAAGTAAAATATAAATGCAAACCAAAAATCTTAGAATACTGATACTTTAGAAGGAAGAATAGACGGAGGCTAATGTAGGGCATCTACTTGTAATTTTCTACACTCGCTTTTTCTGTTGCAGGTAAAAAGCAAAGAAAATGGAGAACTCATAGAGAAAATTGATTCTAAATCCTAAAGAGCAATGAGAAGATAAAAACAAAAGAAAAAAAGGTAAAGAAAAAATGAAAGAGGCCCTTTTGGAAAAAGTATAATACATTCATTTAGATTAGCAGCATAAGCACTCAACTGCTTTATTACACTTGATTAACTTTCCTTGAAGCAAGCAATTCAAAAGAAGGAATAGTGAATATAGTAGCTGTCATAGTGGTAATGATCATATTATTGTTGCAGGAACAAAGTGTCTACAAGATAACTTATTACTGCCAGAGGCAGAAGACAACCTTGCAAACTTTTGTTATCTGACAATGTTAGCCCGAAAACACAATTGTTATCATTTCTTAAAACTCAAGCAAGATAAACAAAAAATAAAAACAAACAAACAAAAACAAATGCTTTTTTCATGTTTATTTATTTATTTTTGGTTTAAAAAATACATAAAAGGTATTTGCAGGATGCTGTATCTTATGTATAGACTTCAAAGTTGAATATTATTTTATTGAATGAAATATTAGTTCAACTAATATCACCAGCAGCCAAATTCAGTAGGAACAAATAGGCTTTTAACATCACTTGAGCTAATTTCCCCCAAAAAAGAAAAATCACTTTGATGAGATAAGTTGCCACATTAAGATGAAAGAAGGCTTATCTTCACATGAAAAGTTAGCACATTAATAAAAATAAAAGGCTTACATAACTAAAATTCTCATTATGCTTGTACATGGGTGTCTATATATAAAACTAAAATTCTCATTAGGTGTGTGAGCGTGTGTAACAAATTTTTATGACATTGACATGTATGTGTAAGTATATGTATGAGTGCACAAGGGCATATGTACATATATGTCTAACAAATTCTCATTACTTTCAAGTATATATATATATATATATATATATATATATATATCTCCAAGCATGTATATGTGTGTGTGTGTGTGTATATATATATATATATATATAGCGGCAAGGAAAAAAATGGACATCACAGTTAGATTTTTAAGAGAGCAATAAACTCAAACTTTTCTAAATCAGAGAATAAATATTTGAAAATAGTCATTATTACATGAATTATTCAAACTCTTTCCTTTGGCAATAGTTCTGATGTCTGGTATTTCTGCTAGTAAGCTCTCTGGCCTTTTAAGAATATATCAAAATAAATATTATTAGGTACTATTTAATACCAAACTCTACAGCATTGAAACTTAAACCAAAAATAAAATTTCACAATTTCTATATCAAAAAATAACATCGATTTTATGTTTTAAAAAAATAATAAAATCTTGGTATTTTTTTGTTTATTGAAATTGATTTTTTATTACAAAATTGTTAGGGTTTACTATATATATATATATATATATATATATATATATACACACACTTATTCATGTGTTTTACTGAAGATATATAGGCTGTCAGATTTGGTCAGTGGGGGTGAGACTTGGAAACAGAAACACCAAGTAGAGAGTCAGGTGGTCAGAGATCAAGCTTCAGTTAAGGAAAGTTGCACAACTAAGGATAG